>CM076574.1:1182675725-1182757873 GCA_034641835.2 Pinus albicaulis
CCCAGAAAAAACGCGAAAAAAGTGGTTTTCTAAGGGACGTGTGTCAGGAAGCGAGGCATAACGCGTTTTTTTTTTTAAGATTTTCGAAACCACTTCAGAGTAGCACGAAACCAGCGGTTTTTTCCACTGAAACCACCTTTCCCCACTACATTGATTTTCCTCCTTTTTATCGTAGTCATCCATCGTTTCAAATCAACAGCTCTTATTCATTCTATGTCCAAACTTCATTTTAGCCCCTTTTCGCTTCCGCCAAGGAATTTTTCCCTTTTTTATTACATTTTCCTCCATTTCGCTATAACTTTTCCCCTCCGCATTATAAACTCCCCAATTAATCCTAGCCGTTGATCAATCTAGATCAACGGCCCGAACTCAATCTGACCTTCACTCATTCAACCGCCTCCCTATCAAACCTATCGAGCAATCTCGATCGTCGACTGATCTGGATCGACAACCACGATTAAACCTTGCCTCCAAAACAATCTCTGACCTATTTTAATTTAGTTTTCTTAATTTTGTTCGTTTTTTGCAAGTTTTAAAGCTTTTCCATAGTTTTTTAAATGAAATTAAGGGCCAGGGATGACGATCCCTCAGGCCACTATTCATGAAGAAGATCAATCTGCAGGGTCCACATCATGATTTATCCGTGCCTCATGAGCACTGATAACATTATAAAGCCCTCTACGTGCCTGCAAAAAACAACAAAAACACAGTGAACCTTAATTATACAGAGAGTATCAGTGTCAAAGGTTGAGATCACAGCAGAGATGAAGAATTAAAGGTTTTAACATCGTTTTGAGGGATTAAGGCATAAATTCGACTATCAAAGGCCTAATCCGCACAGTTAAAAATAGTATGAAGACCTGAAGACAAAAATTAAACCTAATTAGGCCTAAAACACAGAGCAAAGACAGATTAAAGGTGTTTTAGAATAAAACAAAGAAATATGTCAGTCTGAAAAGCCTCCACTGCCACATCCGAAGAAAATTGAATCCTCTCCAGCTACCAAAAGCCACCTGCAACCTCACAGAAATCAAAGAAGGCCTAGTTATTGCCAGAACAGAAGATATTTGCCTAAAGACAGTTGAACAGTTATTTCAAATCAAAGGAAATTATTACTAACCGTCAGCAAATTTATCATAAAGATAAGAAACAGCCCTAAAGTCAATTTTTTCATCCATTTAGCCTCAAAAAGCAAAAATAGAGTTATGAAGCAGAGTTATAGCTAGAATGCATTCCTTCCTTATGCCTTGCATGGTTTTCAAGGCTAGGAATTGCATTGAATATGGAATTAATGATACTTGAACCCTAGAAACTCTTCCACCTCCTCATTTTCTTATAAAGTCTCCTTGAGGAGCACATTGTAAAAGGTTGGTCACCTGTAAATAGTTTTCTGAAGCTGCTATAAGCACTGTTTGTAATTGAAGATACCTAAGTTGAGATGAGAAGTTTGAAGCTGTAGAGAACCACTGGACTTGATAATTGTAACTGGTTTGAACATCAAATACAAGCTGATTTATGGGATCCTGGTCTATGTCAACGGTGATGTGTTTCTTATTATAAATTGTTATTTTCTTTTTTGTTTCCATTCTGTCCACTTTCTCTGGTAAAGAACAGCAAATATAGAGCTAGGATTTACTCTTACAAGTACCCTACTGTCACTGATAAGCTTTATCTTTATGTTTTCCTCCAATTGTGTATTTGAGAATGATTTAATACAATCCAAGAAGTTAAGGAATGTTGGTGTTCCCACGTCTTACTGTCTAAACTTTAAACATTGTTCTTGAACGTTATTTTCATTACTTGCTAAGTAGAGTTGGACTAGGAAAGTTTATGGTTTGCCCTGTCTTCTAGTATTCCTCCAAAGGTTGTTTGAAAGTTTCCCTTAAGAGTATGTTGAAAGCAGGATAGGTTCAAAGTCCTTACCTGATCTTAGACTAATTTTTATGTTTATCTTGAATGTTTTCCTTTTGAATATACCAAAAGTAGGATAGGTTCAAATTCCTTACTTGATCTTAAGCTATTCTAAGTGTTTTAAATGTTTTCTATTGAAAGTGCATCAAAAGCATACTAGTTTCAAAGTACTTACCTGATCTTAGATTACTTTTATGTCTTTCCTTAAGTGCATGCCAAAAGCAGGATAGTTTCAAAGTACTTACTTGATCTTAGGCTGCTCTTTGTTCCTTCATTTGTTTTTTCTCCATATCTTATTGTTTTCATTCCATAAAATCAACTTAAAGAGATCCTTTGACATATATGACTTGCCCCATGGACCACTCTTGAACCTTGATGTTTCAGTTAAATCCTATTATGATTCCATAGCCCAATGGATTGAAGCTGCTTCTTGCCTATGTTGTTAGCTGAATCACTCTTTTATTTTCATACACCTTCACCCTTCATTTAGACTTCCTTCACCTTCATTTTATCTTTGCCCAACCAAAAACCAAACAAAAACTTGTTCTTCATAACTAGCCTAATATCATACTAAAAACCTTAAATATAAATCAATCTTTGCACTTATAAGAGAGATCCCTCTTTGGATTCAGGCGGGCTAGATCCTAGAATCCCAAAGTGGTTCAAATGTTGTCTCTACAGCTTTAGTCTTACCAATCTGCTAAAATTACAGAGACCTAACAATCGCAATAATGTGAAAAACACGCAAAAGGTACGTGTTGGGTGTCATTTTTAACTTATTTCCTACATTTTCTTCCTTCATTTCTGCCTTTTTGACCTCCAACCTAGGGACCATACTTGCTTTTTTCCTTTCCTTTATCCTGAAATAGCATAACTTTACCTTGTTTCATTACCGTGTCATTCTCATTAATTATTATGATGTATTGTTCCTTTTTGTGGCTAACTGAGATGAACATTGGGAGAAGTTCTTTGGCCTTTTCGTTATTCTTTCAGACACTATTTCAGGCACAGGGACCTGGGACATATAGGAGCATAGAACCAGCTGGAAGCATGTTGCTACAACATGCTATTACATAGTGTTGCTACCACACGCAGTGTCAATACCTTGGTTTTCATATCCTTTTTTTATTACACCGCAATGCTGTTACAAATCCACTGCTACAAGTTGCAATGTTGTTTGCGTATTTTAAAATTTCAGATGTTGATATGTCTTCGAAAGATGTTACGCTACATTTGTCGCATTCCAATGACAGTTGTAGGAGTTATCATGTATTTTCATTTAAAATAACAGCGTTAGGAAGTTTTGGTTGAAATCAATGCTTTCCCATTTAGGACTTTTATTGAGGGAATAGGTTGTAATTGTATTTACTTTATTTCGATCATCATGAGAATCGGGAGATTCTCATGACTGATCGGTTCCTCATTTTATGGATATGTAATTATTATATAAACACTCGGACCTTCAAGGTTGGGGATTTTAACACATAACAGTATCGCCATTTTGACTCTGTAAATTTTGATCATCGTAATACAGAATATCGTGTTGTTTTTGTTACATGTGTTGATTGATCTAATTCTCATTTATTTCTCATTTCTTCTTGTGCCCAGCTAGGGAGGAAGGGCCCTCCTCTTTAGCAGGGACTGCAGTGGTAGGGAAGTTGTATTATATATTATATTTATTTCTGCATATTCGTGGAGTGTCGTTGTTGTTGTTTCAATTGTTAGTAGATTCGCTTCAGTTCCAAGTATTTATTATGATGTTACACAGATCCAATTAGAGGTAACAGCTGGTGTAGTTAGTCTGTGGCGTACTAGATAATGGTTTATTTGAAGTGTGATTACATTCTTGTAGATCCTTTTTATTCCTACATGAGTGTTAGTTTCAGAAATTGCTTCAAGACCTGTATGGTATGGTGTATCGGCACAGAAAGTGCAACTACAATTGAAATAAAATACGTCCCTGGCGATAATTTATGTTTACCGTCTTATTCATTTAAAATTTATTAATACATTCCAACATTTTGGCATTATTTCCGAGGATGGAAGTGACGATACAATCAGCCATAATTGTTTGTTTGATGGTAGAGTATTCCTAGTCAACAGTTGCTCGTCAGTAAGACGAGAGGTAAGAACCTGCACATCGCTCTAACATACTTGAGTGGGCTCACCATTACTACACCTGGGAACTTAGAAGTGTGAGTTTTGGGTGTTTCTTTTTAGAGTGTGTCTTCAGCTATAAATTTGTTGGGCGGTAAGACAAGAGGTAAGAACCTGTGCATTTCTCTAACGTACTTGAGCGGGCTCACCACTGTAGAACTGAGGCACTTATAGTGAGCATTGATACACATAGGGTCCATGTGTGCTCATAGGATAGCAGAGAAACCAAAACACCCCCACTCTAACTAACCACAAGAAAGACGGGTCGTAAAAAGGAAAAGAAGAGTGCAGATTTGGGAAGTAAGACATTATTTGGTGATCTGATTTCAAAAGCAGAGAAAGAATAGTCCACTTCATATAGGGACGCTAGGAAGATAGGACCACAAAAATATGTCACTATATCAAGGCTTGAGGAATTTACACATTCTGTATCTATACCTCATCACCCTTTAAACAGCATATCCACTCCTGAAAATAAGACCCCATATAAGAAGTATCAGTGGGAAGCCATTGATCAAAACTTAAGAATTAAAGGACAAGGGGAAACCAACGAGGGATAGCAAGGGCCTGAACTGGAACATTGTTTACTTGATCATCATTATTTGGATTCGGGTAGCGCAATGAAACAGTCGGTCATCGAACACCCTGATCCTTTACCCATCAGTCAATCCCCTGCACATTCTGAGGTTAGTTCATCTCATCAAGAAGGATCAGCCATGGGGGATGAATGCACTAGAATATATGGTATTGTTGCTACCTTTTAATTCCCTATACTAGAAACAAGGGATGAAGCTCCTATGAATAATATTCCCTTATCATCTCTTCCATCATTCCAAGGGATAGCTATCGAAGATCCTGATACCTTTATGTTTGAGTTTGATGTCTTATGTAGGAGTTACGACTAAATTTTGAACTCTTGGAAGCTAAAACTGTTTCCTGCTACTTTGAAAGGAGCAGCATTGAGATGGTTCATGGGACTGAGTGTTGGCTCGATCCAGACTTGGAGTGAAATGAAGGAGACACTCCTCTCTAAGTATTAGGATTACTTCCAAACCAAGGATTTGAAGGAAGAAACATTCAGGATTACATAGAAGGAGGAGGAAATATTGGAAGATTATATAGAACAATTCCATTACAATTTAAAAAGGTCTAAGTTTGGTGACTTAGCCCTGGAAATTTTGAAAACAATATTTCTAAGAGGCATTAGAGATGGCTGTCTAGAGCACTTGAATTTGTTAGGAAAGGGAGACATATCACAGGAACCATTTGAAGAAATAATGAAGCTATGTCTGTAGAGTTCAAGAGGATCGACCAAGGGGAGTAGTTCAGTTCAGAACCCTTCAGTCTGGATACAAAATTCCACAAGTGGAGGAGTGACTAGAGCAGATATCGGGAATCTATTTGTGAATTTTAAAACTGGTCTCCTCAGTACTCTATCTGCCCAGATTACCACATCACAAGTCAAGAAATCATAAGGAGAAGCCGAAGCAGCTTTGGCAATATTTTGTCCTAAGTGCAGAAAGAAGCATCTACGAAGAGAATGCGAACTAGACAGCATTAGCTTGTGAAATATCTGTGAGTTGGAGCATCCCACTGGTCAATGCCTGGAACTACCCAGACTAGAATTAGTACTTAAGGAATCAAGCGAGGAGGTCCAGTCTTCCTTATGCATCGAACCAAGGAGACCATGGTAGCCATGACATACAGGTATGCCTCTAGATATTTCCTCTTTTAATTCTTTGAATAATGCTTATAATGGTCATCAATTTCCATGGCCATATCACACTCCTTCCTCAACACAATTTCCTTCACCCTGGAACCAGTGGCCTTCCCCTCCACCAATCCAATATCCTCCATCTCAATCTTACCCTTAGAGTCATAATTGGAGAGGTAATGGCCAAGGTCCATCTCCCTCTGCACTACCAATGCAGCAGCAGTTACAACTGCCTCCTCTCCAAACTCCTGCACCTATTATCTGACCCCAATTACCTATGCAACCTAACCCCAATTTGAATAATAAGGTAGCCCAGAGCATAGAAACCCCGACTAATTTCTAGAATTACCTTCTTACTCCTATTGGACTCAATGAGATTCATCTTCGATCAGGAAAAATAATTAGACATGGCCATTCTACTATCATTACTGAGGAATAATGTAAGTCGCCCAGAAGGGGTATAGTCAATTATGAAGCGATTGTTACACCTATAATAGTCAATACAACACAGACTGTTACACCTGTAGCAGCGAGCTCAGGAAGGATTGTTTCTCCTACAACAACCAACTCAAGCAGGGTTGGTGCACCTATGACAGCTGACTCAGCTGTTAGAGCTTAGGATCCTCTGTATCCTCAACGATTAACTGAAACTAGGAAAGCCTCACAAACTGAATATGAGTTTCCCAAGGAATTACAGAATTTTTATGTACGGATTTCATTTTTACAAGCTCTCAAGGAAGTACCTATTTATGCTAAAACAGTCAGAGAATTTTTTGTTAAAAACCTGGAAGGAAGCCGAAGGAGCCTGCTACTATCCATGTTATGGGGAAACAATCTGAACTAAGGATTGATCAGCCTCTGTTAACTAAATATAATGACCCGAGAAATCCTATATTTACTGTCTATATTGATGACCAGCCCATAACCAATACTTTAATAGATTTGGGGGCAACCATTAATGTGATGACCCAGGATATTTTTATCTCCCTAGGACTTCACGGGCTTAGACCTACACCTACAATGCTTGAATTAGCAGATAGGTCCCATGTTAAACCCGAAGGGGTGTTAGAAGATGTGGTTATTATTGTAGCTTGTTGGAGATATCTGACTGATTTTCTCATTTTGCAAACCAAATCCAACCTCGGGGACATCCTTTGATTTTGGGAAGACCATGGCTAGCCACCGCAGATGCATTTATCGGATGTAGATCCGGATCTATGATGATCTCATATGGGAAAGCCACCAAGAACCTTAACCTTACCCCCCAGTAAAGGCCCATATGGATTTTAATAGTCCCTAGTGGGATGAATTTGAACCTGAATTTGATTTTTCCCTACCTCTCCTCACACTTAGAAAAGCACAAGATGAAACAGAGGATGACATCATTAACGGTTTTATTAGCAGCTCACTCTATGTTGCTTCTGTTAGATATCTAGGGGAAGAATATGAGGTAGATGATGTAAATATTGAACATATTAGAAACACTCTGCATACTGACAGCAGCCCAGTTGAAACTGACTCAGGAAAATAATTAAACATCAATCCTAACTTGACTGTTGAATAGAACAGATTGTTGATAAAGTTGTTACATAAGTATAAAAAGTCATTTTCGTGGGATTACACTGACATGAAAGGAATCCATCCCAGCCTTTGCACTCACCACATTTACCTTAAAGATGGTTGCAAACCAGTTAGACAACTGCAACGCCGAATGAATCTCGCACTTAAGGAGATAGTGAAAGAGGAATTACAGAAACTCCTTAATGCTAGTTTTATCTATCCCATCTCTGACAGTTAGTGGGTGTCTCCGCTTCTCATTTTTCTAGAAAATAACATAAAATGGAGAGTCTCTGTAGATTATAGAGATCTCAAAAAGGCCACCCAAAAGAACAATTTTCCCTTACATTTATAGACCAGGTCTTGGATACTCTTTCTGGGAAAAAAAAAAAATTATTCCTAGAAGGATTCAATGGCTATAACCAAATACAGATTGCCCTGGAAGATCAAGATAATACAACCTTTACCTGCCCATGGGGTACTTTTGCATACAGAGTCCTTCCTTTTGGCCTTTGTAATGCACCAGCAACCTTTCAGAGGGAAATATTGTGTATATTTTTGGATCTGTTGAATGACTATCTTGAAATCTTCATAGATGATTTTACACCTTACTTTGATGCCTTTGAAACAAAATTAGTTAATTTGAAAAAGGTGATGGAACGCTGTGTACAAAATAATGTTGCTTTGAGCACTGAAAAGTGCCACATGATGATGACTGAGGGGATCGTGCTGGGAAATTTCATCTCGGCATATGGAATCAAGGTAGACCCTGCAAAAATTGAGGTAATCTCGAGAATCCAAACTCCCAAAACTCAAAAATAGGTACGTAGATTTCAGGGACATGCAGGGTACTATAGGAGATTTATAGAAAAAAATTCAAATATTGAATCGCCTTTATTTTCTTTGCTTATGAAAGATGTGGAATTTGTGTGGACAGGGAAGTGTGAGCAAGCCTTTTTGAAGCTGAAGAACTATGTAACAACAACACCTATTTTGCGAGGACCAAACTGGAATATGTCGTTCCATATTGCTACAGATGAATCTGACATGGTTGTAGGTGTTGTTTTAGGCCAGCTGGAAGAAAAGAAACCTTACACCATCTATTATATTAGCAATAATTTAACCCCAACCAAGCTCAATTACACAGTGACCAAGAAGGAATTCCTAGCAGTAGTGCATGCTATTAATAAGTTTCGACATTATATCACCAGGTATCAATTATTTGTACTCAATGAGTACTCTGCCATTCAATTTTTAATGAATAAGGAAATTACTAATGGTAGATTTACACGACGGTTATTGTTGTTACAATAATTTTATATCACTATTTTAGATAAACCTAAAAAATATAATGTATTTGTTGATTTTCTTTCTAGGTTAACCATAGGTGATAATTGCACTCCTACTGAGGATTATTTTCCTGATGAGTATCTTTTTTCCATATCTACTCACACGCCATGGTATGCAGATATAGAAAACTATCTTGTTGCAGGTAAATTACACACTATTTATCTTCCATATACAAAATAAATATCATACAACAGAGTTCCACTTACTCCTGGATAGAGGGAAATCTCTATCACACTGGACCAAACTTTCAGATTCGGCGTTATGTTAGAGAAGATGAGAATTTTGATATCTTGAAGGCTTTTCATGAGGAGCCCTGTGGAGGGAACTTCACAGACAAGAGGATGGGGTACAAATTACTCTCAATAGGGTACTACTGGCCAACTATATTCCAACATGCCAAAAAAAATTTGAAAGGGTGTGATGGCTACCAAAGGATGGGCCAGCCACTGCAATCAGACGAGATGTTGTTACAACCTTAAATAGTATTAGCGACATTTGAGAAGTGGGCCTTGGATTTTGTAGGGCCAATTAATCCTTCATCACAACAGAGGTCATACATAATGGTTTGTACAAATTACGTCACAAAGTGGGTCGAAGTGAAGGCACTAACTAGAGCTACAGAGCAGGTTGTTTCAGACTTCCTGTTTGAAGATATTTTTGTTCGTTTCGAGATACCTAGGGAGATAGTGACAGATTGGGGGCCCCAATTCACATCTCATTTGATTCAGAAGCTGGTTGAAAAGTATGGAATTCATCACAGGATCACTTCACCTTATCATCCACAAGAAAATTGCCAAGTGGAGAGTACCAATAGAGTTATTGAGGGAATTTTGACAAAGACAGTAGCTAGACACCAGAGAAATTGGGTTGAAAAACTTCCAAAAGTATTGTGGGTTTACACAACAACATGAAGGAATCCTACGGGCTTCTCACCATATGAATTGGTCTATGGTAGGAATCCTTTATTCCCCATATATTTTGAAATAAAAAACATTGAGAACAGCATTACAAGTAAATCTAGATTTGAGCACAGCACAAATACAAAGGTTGAATCCGCTCAATGAGTTGGAGGAGAAACGACAAGCTTCCATTCAGCAGACAGATATCATTCAGCAGCAAATAGCTATATGGCATGACATGTTCATTATAAAGAAGAAATTTCAGAAAGGATATTGGGATCTCTTTTACAATTCAAGATTCAAGGATTTCAAGGGCAAGCTTTGCACTAGATGGATAGGTCCTTACAAATTAGATACGGTCTTTGACAAGGGGACTATAAAATTGGTTACCCTTGATAGTGCTAAGACATTGTTACTGGTTAATGGGCACCGTCTGAGATTATATCATCAACCTGCTTCGAAGGATTCATTTATTAACATTGTCACAGACTTTGATCTTCATGTTAGAGTAGCAGGGGTACATTCCCCTGTGCTGCTTGAACTTTGATTTTTCAATAACTGTAATAGCTGAAAACCACTTTTGTGGCAGCTGTTACACATGTTTAATATATATATATATATAAACAAAACAAAAAAATATGATAATAATAATATGACTGTGAAAACCTCCTTTGGGGCGCAGTCAGACAATCTGGTAGCAGTTGAAAACCACTTTTGTGGTGGTTGTTACACTCTTTTCTTTTCTTTTCTTTTCTTCTTTTTTTCATTTTTTATTATTTTCTTTTTTTCAGAACATCATCCTTTTTTCCCGCATATTCTACATGATGTTGTTACACATTTTTTCTTAGTCTTTTAGTTTTCCTAACAATAACATTTTATGAATGATAGCGCATTGGCTGCCTTGGTTGTTACATATGTAACAGCTAACAGCTGTCAACAACGTTTTGAATCTTGGTCATTGTCCTGACATGCAACAATTATTACGATAGTTTGAAGGTGATTGCCACGACCGATAGAGAAATTGTGCCATCACATCAATTTCTTCCTCTGTGTCTTTTCAGTTATGTCACCGAAAAGGTATCATTATCATCCTCTAATATTTGATGATTATGGCAAGTTAATGACAGTTCTTTTTATGGTCGTGGACTGACGTCATCATTAAAGTTGGGCGGGGGGGGATGAATCTTGTCATAATTATGAACAATGCTTTTAAAGCCTCCATTAATCCCACGATTTACCAAATTTAATACCATAGCAAACAATCATGACCAGATCTTTTCAAAAAGGAGATTTGTACTTGAATTATGAAGCTCTCCATAACTGGACATTTATAGAAAGAATGTGTGGGTACGAACCATCAATTCAAAAACATTTCACCTCTCGATCACCGTGACATTCTATCATCTCCCTCAGCTGGAAGTTCTTGCAGCCTTGGTCGAAAATTCTTAACCCGAAGATAACAGAGCAGGTTGTTGTAACACAGCGAGTAGTGCATTAATACCCTGGCTAACTAAGCTAAAGGAAGTAATCAGGTATAACAGCACAAGATGGGGGGATCTGCGATGAGGCACGAACTAGATTCTATTGAGGCATTACAGAATCATCTGGAGGTATATCATATATTCAGATATGATGGGTGGCTTGAGTATTTTTAGAAGATGAAGGGTTCAAATGAAGAAATTGTGATATATTTCGCTATAAATTTGAACAACTATCATACCAAAGTCAGGTGTTTGCAGATTCAAGTAACGGAGGAGGTTGTTTCCCGAGTAACAGCATTGCTGGCCAAAGGCAAAAGGTGGTTTAGCAGAAAGTTCAATGATCCTTCTCTGAAAGAGGATTTCCTTGAAGGTGAGGAGAAGCTTGAGAAGAAAGGAAGAGGGGTCGACAGGTTGTCACTTCCCAAACCTTGGGCGGATGTTACTCTGAATTTGATAAAATATATCACCTATTAAGGGTGGTTATCATTTCCCCTTATTGAACCATCTTCGGCATTAGCAGAGAATTAACCTTCCATATTTCTTGTTGGGAAATATCAATCATATGGATGCAACAGTCAAAATGGCAGCACATCCATAAACTTGTGTTACCAATCATGGTCTCATCAAGTTAATTGTGTTGGATGTTTTTAACCAGCAAGGAAAGAGATGGGAGGAACAAGTTGGAACTTTGGGAGAGATTCAGGAGGAAGCTAGAATCCAAACCTGGTCTTCTAAGGTCAGAATTGAGAAAAATCCCCTTCATAAGCCGATTGGAGACAAATGGCCAAAGCAAAGGGGGAAAGTCAGTGTGTCTGTGGAACCGTCATCTACAGCTAAAGAGCAGGAGGAGGCAGTAGGAGGAAAGTCCTCTTTAGCAGGGACTTCAGTGCTAGGGTAGTTGTATTATATATTATATTTATTTCTGCATATTCATGGAGTGTCATTGTTTTTGTGTTAGTTGTAAGTATATATGCTTCAGTTCTAGGTATTTATTGTGTTGTTACACATATCCAATTAGAGGTAACAGTTGGTGTATATAGTGTGTGGTGCGCTAGATACTGGTTTATCTGAAGTTTGATTACATTCTTGTAGATCTTTTTTATTCCTGCATGAGTGTTACTTGCAGAAATTGGTTCAGCAATAATTTATTCTTGTTTTATTTCCGCTTTTGGTATGGTGTATCAGCACAGACAGTGCAACTACCATTGAAATAAAAGACGTCCCTGGTCGATAATTTATGTGTACCATCTTAGTCATTGAAGAATAGCAAAGGCAGCAAGAATGGTAGTACTGGAAGTATGCTTGGAAGGTGTAAACCCTCCCAAAAATCAAGATTTTCCTATGGACCCTCCTTCATAGAAAATCTCTCACAGCGGAGAATTTAAAAAAAAAATGGGAATCTATGGACCATCTCAATGTCCTCTTTGCTTGTAGGATGAAGAGACCATTCAACATCTCTTCCTAGAGTGCTCATTCTCTAGAGAGTGTAGGGAGAAAATTGTGTCTCCAATTGAGGTAAATTTGAATTACAACCTCCCTCTAAATAAATTCATAATTAAATGAAGGAGCAGTTATCCCCACACCTTTAAAAACAAAACCACAATACAAAGGTTCTGGGCCAAAATCCCCTCCTTCCTATGTTGGGAAATTTGGCTTGCTAGGAATGGGAAAGTATTCAAAAACAAAAATCCATTAGTGAACACAGTGACCTCAAAGGCATGGGGGAAAATAACAGAGTTTCTCTTAGCAAAAGGGTTAAACGAAATTGATATGAGTCAATTGAAGCATGATGAAATAATTTGGATCATCTTTGCACTTAAAAAGATCACAATTCACCAAATGGAAAAATTCACAAAGGCACACCCAACCTAGAAAATCATAAAGGATGAGGAAGAATTTCAAAGGTGGATTTATTCCCTCAATAGGCCCTGCCTCTTCTTCAACGGAGCCTCAAAGAAGAACCTAAGTAAATTGGGAGTTGGTGGTGTAGTATCCCAAAGAGACAACTCCTGTCATATTCAATTTAATTGGGGGATGGGGACAACGTCAAATAACAAAGCGGAGGCTTATGGACTACTCCTGGGCGTGAAAATTCTAAAAGACAGGAAAATTCACAATGCAATAATTCTTGGGGACTCCTCTATTGTCATCCATGCAATAGTGAGTGGAATTTTCCCAAAAAATGCAGCTCTCTACCAAATATTGAATAGAGCTAAACAATATGAAAATCAAATTGGGAAGATAGACAACTATGATATCTTAATATGAAATAATAAGCAACTTGACATTTAGACAAATGAAGGAGTACAGAGAAACACTGGGCAGGCTAAAATTGATGGGCATATCACCCTCCTCCCTAACCCTTGATGGAAATTCTCACTCCCTTACCATGGTGCCTTACCATCCATATAAAGGAAAACATCTTTGCAATCATGATATGACCTGATCCTCAGATTTCTCTTGCAAAAATATCCCCGCAACACTCATTCGAAATCCTTCAAATATTTATTGTTGTTAGGTCCCTATATTACTAGTATAGTCCCTTATTATTGTTAGTGTAACCCCCTTATTGTTATTATTGTACCCCTGTAACCCCCATATTGTTATTATTGTGCCCTTAAATTATTATTGTTAGGTTGGCTAGGATTATTGTGGCCCACTAAGTTACATTGTATTTATGGACTCCTATATATAGAAAGGAGGTTTTGTAATTTGTATCATCCAAGAATTGTTCATTCATGTAATGTATTGGAGGTTGCCCCCTCAAATTGGCTTATTTTTAAGGCATTGATATCTCTTTTCTTCTATTTTTAGACCTGGTTTCACAACATTTGGTATCATAGCTTTGGGATTCTAGTGTTTCGCTGCTCCAAACAGGGCATTGTGGCATTTTCGCTATAACTTTTTTTATACGAAGTTTCAGAAGATGAAATTTGTAGAGTGCAAAGCCAAAATCTTGAGGAACATCAACGCAAAATTTCAGATCTTGGTTCACAATATGTTTGGTGATATGATCTGTGGAAGGTAGGTCATTTTGCAGGCTCCTGAATTTAACCTAAACAGGTCATCGTGGAATTTTCGTTATAAATTTTTTTCTATGAAGGTTCAGAAGCTGAAATTTTAGAGTGCGAAGCTGAAATCCTGAGGAACATCATCGCAAAATTTCAGATCTTGGTTTGCAATATTGACGGAGATATGATCTGTGGAATTTATGGCTTTTTCAGGCTTCTGAATTTCATCTCAAAGAGGTGATCATGGGAAAATATTCATAACTCTCTCTCTGAGCATCGGATTGGAATGTTGTAAAAAGTGACCGCAAGTACACAGACTGTAGTTTTTTTTCTATCAATTTTAGAGCCAAAGGAGGAAACAGTGACACGTGACAAGTCATACAATTTTGATGTACTGAACTAGTCCATAATTGGGTCATTGTGGGAGATTGGACATAAATTTGTCTTGAAGAATCCAAATCAAATTAGACTGTGGCATTTGAAAGAAGCTTCAGAGGGCTACTACAGGGCTGAATTTCAAATATTGAGGATCAGCAATTATAGATATAATTCAATTTCAATATCGAGCTCCTCAAAAACAAGTAAAAGGTGTGTATTTTTTTTCCGAATTGCATAAGTCTTGTTTTAAGAATCAAGTTGAATTTATTCCAAGGGCATATTGTAGAATAGATATCAATATTGGATTCTAAAATGGCCCCTAAAAATACTTTAACACCCATTAAGCCTTTATAATGCTCTACTATGACTCATGAAGATGAAGAATGACAACATGACATATCAAAATTACAAGAGCAAGTGCAACAAATTTCGCTCTCGCAAAGAGCAACAAAAAATGACATGGAATTTTTGAAGAAAGGTGTGGAAACTAAGATGGATGGTTTGAAGAAAGGCGTGGAATATAATATGGATGGTTTGAATAATGGAATGGATGACATGGAAGCTAAGATGGATGGCATGGAAGATGGCATGGAATCTAAGATGGATGACATGGAAGCTAAGATCGATGAAAAAATGGAAAACATGAAGAATGATCTAAAAGCAGACATGGAAGGTTTGAAAAAGTTGATACAAGAAATGTTTCTTAATGGTGAAAATATAGTAGAGGAAACTCATGATGAGAACAAAATAAATGTTAATCGTGATTTCATAAACTCTAATGTTGGAAGGAAGAACCACCATATTCCAAAAATGGATATGAGGAAATTTGATGGAAAAGATATTGTAACATGGATACTACAAATGGAGCAATATTTTGATCTCAATAATATGCAAAACACTTGATGAGATACTTCACAACAATCGCATCAGCTCCTCTCCACTTAGGCAAAACCACCATCCCATCCTCCATAACTTCTATCATAAATACATTTAACAGACAAGGTTCTACTGCTGTTAATTACAAAACAGCGCCATCTTCTCCTCAAATAAAAGGCAGAAAGACATTTTCTCTTTCCATCCTCAATTTCATGGACTCCTCTGATGATAAAAATCATCCTTTCTCATTCTTCAAATCACATAGAGTGGTTATTGAAATTTTTAGGAACCATATGCTTCAGGATAAGGTGCGCACTAAAGAGGAAATGGCCCTCCTTCGCCAGCAATGGAACACATTCAGCAAGGACTTACTAGAGGTGAAAAATCAATGCACCCACCTAGAAGGTACTATCAATTACCTACAAGATGTCCTCACCAAAATATCTTAGTGAGGATCCAACTCTATGGACCAAGGGAGTGGCCATAGAGACAACGAGAACACAGTCGACAAATGAAATTTCTCCCTATCTAGCTCCCTATGTCTTTTCTATAGGTCATTAGTTGCTAATCTAGTTAAAATATGAAAACAAAATGCATTCTCTTCTTAGAACAGTTTGTAAGAGAGTATAGTACAAATGAAATAGTTTCCAATTCAGAAAGGCTTTTTAGAAGTAGTAGTAACAACAGTATTCTAGTAGCAATGCACTCCCAGCATCTAAATCTATTTTGTATGCTGTGTGGAGTGATTTTGTATCGAGGAAGTTTCCTTCCTCCCCTCTTTTCCTGATAATATATCATAACCAAATTTGTATGAAAAAAAAAATTGATCAATACAGTCCAACAGTACGAATGGCAACTTTATATTTAGAACAAAATATATTTATATGGTATCGATGGCTTTGCTCCAATAAGAAAATTGTCACTTGGTCAATTTTTATGAAAGGAAATGATATCACATTATGAAGATACAAAGAGAAACACCTTCTTTAGCTAATTGATAAATCTCAAACAAAAGGGTTCAGTGGTGGAGCACATTGAGGACTTCCAAAAATTGAATATAAGGGTAACTGATATTCTATAGGAACACAGGATTGATGTCTTCATAGAGACTTTAAAGGATAACATCCAACATGAGGTCCGCCTTTGGAAACCTAATTCGTTGGAGAAGGCATTCAGGTTGGCAAGAAAATTTGAATGTAAAATTATGGCGACAAGGAATCCTACCACTCACACTATAAAGATGGAAATGTTACTAATCCTAGACTTCCACAACCTACAATGTTGACACCACAAAAATTGGAAGAAAAAGAGAAAAAGGGCTTTGCTACAGTTGTGATACCAAATACAATAAAGATCATAAGTGTGTTGAGAAGAAATTATTTTACATAGATTGTAAAGAGGAGGAATAAAATGAACAAGAAGAGGATATACACCGGGAACCAACCCTAAAGAAAGAAGAAATGAGTCCGACCATATCCTGTAATGCATTGGCAGGAATTACCACTCCTCAAACCCTCAAGATAGAAGGACATATCAAGAAGAAAAATGTAATAGTGTTGATTGATTCGGGTAGTACCCATAATTTTATTCATTGTAAGGTAGCCAAGGAACTGAATTGCTTCCTATACCCAGCACCAGAGTGTCAAGTGGTGGTTGCAAATGGAGGAACTATAAATTGCTCTGGAAAATGTCATAATATCAAGCTAACCATGGTGGAATATGTATTTAATAATCCAATGCTTTCCATTCCAATGGGAGGTGTTGATGCTGTATTAAGAGTACAATGGTTACAATCTTTGGGGACGGTAGCTTTTAATTTTCAACAACTTTACTTGAAATTTTTTTCCGAAGGAAAGGAAGTTGAATTACGGGGTATCACAGGAAAGTCGGGTTGGGTGCCATTTTTGTACTTATTTCTTATATTTGTTTCCCTCATTTTTACCTTATGACCTCAAACCTTGGGACTACCTTTTCCGTTTTCCCTTCTTTTCTATCTTAAATAGTGATGTTTTGCCTTATTTAATTATCTTTTTGTTTCATTGATTATTATGATGTATCATTTCCTTTTTATGGCTAATTGGGATGAATGTTAGAGGAAGTTCTTTGTTATTTTGTTGTCCTTCCATATGTTATTATTAGCACAAGAAGACCTATAACATGAGGTGTACAAAATCATTTGAAAGTGTGTTGTTACAGTCAGTATTTACACTATGATGTTTTTACGTCACGGTGTTGTTAGAGACCCGTTATTACAAACTGTTGTTACAGTCGTATTACTAATTGGATATCGTCAACTTCCAGATGTAGACCTGTCCTTAATTGTTGTTACACTATAGCTATCTCTTTTCACGACAGTTTTATAAGTCATTACATATTATATTTTAGGATGACAGCTTTTAGGAAGTTTTGATGGTAACCCATATTCTCCCAGTCAGACTTTTTATTAAGGAATCGGTTGAACTATATGTATCTTATTTTGATTAGAAAGACTGATCTATTCCTCGTTTTTCTAAACATGTAACCATTATATAAATCTTTACCCTTGAGGTTAGGGGGTTAGCGGAGAATTGTATCACCTTTTGGACCTCTGTAATTTTGGTCACCTTAATAAAAAGATATCACGTTGATGTTGTTACATGTGTTGTATAGTTTAATTTCCATTTAGCTTATATCTCTTCCTGTGCCCTGCTAGGGAGGAAGGGCCCTCCTCTTAGCCAGGGACTGCAGTGTAAAGTAGTTGTACTATATTTCTTATTTTCTTTGCGCGTTAGTGGAGTGTTGTTGTTGTTGTTCTGGCTATAAGTAGATCTGCTTCTATTTCGATATTATTATGATGTGACACGAATTTGATTAGAAATACCAAATGGTGTAATTGTTGTGTGGCGTGCTAGGTACTATTTAATTGAGGCATGATTACATTCCTGTAGATTTTTTTTATTTATGCACGAGTGTTAAGTTTCAGTAATTGATTCAGCAACAAGTCCTCCTTATTTTTATTTTTCTTCTGGTTTGATCTATCGCCACAGACAGTGCAACTGTCATTGAAATAAAATATGTCCTTGGATTGATAATTTATGTGTATCATCTTAGTCATTTAATAGTGCTTAATACAGTCCAACATTTTGGCACCATTTTCGGGGATGGCAGTGACGATCCAATCAACCAGCATTCTTTATTTGATTATAGGGTGTTCGTAGTCAACAATTGTTGGGTGGTAAGACGAGAGGTAAGAACCTGCGCATCGCTCTAAAATACTTGGGCAGGCTCACCATTGCTACGCTAGGGCATTTAGAAGTGCAAGTTTTGGGTGTTTTTATTCATTGTGCCTTCAGCTATACAGTTGTTGGGTGGTAAGATGAGAGATAAGAACCTTCGCATCGCTCTAACATACTTGGGCACGCACACCATTGTAGAAACTGAAGCACTTGTAGGAAGGATTTATACACATAGGGTACATGTTTGCTAGTAGGAAAATAGAGAAATCCAAAACACCCCCCACTCTAACTAACTATTGGAAATACGGGTCGTAAAAAGGAAAATAAGAGTGCAAACTTGGGAAGAAAGAAATTCTTTGGTGATATGATCTCAAAAGCATAAAAGGAACAGTCTACTTCATACAGATATAATAGGAAGATGGGACCACAGAAAGCTACTACTATATCAAAGCCCGAGGCATTGGTACCTTCTATGTCTGGACCTTGTCACACTTTAAACATCGAATCCACTCATGATATCAAGACTCTAGATCTAAAACAGTAGTGGAAATCCATTGATCAAAATATAAAAACTGAAGGACAAGGGGAGACCAGTGAGGAGCATTAGGGCCTTAAGGAACATCATTTAGTTGATCATCATTTGGATGCGGGTAGTGGAGTGAAAAAACTGGTCCTAGAACAACCTGATCCTTTATTTATTTGTCAATCCCCTGCATATTTCGAGGTTAGTTCATCCCATTAGGAAGGATCATCCATGGGGGACGAAAATATTAAGACAAATGGTATTGTTACTTTTGAATTCCTGATATTGGCAACACAGGATGAAGCTCCTATGAAGAACATTCCCTTATCATCTCTACCTTCCTTTCAATGGATGGTTGTTGAAGATCTTGATACCTTTATGTTTGAGTTTGATGTGATGTGTAGAATTTATGAATACACTTCAGATGCCCAGAAGCTTAAATTGTTTCCTGCTACTCTGAAAGGAGCAGCATTAAGATGGTTCATGAGATTGGGTGTTGGCACGATCTAAACCTGGAATGACATAAGGGAGGCCTTCCTCTTTAAGTATCAGGATTACTGTCAAACCAGGCATTTGATGGAAGAAATCTTTAGAATTACACAAAAGGAAGAAGAGATCTTAGAAGACTACATGGAACGATTCCATTATAATTTACAAAGGTCTAAGTTTGGTAACTTAACCCCAGAAATCCTGAAACCTATATTCCTAAGAGGTATAAGAGATCACTATCTGGAGCATTTGAATCTGTTGTGAAAAGGAGACATATTGCAAGAACCACTTAAATAAATAATGAAGCTATGTTTGTGGAGTTCAATAGTATCGGTCAAGGGAAGAAGTTCAGTTCGGATACAGAATTCCACAAGTGGAGGAGTAACTAGAGCAGAGATCGGAAATCTATTCGAGGATTTTAACACCAACCTCCTCAGTACTATCTATTATAGGTAAATTTGGGCGCCATTCCCAATGACCTGGTTAACTGGGCATCATCTCCAGGACCAATGATCAAGGGTCTATAATTCCCTATCATTTCAGTTGCTAGATGCCCTAAGACAAGAAACAAGACAAATCAAGCAAGACTTTCATCAAGAAAAGGTTTCCATGGTTTGAAGCTTATTATTTAGCATATGAGATCTCACCAACACAGGCTTTAAGGGGCCTAAGTGCATTTCATATGCAGGTAGCCCCATGCAAGGCTTCTCTACAAAGCACTTCCTGACATTCACAGGTGCGTTGGTCACATTGGGAGCGAAATTCTCATTGTTCTGGAATCTCCACTTGGCCAGTGCCTTCTAGAAGAGTTCACATGTGTCAAGCTTCGGATCCAAGTGTCCATTTGACATCTACATGACTGGAAACATGTCTTGCCTATTTTTTGAAAGCTATTGATTGCAAAACAACCTACAGTTCATCTATAAATTGAACACAGATCTAAGTGTTTGAAAGGAAGAATTTGAGTAGAGAAATTCTGGAGAATTTTCAATTGAGATCTTGGTTTGTAAAGCTACTACTAGAGAGATTTATGCTGTGATGAGAATTGGGAACTTTGCTAGAAGGTCACTTCAAATCAGTCACTAGGTTGTAACCTCTCCTTCTATCATCAATAAAGAGTACTTTTTATCTTTCCCTACATGCATCTGTGTTAACTTTGATTTTCCATGTTGTAAGATCTTATCTGATGAATGTAGTTTATGCTTTATTGATTTAGCGAACTAGCTTGAATAGATATCTATATTATTGCATCTTCTGATGTTTCAGTGTTCTTTCTTGCAGTAAGCATTCATCTCACAAACCGCTTGAATTTGAAGCTGCAACAGAAGCGACAGAAGGAGCCATTTGGAAGTGACTGAACAAGTAAGCCTCTAATCCTCTCTGTGTATCTATTCTGAGTTAGGAGAAATAGTAGTATAGTCTTTCACCTATTGTTCTAGACTAGCACCTATCTAGGGAAGCGTAATTTATCTGTAGATTACAATTCTGGCCCAACAAACTGGCGACTCCGCTGGGGAGAATTTCTCTTATTTCTAGGTGTTTTATCCTCTGATTTGCTTTGTTTATCCACCCAGTAGCTGTTACACATAAATATTAGGCTTTTTCAGAGCTTAATTTGCAAATACAGTGAGTTAAACAGTAGTATTTTCCCTTGTCTACTGCTCCCAACGCACCCTTAGACTGGACATAGTGCTTTTCATAGCATTGTCTCCCTTCCAAGCCTGCATTGCAGAGCACTGTCTCCCCTTGGAGACTGCGTTGACTCCTGAAAGTGACCAAATTCCCTTGAATTTGACTTTGCAACTTGCTTCAGTCTTGTTTGCTGCTATGTTATGAAAATTTTGATGCTCAATTGACCAATGATTCTATATACTTCTTCCTCCTTTGACTGAAAATTTGTTCAATGTTTGTTTAAAAAAAAATTCTTTATCATTGACAAGTTGATTTCAAAGTATTTTTTATGGTCGCATTAAGAATCATTTGCTTTCGAAATAGGAAATTGTTGTAAAATATTCATTTCCTTGATAGGAGAAATTGTTGTTGATATCCTCATTTTTCCTTCAAAAGAGAGATTTTTGTTTGTATTCTTCGTTTCTCGAAAGTAAAAGCATTTGGATTATTGATCTAGTGCACCTAGTTTCTTTTTTGCATTCATAACATTAAGGAAAATGAAAAGAAAAACTTGCATTTGCATGTAGGATTGTGTGTGTTTTGCAAAAGGAACATTAGGAAATCTGCATTTAGTTTGTGATTCATTGATTTTGTTTTTTGTTCATTGATTTGTTTGCTCACAAACTTTTTTCTCTCTTCCCTTAGTAGCTAGGTTCTTCATTGAAAAAGCTAAAAGTGAAAGTTTGTTTGTCATTCTTAGCTTGCATTTTAGGAATTTCATATACATCATCGTGGTGAACCTGAAAGGAAAATTGTTAAGCAAGATCAACATAAAATAAATCTCAATTTACTTAACAACGCATTGGAGCCGTAACGATAACATTTAGAAGGTCTAGGCTAGAGATGTTTTCCGGCGTCGTAAAACATAGCAGTTGTCGTTAAATTTTCTACGATACATTCTGAGTGTGAAACCTCACTCCACGTACGTAAGTATATCGTAACTTGTCCACGTACTTTCAAGTATATCAGGCGGTGTTACAGTACGATAAGTATAAAGGAGTGCTCTCACTATGCGGTTTCGCATCAGACAGCACTAATACGGACTTGGGCCTCCACATACCTTCAGGTATATTTTGGAGGACAACTTTTAGGTGCTATCCATCCATAGTGAACCGAGTCGGCCGCCTTGAAATTGTGATACACCGAACACATCATTCGGGGAGATTACCTGCCCGTACTTCTTGGTTCGCCAGGAGGTATTCTGCAGTTCACAGTTTCTTGGTAAACCCTTTTTCCTAGTATTACCCTTTTATTTTGTTTATTTTTTTTTGGTTAAAATAAATCATTCATCGTGGAAGAACAAAATCCTTTCCCCCGTCGTTCGTGTAGACATTTCTCTACCGAAACCAGTATCATTAGTACCTCTGGTGAAGCATCATCTTCCCATATACCAGATTCGGCACAAGTTGTTTCTACAAATCATGGTTTGTCTACTATTGTCGAGATAAAATCCTCACAGCTACCCGTGGTCATGATCCATCCAATCTGTGAGACCATACCTCCCGAACCCAACGTTGTTCAACTAGAAGTTGATCCAGATCGCATTGTGCTTTAGGGGGGAACTTTTATTGGTCAAACTAGACATCATCCCCAGGACCAATGAAATAAGGTCTATCATCCCCTTATATTTTTGTTGCTATATTCCCTAAGTGGAGAAAATCTTGATCTCGAAGTCGAACAATCGGAAGTTGTTTCTATATTAGTTACTCCACAATCTATTGTAGCCATTGAGTCTCCCATATCACGCAGTCAACCACCTGAAATATACTTTGGGGCCTAACGGCGAAGTTCTTCCACCTGGTTTGATTTCGATTGAAGAAATATCACAAGATGAGACACCTTTAACTCCAACTCATTTTAGGTAGGAGCTTTACCTGTACGAGTCTTTTTCCTCAATCACCATCCTCTGCTTTTGTTGATCCTGTTTCACTTTGAGTTCCCATAGATTCTATAGGGTATACATTGGGTCATTTGACCATGGCTGAGATAACATCCCAGACTGAACCATCTATTTTAGCTACGACGACATCTGTTGTTGTTTCATTTTCGATGGTTTGTCCATTGACTTCACCCATGTCATCATCTGGAATCCTATCTAGTTCCTCTCCTTGGTGGCTAGTGATACCACATATGTTACCCTCAGACATTCCTAAATTCAATGAAAACCCTAGAGAAGACCTGTCAACGCATGTTATAACTTATCATTTATGGTATTCATCAAACTCCTTAAATGATGACTCCGTTAGACTACGCCTTTTCCAGCACACACTCACTAGTCCAACTGCACAATGAGGATGGTTCTTTTCCTGTGTCAACCTCGTTAAAAAACGAAACAGGCTATGACGATGGTTCTTTATCTATGTCAACCTCGTTAAAAAATGAAACAGAGTTATGAGGATAATATTTTTTCTTGTGTCAACCTTGTTAAAAAATGAAACAAGTGCCTTTGAGGATAGTTATTTTTTCTTGTGTCAACCTCATTAAAAAATGAAACAGTTCATGAGCATAGTTCTTTTCCTGTGTCAAGCTCGTTAAAAAATGAAACAAACCCTCCCCTATAATGAACCTTCATTCCATCCAGCTATCAGTAACTAATATTCTACTTACGTGAATGAAATGAAGCTTGGGGGGCATCTTCTCTTACAGGGGGAATTCAACATGTGCTCTTGCAGGGGGAATTCAAAACATTCTTACCAATTGCATGCAATCCACAGCTGAAGTTCATGGGAAAAATTAGGTTCAGAGCTCCAAAATGCAAATGGTAACTATGGAATGGTAAAAATGAATAGTGAAACTACCTTTTATAGTCATTTAATTGTTTACAAGTTAAATGTATTGCTATGACTATAGTTTTATTATTTTTTTATCATGAAACATGTATTTTTAATCCATTTGATGTTGTTCTGAATAGGAAATAAAACTGATGAACAGATTAGTCGTGCAGATTTATTCAAAGAATGACTTGACCACAAAGCATACTTTTTCTCCTTATTTTTCAAGCTTTGATAAAAATGAAAAAGGATTTGAAGGGCACTTTTATCTCTTTTTCGAGCTTCGATAACATGAAAAAGGAACCCCTAGAGTCTTCTTTCAGCTCTTTTCAGACTCCGATAATGTGAAAATATTTCTGAGCACTTGTCATTTCGAGCTCATTAAAGTAAATGAATTGATATCTACTCAGTATAAGTTTAACCCTTTTCTAGACTAAGATGGATTATTTACGAAAAAGTAATACCTTGGTTAAACATGACCAAAGAGGTTCTCTCAGATATTCTTTTACACTTTTCTAGGTCTGAGAGAAAAATTTACGAAAAAGTACTTATGAAGTTCTCTTTCATCCTCTTTTTCAGACTCTCTAAACATGAAAAAGGACTGGGCTATCACTGTCGTTAAGCTCATTAAAACATAAAATAGCGACGGGCTTGTCGACCATGGCAAGAATCAAGTTTCATTCATCGCTAGACTCATTAAATTATTAAATAGCGATACTTTATTTGCCTGAAGGGTTGAATTATAGATCAAGAAAATGTTATCCTCCTCAAGCTTGTTAAAAAATAAAGAGGTACTGGTCGACAAATGACTGGGGAAAATTTGGGAAAAGTAAGAAAAGTTTCTTTTTGGTAGCAAGTCGCTCTTGAACATGACACTTCTTTCACTCCATGTCCGTGACTGTTTGGGTTGGGTAATCATCTTGACGGTTCATTCACACCTATGGTTCATCATACCTTCACTTTGGTTTTGGGTCAATGTTGCCAACTCATCACAGTGTTGCCGATATGTTCAAGAGAAGTCATCTAGTGATTAAAAACTCATCTGTTTGCAATACTCGTAAACCTTCATTTTCATGACCGTCATCCCTGAAAATTGTTATATCAATTCATACCCTTGTCTCTGAAATCAGTAACTCTTCTTTTGCAATAAGGTGACTTCCTATCGAAAACAAATAAATATCCAGGAAGTTCACTTAGAAACATCAGATTCCAGTAACATGAGGCTTGTTACAGCATCGACAAGATCCTCGCTTCCGGACCTTTGACTGAAATATTTTGTCTGGCGTTCGACATAAAATAATCTATTCACGCCTTACAAAATGTACTGCAGTACCTTGAGGGCCATTGACATTAATGGTGGTTCTCTTGCATTTGTTAATAGCTCACATCATTGGCTAGTAATCAAACGATGTCTTTCCATGTTCGACGACAAATCATATATTCGCATGGCTAGACTTGTACCCGAATGATCGAGTGAACGAGATAAGAAGACCCCGGATCTAGTTTCATCCATCCAAGCTGCGATTTCAGGATTGTTGTACACATCATATGTATGGTGACCTTACATACAGATTGTCATCCAAACATGGGCCTATATCTGTAGGCATGTCTGCATTTGGGAAACATTCCAATGTAGACAACTTTCTGAATTATGTACATGTTATTAGATTGTTTTATGTGTTGAAAATGGGAATGCCTACCCTCAGAAATTATGATCAATAGAGGATATATCATGATGAAATTTATTGTAATATTGATGCAGGTGACCACTCCGCTTCATTTCCAGGCTCATCACAGTGTAAATCATCTCAATCAAATGTTCTTATTATTTGGATCTCATGCTTTAGGGGGCAATTTTTATAGGTCAATTTGGGCATCATTCCCAATGACCTGGTTAAATGGGCATCATCTCCAGGACCAATGATCAAGGGTCTATCAGTCCCTATCATTTCAGTTGCTACATTCCCTAAGACAAGAAACAAGACAAATCAAGCAAGACTTTCATCAAGCAAAGGTTTCCATGGTTTGAAGCTTATTATATAGCATATGAGATCTCACCAACGTAGGCTCTAAGGGGCCTAAGTGTGTTGCATATGCAGGTAGCCCCATGCAAGGCTGCTCTGCAAATCACTTCCCGACATTCACAGGTGCGTTGGTCACATTGGGAGCAAAATTCTCATTGTTCCGGAATCTCCACTTGGCTAGTGCCTTCTAGAAGAGTTCACATGTGTCAAGCTTCGGATCCAAGTGTCCATTTGACATCTACATGAATGGAAACATGTCTTACCTATTTTTGGAAAGTTATTGATTACAAAACAACCTACAGTTCATCTATAAATTGAACACAGATCTAAGTGTTTGAAAAGGAAGAATTTGAGTAGAGAAATGCTAGAGGATTTTCAATTGAGAGCTTGATTTGTGAAGTTGTTTCTGGAGAGATTTATGTTGTGATGATACCTGGGAACTTTGTTGGAAGCTCACTTCAAATTAGTCACTAGGTTGTAACCTCTCCTTCTATCATCAATAAAGAGTACTTATTATTTTTCCCTACATGCATCTGTGTTAACTTTGATTTTCCATGTTGTAAGATCTTGGTTGATGAATGTAGTTTATGCTTTACTGATTTAGCTAAATAGCTTGAATAGATATCTATATTATTGCATCTTTTTATGTTTCAGTGTTCTTTCTTGCAGGAAGCATTCATCTCACAAACCGCTTGAATTTGAAGCTACAACAGAAGCGACAGAAGGAGCCATTTGGAAGCGACTGAACAAGTAAGCCTCCAATCCTCTCTGTGTATCTATTATGAGTTAGGAGAAATGGTAGTATAGTCTTTCACCTATTTTTATAGACTAGCACCTGTCTAGGGAAGCATAATTTATCCGTAGATTACAATTATGGCCCAACACTATCTCTGCCCAGATTATCGCGGTACAAGTTAAGAAAGCACAAGCAGAATTTGAAGCAAATTTGGTAATATTTTGTCCTCGATGCAAAAAGAAAAATTTAGAAAAAGAATGTGGACTGAGTAGCGTCATCTTGTGCAACATCTGTGAGTTGGCACATTCCACTAGTTAATGCCCAGAACTAACCAGACTAAAATCAGTGCTTAAGGAATCAAGCTAGGATGTCTAGTCTTCCTACTTTATCGGATTAAAGAGACCATGGCAGCCATGACCTATAGGTATGCCTCCTGATTTTTCCTCTTTCAATCCTTGGAATAATGTTTATAATGGTCAGCAATTTCCATGGCCATATCCTACTCCTTTGTCAACACAATTTCCTTCACCATGGAACCAATGGCCTTCCCCTCCACCAATGAAATATTCTCCATTGCAATATTCTCCTTGGAGTCATAATTGGAGAGGTAATGGCCAAGGTCCAACGCCCTCTACACTACCAATGCAGCAGCAGTTACAACTACCTCCTCTTCAAACTATTGCACCTCTTATCCGACCCCAATTACCTGTGCAACCTAACCCCAATCTGAAGAATAAGGCAGCTCAGAGCATAGACGCCCCGGTTACTTTCCAGACTTATCTTATCACTCCTATTGGGTTTAATTAGGTTCAGCTTCGATAGGGAAAAGTAATCAAACTAGATCATACTCCCATCATTACCGAGGAAGAATGTGATTTACCTAGAAAGGATATAGTCAATTCTGAAATAAATGTTACACCTGTAATAGCTGATATAGCACTTGTTGTTACACCTATAGCAGGCCGCTCGGGAAAGCCTGTTGTTCCTACATCATCCAACCCAAGTAGGGCTTGTGCATCTGTAATAGTTGACTCAGCTGTTAGGGTTCAAGATCCTCCATACCCACAACGATTAATTGAAACCGGGCCATCCTCACAAACTGAATCTGAGTTTCTCAAGGAATTACATAATTTGTATGTGCAGATTCCAATGTTACAAGCTCTTAAGGAAGTACCTATTTATGCCAAAACAGTGAAAGATCTGTGTATCAAAAAGCCTGGAAGGAAGCTGAAATACCTTGCTACTATCCATGTTATGGGGAAATTGTTCAAACTAATGATTGATCAGCCTTTGTTGACTAAAAATAATGACCCAGGGAATCCTAAAGTGACTGTCCATATTGATGACCAGTTCATAACTAACACTCTGATTGATTTAGGGGAAGCCATTAATGTAATGACCAAAGATATTTTTATCTCCCTAGGACTTCATGGAATTAGGCCTACACCTACAGTACCTGAATTAGCAGATAGATCACATGTCAAGCTTGAGGTAATGATAGAAGATGTGGTGATCACTATAGCTTCTTGGAATTATCAGATTGGTTTTCTCATTTTACAAACTAAATCCAACCTGGGGGGTCATCCTTTAATCTTGGGGATACCATGGCTAGCCACTGCAGACGCATATATCGGATGTAGATCTGGATCTATGGTGATCTCAGATGGGCAGGCCACTAAGAACCTGAACCTTTACCCCCCAGCAAAATCACATATGGATTTGAATAGTCCCTGGTGGGACGAATTTGAACTTGAATCTGATTTTTCCCTACCTCTCCTCACACTTGGAAAAACACAATGCTTTAAGGATGAAACAAAGGATGACATTATTATTTGTTTTATTAGAAATTCACTCTTTGTTGCCTCTATTAGAGATCCAGGGGAAGAATATGAGGTAGATGACATAAATATTGAAAATTTGAAAACTACTATGCATACTGACAGCGGTCCGGTTGAAATTGGGCCAGGGAAATATTTAAACATTAATCCTAACTTGATTTTTGAATAGAACATATTGTTGATGCAACTGTTACATAAATATAAAAATGCATTTGCATGGGACTATATGGATATGAAAGGAATCCATCCTCGCATATGCACTCACCGCATTTACCTTAAAGAGGGTTGCAAACGAGTTAGATAACCACAGAGTCGAATGAATCCTGCACTTAAGGAGATAGTGAAAGAGGAATTACAGAAACTCCTTAACGCTAATTTCATCTATCCCATCTCTGACAGACAGTGGGTATCTCACTTGTCATTGTTCCGAAAAAGAACGGCAAATGGAGATTTTGTGTAGACTATAGAGAACTTAACAAGGCCACCCAAAAGGACCATTTCCCTTTACCATTCATTGATGAGGTCCTAGATACTCTCTCTGGGAAGAAGTTTTTTTCATTCATGAATGGGTTTAGTGGCTATAATCAGATGCAGATTGTCCCGAAAGACCAAGACAAGACAAGCTTTACCTGCCCATGGGGTACCTTTGCCTACAGAGTCCTTCCTTTTGGCCTCTGCAATGCGACAATAACTTTTCAAAGGGAAATATTGGGTATCTTTTTGAATCTATTGAATGAATGTATCGTAATCTTCATGGGTGAATTTACACCCTACGGGGATGCCTTTGAAACAGCATCAGTTAATTTGGAAAAGGTACTGAAACGTTGTGAACAGACTAATGTTTATTTGAGCACGGAGAAGTGCCACGTGATGATGACCGAGGGGATTTTGCTAGGAAATTTCATTTCGGCAGATGGAATCAAGGTAGACCCTGCAAAAATTGAGGTAATCTTGAGAATCCAAAATCCCAAAACTCAAAAATAGGTACGTATATTTTTGGGACATGCAAGGTGTTAGTCATCAATATTTTTCACCTGTTGTTGATGACTAGATTCCTTAGCTGAGTTTTCTAGAAGCTGATATCCATATGTCAATTTGTCATCTAGAAAACCATCAAAAAAATTTGTCCTCCTACCTTTTTTCAGTCAGCCTATGATGAGAAAAAACCTAGTTGTCAAGTCCTATCTAGTTTCAGTCATATAATCCTGTCCATCAGCTGTCATAAGCTAAAGGCATCTGCTGTCATTTACCCTCATCCCCAGGTCATTCATTAACCAATTGTTGATAAAAATTCAGATACCCTACCTCTGATCATATGTCATCTCAAGATCTAGTCATACCAAAGAGAATACTCAAAATCTGTCAAAGATCTCCCCTAATTTAGGTAGCGGCGCTTTAGGAAATCCTTCCTTGGTGAAAACATATTGAGCCAAAATCTTTTGCTAAATACCAACCAACCTTGAATTAGCGCTTAATCTAAAAAGCCTGATACACCCATAGTTCGCGCCACTAAAATATCTTGATGTCTCAATAGTACATGTTTCAAAAGCCAAACTGATATTAGGTTGATTTACAGTGTTTCAGTGTCTATTTCAAAAGCAGAAAGGTACAAGTATTTCAGAAGACATTATCAAACTAAACATGAGAAGACAACTGCTTCTCATGTTGTATTGAGCCTAGGATAAGAATGCTAGTCAAAGAGGAAATTCAATAAACCTCTACAAACACAGTCAAGAAAGGTTATTAAATAATGACTATCAAGTAATACTCTACATATACAAGTCATGTGGCTCCTAGTTTCAAAAGATTCACAAGGGTATTCTAACAACAGGATACATATCTTAGAACATGCCTCTCATAGCCTATTGTCCAATTTTTCACTATATTACTTATTGTGATATACCAAGCAGAGATAGGCATTACAAGGAAAGATGACACAGTTTGAGAAAGGGATGAAATGTCACTTGTTGTTAACCTCCTCCAAACATGAGCAGATGGTTAGGTCACTTGTTTTAAACCTCCTTCATTTAAAAGAAGATGGTTTGGAAATATGATAAGGGCCTCCTTGATTTGACAAGTAGAGGGTCAGGAGCAGAGGTATGGCCTCATTCAAAGAGAACAAGGATGGCAATGCTTCAAATAGCCTGAAAACTTGTTTACACCATTTTCTCCAATGCATGAAACCACTGACACAGCGGTAGTGTTTCAAGGGGTCCTTACATGCGTTCATTGTTTGAAAGACAGAGTTGAAAATCAGTAGAAAGAAATTGAAGGCTTATGAGTTAAAGTTTGGTGTTAAAACATAGGCCAAGAAGTGATAGTATGATGTTCAAGAATCTTTGTTTTTCCTTTCCATAAATGTCTTCTTCAAAACCTCGTCAAAATGACAAGAAGATAGACTAGCCTTGCTTCTGAAAAAAACCTTTCCAAATGAATAACACAGAGACAGTATATATGAGGAAAGCTACGACACGATGATTCAAGTTCAAGACACCATTCAAAGAAATGAAACTTACCACAGTAATAGACTAGAATTTTTGATGTACATAAGAAACAAACTCTGTTGTTTATATGTGATTGCATTAAGGATCTTTAAAGGCCTGTCTCCTTGATGAACAGATGTAAGTCAAGCTTTGGTGAGTACAATTAAAGGTTCATCCATAGTAAAAGGAAGATGTTAAAAGGTGCCTAACAGTGTTTGACCAATTTCAATAATGGGCATAACAAATCATCAAACACCAAAAAGTTGAATTGACAAAATAGTCTCTAAAATTATCAAACATCTCCTTCCAAGAGATAGGAAAAGGATGTAGCAGCAGTCTTGGATTTGTTTCTTGAGCATGTTTCCTTTTGAAGGATAGAATAGACAAACAATGACAGAGTTATTTCCTAAATGAAAAGGCAGTGAAAGGGGTTTTTCTTCTTAAGGAGGCCTCCTTACTTCAACAAAAGCCATAAAAAAAAAGGGTCATCAAAAAGAAGCTCGCCACAGCAATGTTATTATGAGACTTGTTCAAATAGAAGGCTTCATGGTATTTTAAAAGTGATAAAATATTAAAGACAGTGCTTTATGTTTTGATATGACCAAAAAATCCTTTTCAAAAGGCATCCAAACCCTTACAAAAAAACTACCAAGGCATTTCAGCTCATTTGAAAGTTAAAAGAGGGAGGAGACCATTTGAAAGGCCCCATTTGCAAATTCAAAAAGCCAAGGCGAACGTCCACTAGCTGCCCACTGAAGAAGCAAAGAGATTTCGAGCATATTTAAAGTTTTTCAGCGCTTGAAACCTGCGCAGTGTGCTTGTAGAAGTGTGCAACGCGCCTGTGAGCACGCATACACAGGTTTTAAACTACAGTGCAGTGCGCATATATCTTCGTTCACCGGTGCCCAAAGCCGACCCGACTATCATCCATATGAATGGTGCCCTTTGTTTCAAATAGCCCGCTCCTCCATTTTCTTTCCAAAAGCTCTAAAAGCTGCTCCAATGATCAACCAAGGCCCATAAACATTCTTCAAGGTATTTTCCATTACCTCTTGGTAAAATTCGAAGTTTGAAGGGGGTGTTTTGCTGTGTTTTTCCCTAAAAATAAATAGTGATTTTGAAAGCACTTCACCATCTAAAAACACAGAGATAGACAGTGGTAAAGAGATAGAGTTTTTTTCAAAACTAAAGAAGGCCTTCTTGTGTTTGGGGGTCTCAAATCAATCTGGAAGGTGTTTTAACAGTGGTTTCAAGGGCATCGTATCATCAAAAAAGGCACAAGAGAGAAATAGTGATTAGAAGTTAGGGCCTTTGGTCAAAATCAAATAGTTTTTGTTGCTATGGATGTCAAGAATTGATACAGTGATAAGGAAGGGTGTTTTTATCAATCTTAAAGAGCCTTAACTGCCTTTAAAAAAAACAGTGATAGCCCACAGTTGCTAGACAGATAAACAGAGTTGTAGAGGTCTCAAGTTTGCTGGAAAAGCATATTAACAGTATTTTTAAAAGGCTTGTGTTTGTCAAAAACTCAGAGTGAAATGTTGGTTAGAAGGTGAAGGCTTGGTCATTTTAAGAGGTCCTCTCTGTATTGTGAAATAGTAAACTTTGTGCAGCCCCAGATTTCAAAAAAGGGCAGAGTCTGTTTTCAAGGTCTTCAAGTCAGTTGAAAGGTGTTTTGTTTACCTTGCAAAGGGAATTAAACAAACAAAATGGCAATGCTTGAGGGGAGGATTTTGTGTGCCAAAACACAGGAGATCCTTTTTCAACAAAGGACCCCAAACATATCTTTTTCAAGTTATTTGCTCAAACACAGTGATCAAAGTGTTTTTGTTTCTCTTTTGACAAACACTTGTTTAATAAAATCAAAGAAGCACAGGGACTTGCAAAGAGGACAAGGTGTGGTGTTGGGAGACTATTTTAGAAACCATTTGAAACAGCCATTGTCTTGGTCAACCAGCAAAGAGTATCCGAAACAAAATGCCTCCCAGGCAAGATAGCAGAAGTGGCCCTCACAAGAGGTTTGAACTTGTTTCAACTGAGGAAGTAAATGCCCATCCTTCAGTTCTGTTTAACTTTCATGAAGTTGGATGTTTAGATTTTTTTCAAAGGGTTCAGGAGGTGAAAAGCTATCTCCCCTTGACACATCTATGTGCTTTGAGATTGCAAGGGAAACATTTTCAGCTGGCAGGCTTAGATTTCAGGTTTTCTCCTAGATCCATTTCCAGAGCTACCAAAATCTCGTATGTCGGAGAAAAATGGTTTAAACAGAGCTACCTTGACTCAGAATAGTACAAACCCTTTTTGAAGCCGGAGCATCGGGATGCATGCCCATCCATCTTTCCTTTTTCATGTATGTTGACTAGCTATGCTCCCCTCATGAAGATAATCATGAAATATTTCACATGCGAGGGAAGGTTTTCCCGGGTCTATGCTTACCATGTTCGATTACTCATGCACTTCACGAGGACCCAATTGTTAAACCTCCCATTTTTCCTCCATAGAAGTATTGAAAAGGTGGCCTCCACTGTTCAAAAGAGACCTCCCTCTCAACAGCCATCTTGCCTTTTTCATCATTCCTTCATTAAGATTGTCATTCCTCATCAACTTGAGAAGAAGGGAATCTCTTGGGACACTTTCATTGCACATCCTGATTTCGCCATTGTTTCTTCATCCCATGCATCTCCTTCACCTCCCACTCAGCATTTGTCTCCTTCTTCAAGGGAAAGGAGAAGGAAGAAAGCAGCCATGAGAAAGAGAGGGACTTTGACATAATTCAGATAAACAGTGATGATAGCGACAATGAGGCCAAAATCCTAGAGTCTCTCTTGATTAATAGAGAATATCAAATTCATGATCTAAGAGCAGATCTAGAGAGGTCTAAACAACCTCATTCACTTTCTGCAAACACAAAACAAGAAGATGAGTGTCCACATGGAAGTATATGAGACACGGGCTATCAAATATCAAAAAGAAGCCTCCAAGGCGCAAATTAAGTTGGAAGAAATCATGGGCGAGTTCAATGATAGTGAAGATAAGGATCAGCCAAGAAGAAAGAGGCTAGGGACCATGGGACTCATAAGAGCCTTGGAGAAACAAAAAGAGGAAGAGGCTACTCTTTTCCAATCTTTTCCTCTTACTACCTTATTCACCCAAGAGATAGAAAACAATAGAGAAGCATGGCTTGAGAGGGTGAATGACCACTTGGAGAAGAAGTTGGAGAAGGCCAATAGAGATTTGGACCTTCAAAGAAGGATTACCGGGCACTATAAGAAGCTTAATCAATTCGCCCAGCCGAAATTGAAAGCCACACAAGAAAAGCTCAAGGAGGCTCAAAAGAGGCGCCTGGCACCAAAAATGAAGAAAGACACATCAAGGCTCCAAATTTTGGCCTCATCTTCTCAGCATGTTTCTGAAAACCCTTGAGGGTCATGCTCACCAAAATTGGGCAAAATTCAACAAGTTTTGGTTTTTTGACATTTTTGGGCTTTTTGCTAAAAATCATGGGCATCACCATTTCTGTTTGAGACATCCTCAAAGGATGAAAATGGTATCATTGGATGAAATAATTTTAGGGGCATCTAGATAGTGATTTTCAAATCAATTGAAGATGATTTGGTCCCCCAAAATGGCGAAAAACAGTCACTTTTTCAACACTCTGCCCTGCATATCAGCAAAGTCTATTTTATGGGTTTTTCCACACATGTCAGTTTTTGATATGCTTCTAGTGATCAGTTTGGAGAAAACAAAGAATTTTCAGAAACTAGACATCCATATATTTCCAACGAGCCATCACGGGCCTCGTTTCGACATCGAGAAGGCCTCCAAAAGTTGCCCACAAGACAGGAGACTTTCTGCTGATATATTTCTTAAGTATTTTTGTGAAAAATGCACTTTTCTGAAGTGGCTTTTCCTAATGTGAGTTTAGCCTTTTTTGGCCATGGTTAGTTAGGAAAAGTCAATATAATTTTTTTTTTTAGCATTTTTAAGATATTTTGTGCCTTGGACTTTGTAAAGCCTCAAGGAAAAAATCAGATATTTTTGATGGGCCAATGAGCTTGCTAGTTGCACTAGGAGGTTTTCCCTCATCTTGGCTTATATATTCCAAGACACTTCATTGTAAACAAGGCTGAACTTGATGATATAGAGCAATATATGGTTATACAAGTTTGGAAGAAACACTTGTCTCATGCATTGGATAGTTTCTTGAATGTTTTTGGATGATGAAAGAGAACTGTTGTTGGATTCCTTGACTTGGTAAAATGGTATAGTGTCCCTCTCTATTATGTTTTCTTAGTTTTCATTCATATTTCATGCTCTTGCTTGCTATAAGACATTAGATAATAGATTTGAGACATGCCCTTGGAGGCACCTCAGATTTCTTGTTTCTTTATAGCTTCTATGTTTTCTTCCTTCTTAGTCACATCAAAGAATCCTTGATTGCTCTTTGATAACTGAAGAAATTGTTTGGTTGTTTCATTTATGGTTTTATGCATGCTAAGTATGATTCACGCTATGCCTTTCTTACTCATGGCTAGTCATAGTTCCACCTCTGAAACCTTTCTTTGATTGTTTGATTGTCTTAGTTTGAACCAAGGAGGTCTTGTATTGATCTTTCCCTTTGCCTAAAACTATGCAATCTCACTTCAAAGTGCCCGATAGCTTGAAATACTATGCTTAGGTGTTTCCTCATAGTGCTTTTAGTTATATGTTTGTCTTAATTGTCTTCCCCAAAGTCTGATAGCAATTTCCTAAAGTTAGAGAGTCATATATCTCTATGTATTGCTTGAATGTTTATTTCTATGCATTTATCAGTTTATAGTTATCTTTCTCATGATTAATGGTTAGCCCTACCATGTTTATGTCAGCTATTGAACTATTTATGTTTGAAATCCTTTGTTATTCACAAATTTAGTGTCCATACTACTCCATTTTACCTTAAGATCCATTTTACCATGATCAAATCGGCCCTTCAACATTCCTTATATCACCATCTGAAGCTTTCTTGACCTTTTCGACCCCATAGCTCAGTTGATCTGACAATATTTTTATCTATCTTAGTCTTTGATCAGTTCATCCCTCACAAACCTAAAAGAAAAACCAAAAACCTACTTCATAACTAGCCTAAAATCAGAAACACAAGAAGCAAACACATATATATCCCTTACACAAATAGAGAGAGCCCTCTCTGAGTCCAGGAAGGCTAGGTCCTCGGGCTCCAAAGATTGGTTTGATGTTACCCTATCACTCGGCTTTCCAATCAACCAAATCACGAGACCCTAAAATAATGGCAATCAAGGTGGGAACTTCTGAGTTACTGACAAACTAAGTATACCTTATAACTTTAGAAATCTCTCAACCTAGAAGTATTATCAAAGAGTAGAATCTAGTTGTCTCACCATCCTAGCAAAATGATGACCCAACTATAGGACACTCTTACAAACCTTAGGGCTACATGAAACTCAGAAAACCCCAAAATACATCCCTAGATTGGCTTTTTATCAGTATTGGTGGTGGACCATACACATATCTCTAAAAACAACTAAAAACAACCACCTGACGACTCCACTAGCCTCCAGTAGGCCTATTACTCCACTAGTCCTTATAAAATCTCCTGGGAATGCATTAAGCAATCCCAATCATGTTGATGGTGGATAGCACAGTTCAAATCTTCCACCTGGTGACTCCACAACCTTCAATAGACCAAAAGACTCCACTGGTAGAGAACTCTAGACTGGTTGAAAAGACACAGTGACCCTTTCTGATTAACAGGGATGGATTCAAGGATGCAAAAGAGATATGCTCCGATGAGTAGAGACCATATCCCTGGATTCCCACACAAAATGCCGGAAATAAATTGGATGAAAAACCTACCTATATTTCGAAATGAAAATGTTGATGACCCCTTGTTACATCTCATCAAATTTCATATACACATATGGAGGTTGAAGGTTGAATGGCATGAGAACTGCCTCATGAAAATGTTTATGGAAACATTAGAAGGTAGTGCAAGAAATTGGTATGAATGGTTAGAACCTGGCACCTTATTTTCTTTGAAGGATTTCCACAAGGCATTCTATAAATACTATATGGGACATTTCCCATCCCTGTCATTAGCTGAAAATTGTTGTGATCAATCTCAAGATATCATACAATACCTTATAGGTAGCAATGAAAATTTGGAAAATTTGTATCCTGAAGGCCTCTTAACATCCATTCATGAATTTCATTCTCAAGATAACTATCATGACATCCTAGTTGAGTTGGTTGAGGAAGAAATCATTCAAGGTATAGAAGAAAACCCACGAGATCTCTCTGAAGGCACAAGTGATCATTTATCACCCCCACTAGATGAGGCTCAAGAAGATATCCAACCTCAGAATCAGTCTTCTCTAGAGAAGGAAAACAATTGGAGCCCAATCTAAAGAAAACAGAAAATGCATCCTCCTTTAACTACAAAAGAGGCTAATCAGATGTTGAGAATAAAACCAGCCTCTAAACCTTTATATAAGGAAAATATTCCTATTTGCACCATTCCTACCTTACCTACTAAAGAAATTGATCATAAAGAAATAATGGAACAAATCATTGTTGAGGTTGTAATGCCTCCTCAAGAAGACATTCATCCTTGTAAGCAGTCACAAAAGGAAGAGAAACATCATGGTTCCATCCAGAGAAAAATAAAGACACCACCCCTTCTAAAAAAAGAAGAAAACAATAAAATCCTAAGCATACAGCCAGCATCCAAACCTTTTTGTGAAGAAGATATGTATGTGTTTTCTATTGCTGACTTATCTACTAATGTATTTTCTCATACTTAAAGTACAAAGTAGATTGATGCTGATACTACAATATCTTCTCAAGAAGACCTGGTGCCAAATAATGGTCTTACTCATCAGGATAGTGGCTCACAAATGGAAATCATCTCACTAAAACAGGGCATACCAAGATTGCTTGCAGATAGCATAATATTACTTTCTGAAGCTGCCAAATCAGATAATCATAAAAAGGGAGAAGAGATTCTTTCTCAAAAGAATCCCAAGGTTAGTCAAGTAAAGGAGGGAGTAATCCTAAATGAGATCTATTGTTCAAATCCTCTAGGCCAGTTATTATTCGAAGACCCCTTTGTTATTTCCCTAGAGACCTTTAAAGAAGGAGTAGTGTGTTCTACCATGAACAGTTTGCTACAAAGTATGAGGAAAAAATTAAGCACTATTGTCCGAAAACAAGTGAGGTGGAAGTGGCCTTTTGATTCCTTCAACATCATCAAAGAACTAAACCGACATCAACCATGCAATCATCTACTAGACTGGTTATATTGGAAAGAAGACTTCACCAAATAAATGTCTATCTTATATAGGATAGAGTATAATAGATAAACATGCAAAATAAGCTCAGCCCCATGAGCATATTTCTTTCAGTTTGTTTTGAGAAAAATAGAAAACACAAAAATAACAAGAAAATTAGAAAAATAGGGTAGTTTGGAAAACAGCAAGAAAGCACCATGTTCAAAAAAAAATAGTCATTCTGAAAGTGCGCAAGTCTAAATGCTGCTACTGGTGCTCAAAAGATGTCTTTTTCAGTTATCTAGCCTAATCATAACTGAACATGTTTTAAATTGAATGTTGATAAGTTAGTGAAAGAAATTATAGTCAAATTGTGTAAGCTTGACTTGTCAAAAGAAGTAGATTAGGAAAAGATACTGGTTCCACATGCTCAAAATAGAACCAAAGAGGAAAACAGGGATGAAAAACAAACTATGTATCCTAGCCCTGATTTTTCTAGATCTCATTTTCATGTAGAATAATATTTGTGTGCAGCTTGTCTTTTATGCCACAAACACATGACAAATCAAATCGTCTAATCTTGATCTGGTCATTTTTCAATTTCATGTTCTAGAATAGAGAATAAAATCTTGTCAAACAGCTTAATCTTGACAGTTGATCTAGCTTAGGCAGAGAATAAAAGGAGTTCATCAGTCTAATCTAAACTCCCTGAAGATATAAGTGTAGAAATAGATAGTTTCTTTTCTAAAAAATATCATTTCAAAATATTGCCACTCCAAATGCACCTGAAAGAAGAAAAAATGTTAGGAAATATAGCTGGGTAGGTAGAGATGTTTTTGAGTCTAATCATGCTGTCAATTTTCAGAAATAACATCAAAAAAGAATGAAATTTGCACCAATGGATAAGGAATTGGTCTTCATAATCCAGAGATCTGCAATTGTGGACACCTCCTGAAAAGGAGCTGCCCTCCCCAAATGGAGCCACTGTTAGTCATCATTATTTTTCACCTATTGTTGATGACTAGATTCCTTAGCTGAGTTTTCTAGAAGCTGATCTCCATATGTCAATTCGTCATCTAGAAAACCCCCAAAAAAATTTGTCCTCCTACCTTTTTTTAGTCAGCCTATAATGAGAAAAAACATAGTTGTCAATTCCTATCTAGTTTCAGTCATATAATCCTGTCCATCAGCTGTCATAAGCTAAAGGCATCTGCTGTCATTTACCCTCATCCCCAGGTCATTCATTAACCAACTGTTGATAAAAAGTCAGCTACCCTACCTCTAATCATATGTCATCTCAATATCTAGACATTCCAAAGAGAATACTCAAAATCTGTCAAATATCTCCCCTAAGTTAGGTAGTGGCGCTTTAGGAAATCCTTCCTTGGCGAAAACATCCTAAGCCAAAATCTTTTGCTAAATACCAACTGTTAGTGTCGATATCTTCATCCCTCCGTCAGTGATCAAATCCTCTTGTTGCATTGCATATTAGGTGTCTCACTCAGTCAGCTGCATTCCATTAGGAGCATGGATCATCTGACGAGAGTGGCTTGTTGCTCATGTCCCTCATGTCCTTTACCTGCTGGCCTATTTCTGTCCATTAAGACCATTTACAGTCACTTTTTGTCTCATGGTTTGCAAATAGTTACTTTTAGGGTTTTGGTGTCATTAGGTCTAGGGTTTCATTAATAAGGTCTTCAAAATCCCCCATAATGGTCAGCCGGCACATGAGGAGTTTGAAATAAGGATTCAGTACTAGAAATTTCATCATTATATGCTTAATAATGTATTTTTCTTCAAAACACTGTTTTGAAGAAAAATAGGGTATTTCATCTTTTTATGTACAAATGTAATGTAATTTCAAGTTTTCTCAGTTGTAATAATAATTTTACTGGCAACCCTGGTCACCTTTGTCAAGCTCCAACCATCCATTCCCTGCAAGACAAACAGAAAGCACATCATTCAGTCAAAAAGCCAAAATGAAGCAAAACAGAGTTTTTTTTTTAAAAGTGTCAAAATTTGAAACATTACAAAGTGGGTTTTTTTGAAATGGAGAATTAAAATCCTTGGTATATAAATCATTTTTATGTTTCAAGAGTTCATTTGTATGCCAAGAGGACAGAGTGAGCCAAGGATAAATCGTGAGGAGCGAAGGAAGTAGTTTGAAGGCGAAATTGTGCAAGTTCAGCTGCGCGACGCATTGGTCGGGCGACGCGATGCATTGGGCAGGCGCGACACATTGGGTCGGCCCCCACTATGTAGAAACTACTCTTGTGCGGCGCATTGGAGGTACGTGACACGTTGGGTTTGCTGCGCGACGCATAGGGCCGCAAAGTGTTTTGAACCCCAATTGCATTCAAACTTCAAATCTGCTCGGTTCCTTTTGGTCCAAGTAAGTCAAGTAACCCCTCCACTGCCAATGAACATGTGTCTTGCGTTGTTTATGAGGATTTAATACAAGAAAATTCAAACCCTATTTGCTTGTTCAAGGATTGTTTCCTTAGGGTTTAGAATTTGGTTTTGTGCCTATCACTTCCATTTCTCCACCTTGTTATTCCCTCATCACTGTTATTCTTGTTCCATTAGCCCATTTCCCTATTCCCTCATATCCCTAAATTACTCATTCCCTATTCCATTACCCCATCCTAATCACAAATTTCCCAAACCCAAATGCTATCCCAAAAAATGTAGTGACTACCCCGAAGCTCTTCAATTAACAAATTTCAATTGGAAATATCCCATCATTCCTCCTACCCTCTCCCTCCATAGTCCCCCACATATTATCACACCATTTGGCAACAAAAACCAAAGATACCAAACTCCTCATATTCATCTAAGGCAACATAGACTTTGGCAAGCATGGAGACAGATTCTTCTTATGACCGAGACAGTGACTCCACAACTGAATTACATGCACCTAGGATACCTCATAAGAGTGGCAGACATGTGAGGGAGGAGCCTACTTCATTGGCTGAGCTACAGGCCTATCCTCTTGCTGTTTCATGTTTTCAACAGCAATCTTGTTATCAATTTTTTGAAATGGTTGCTAGATTTCACCACCATCATGAGTTGGCCCGATTGTTTGTGTTGCATTTACATAATGGTCAAGTCACTCTTACAGGTGTGACATTCACTTTAACGCCTGAAACTATCTCTCAAGCAACCGGAATTCCAAATGTTGGAGAGCAATGGAACAAAAGACAACAGGTTGATAGGGAACACTATGAGCCATATATCAAGCCTAGTTTTTTGAGACAACTCAGTATAGTTTTTTCCTTCCAGCTTCTAAAAGATTCATATGCTCCATTGATGAAACTTATTAACAAATATTTTAGTTGTGAGGGCCAGTTCTCACGTCTCTATGCCTATCATATCAGGTTGCTGATGCATTTTAACAGGGTGAGAATGATGAACCTCCCTTACTTCATATGCCGGAATATTGAGAAGATGACCACCCTCGTGCAAAGGAAAACTCCTGAGCAGCAGTATAGCAGTATCTATCACTTTGCACTCATGAAAATTGTGGTGATGCATCAGCTCGGCTTGCAGGATATTTCATGGGAGGATTTCATTTCTAATGATTTCTTCACAGCTTCTCAGGTACCTGTTGAGTCTCAAAAGTGTTTTCCATATTCATACATATTTCCATTATGTCATAACCATTCAGCTCTTATTCCATAGCCATTTGACCTAAAACCCTACATCAAGTAACCATTTTCATAAATATATGGGTTAAGATCCTTGTTTTCCAAAGTTATTTATTTTATGTATTTAAAGTGAATTTATGATTAGAAACTAGAAAATTAACATAGTTTCATATATCTATATAGGTGTTATGAGTTTTATGACATGTGTAGGTCAAAAGGAAGCTTCTAAAATACCTTTATGTGGCCTCCTATAACCAAATTCGAATTTGAGTGGAGAAGATCATGGGATCATGAGGACATGTGTCTCATTTCCTTTTTGTATTGAAACTCTAAGAAGATATGTGTCTCATTTCTTATTTGTATTGAAACTCTAAAAAGACATGTGTCTTATCATTTCCTATTTTGACTGTAACTCTAGAGATAGAGGGAGAGATTCATGGACTCTCATTAATGAGATAACTTCTCATATTTTTGTATAAATAGGGGAAGTTTTTTCCTATCAAGGGTAGTGAAAAATAGGAGAACAAGAGAAAGGATTATAGAGTGTCTTGTAACAAAGCTTAAGATGGAATGGGATGTAGATTTGTGAGTTTATCAATAAATAAGTTCTTTGATGTTGTTTTGATTACAACTTTAGGGAGCTGAAGAATTTTACCAAATTGGTAGCAGAGGGCCCCTGCTATTTGAGGAGGTTTTGCATGTTTTCTAGATAAGTCATTTTCAATTCTGTTTTGTCATATTTCCTTACTTAGATTGCTTTCTGAAATCATAGCTTTTAGCATTATGTTTCATGTCATTTGCTTAGATAAATGATCCTCATGATATTGCAGTTAGTTTCTTTCTCAAGCTCTTCCAATACATCTTTATTAAATGAATGGGATTCAATTGTGATATTTTGAGTTATTAGCATTTCATTTTCTGTTATTTAGTTAAAAAGAAGATTCTTATTTGCCAGATCTATTTAGTGTTTACATTATATTTCTTTAGGCAGAGTCAGTAAGAGGGCCAGAAGCTTCTGGTTTCATCCTTTCTACTAAAGGTGAAATAACCAGTAAAATCCCCTACTGTCAATCTATGTATAAGAAATATTTTGTTCACACAATTTCAGATCAGATTCCTCATTATAATACAGTTAGTCTCTTTCAAAAGCTTTTCCAATAAACCTCTAATTCACGAATTAAACGAAGTTGTAATATTGTGAGTTATTGATTGTTTTGCTTCATAGAAGATCCTTATCACATTATGATTAATCTCTTTCAAAAGCTCTTCCAATAAACCTCTAACTCATGAATGAGATTTAGTTGTAATGTTATAAGTTGTTTAAGCTTTTCTTTTATGTTTTAGGAGATCCTCATTGCATTAGAATTAATCTTTTTCACAAGCTCTTCCAACAAATCTCTAACTAAATGAATCAGATTAAGTTGTAGTGTTTTGAGTTACTTTTCATTTCATGAATGTTCATTTAGAAGTTGTAATATCCATGGATTAGGACTCTCTGTTTTTATCATTTTCTAGTTAGGAACATAATTTGCAAATAAACTCTGTTTTCATTTATTCATTAACATTTCCTTTTCTCCCTTTTTGACATAAACCTAACTTCATCATTTTAGCATAGAGTAGCATACTAAAGATCAAACATAAAAACCCCAAAACATCAATAAAACACTAAAAACAACGAAGTAAGAAAAAGGGATACTTAGGCACATATAGTGCATCACACTTCATCAGTTTACTAGCCCTGGTTGATAATTTATGTTAGCAATTTAGGACACTAAATTGACTAAACAGTACCTTCGGAGGCTTTTCATGAGGCAGGCGAACCTTCATGTTAGAATGAAGGTCATGAGACACAGACCGCTAGTGTGCCGGTGTTTATCACTTATCAGAGGGGCACTAGAGGTTTGTTTGCAGCAGCCAGGCGAAATTTATCTCCACCCTAGGTGGAAGGGCTCTCACTTCCTTCATCAGCAGTACAGGTACAGGACAAGGCTAAGAGGCCAATACATGATGAGGGGCCTTCAGGAGGCCAGGATACAGATTTCATACTCATTGATGATGAGTTGGGCTCTCCTAGCTCAAAGCTTAGAGAGGTTGTTCAGGAGCAGAAGGCGGAAACAGACACTTTGTCCGTCAAGTTGCAAAGAGCCCAATGGATAATCAACTACCTTGAGCAGAGAAACAAACAGTTGGAAGATCAGCAAACTATTATGGAGTTGCAAAATATACATGAGAACCGGCAAGCTTCCCAAAGAAGCCAAAGTGAGATGACATCCATTGAGCAAGAGATTGAGGCTGATCGCGAAACTTGGCTTGAAAGGGTAAATATTCATTTGGAAAAGTTGTTGAAGAAGGCCAATAAGGAAAAGAACATGTTGAGGCACATGGCGAATCATTATTGGGCAAGAAATCATGTTTTCAAGGCACGAATCAAGATCTTGAAAGCTAAGTTGAAAAGGGCCTCAAAGCGTCGAAAAAGGCAAGATAGACTTCAAATTTTGGCTGAAGCTTCCTTAGCCCAGCATGGTACATGATGGAGGACATTTAGCCCAAATTTCAAAAAATTTGGGACACATTTTGCAAATTTTTTTTTTTTGGCCTAAACACAGATTTTTCAACTCTACGCGTCGCACCACGTGGCGCGCGCTTATGATTGGGAGCTCCTCTTGGGAAAGACTTTACATTTTTGGATTTTTCATGAAAATTTATGCATGCCTACCCATGGCCAAGATATTTTGACAGGTTTTGGGCTTCCAGAAGGGTCAAAAACACCCTAAAAATGACCTTTCTGCCCCTTTTTGGACACACATGAAGCAGTGTTGGGAGAACTCATTTTTGGAGGGGAAAATGGAAGCCAAATTCAGAAATTCCACTTGTGTTGGAAAGTAGACAGGTAGACCTTTCCAACAATCCCACTTGGAGCCAATTTGGACACTAGGTAAGCCTTCAAAATCAGCTCCAAATTGGCGTGACGCATAGAGAAATCAGGCGCGGCGCATTGGGGATTTTTGCTCATTTTGGACTCAGTAACTCTGTTTTTCACCTAGTTTTTGACATTTTGACTTTCTTGCTTCCAAATGTTAAACTCATGATTTAATTTGATTTAATTTGATGGATATTGATGTAATTTTGTTAAATTTTTACTCATGGAGGTAGATTCATCCATCAAAAGGTGAATTGCAACTGAATGAATCAGTTTCCTATCTTATAGAGGCAAGCTATTCCACTGCCTATTTTCCAGTTCTCAGTTTAGATCTTATTGAAACAGCTCCTAAAATTGTGAGCTCGACCCCTAGAGGCTAGGGATGAGTTATGTTTGTCTACATATTGTAGTTTTTTAGTCATTTTCCTGGTTGGACATTTGGGATTGCTTTGAGCATCATTGTACATTCATCTCTACAGTTTGGCAAAGGAATAGACCAGGGTTTGCAGCACTCCTTGGGATTCATGTGGCTCTTTGTTTTGATGATGTGTTTCTCTATGTTAATGTAAGTTTACTGGTGTTTCATGTGTATCATTTTCCCTCTTATTTCTTCTTAAGTTAAACAAACAAGGATAAAGGTGGAATTCATTAGATTTGCAGTGCTCTACCTAGAGTTTGTTTAATTTTCTATGTTTTCGACTGTTTGAAGAGGATTCCTGAAAGTCTCTTGCCCTCTTCAACTCCTCTCCGGTCTGAGCTATCCATTTCATTCAAAATTGAAAGCGTCAAAACAATTGCCTACCTTGCCCCATTCAGATCTCTGCAAAAACTAGGCCTCATTCCCTAGACCCAAAATCTGCCCTTCCCTTTGATCCAACAAACACCCTCAAAATCAAATCAAACTCTTTTATATAAATACCTAGCCTAAAATCAGCCTTTATTCAAGTCATCTCAAGCCTCACTGATTATTTTTGCTGAGATTGACCAGGAGAGAGCCCTCTCCCGATCTGGTAGGGCTGGCTACCAGATTAAGCGTGGTTTGATGTTACCCTAGACTCTGCCTTCCTCGGCCTGAGGTAGATTTAGGCCATAACATAGTGGCGACCATACTAGGGAACACAAAATTTTTTGCTTGTTAGTGTTATTTGTTTTATAAGCTACATACGGAGCCTGAAGTTATGCCAGGTAGCCTTCGAACTGCACATTGCTTTGCTAGTGCATAAGTAGATAAACGCTGCTTCAGTCAATCTCCGGTCTAGTTTTATAAACATAACATCTGACTTGTAAATTGCCCCAGTATATCAGATAATTATAGACTTTTGGATGATGAGTCTAGAATTCGATAGGCTGAACAAGTTGGTTTTTTCCAGTTGATTTTTGGGAATAATTCAACACACTTGCTCCTAGACGACACACCAGGGAAAATCTGGATCTTGATCCACCTCCTATGTATGAAAATCCAAATCTTATTCCTAGAATCCTTCGCCGAGAAAGTCCTGTGATTCCTGTGTTCAAATCTCATTCATGTCCTGTTGTTTTTTAGTATCTTGAAGATCTTGAGTTTGACTAATAATTTGAGTTGTCATTGTTTGAGACTAAGTCTGAAAGTGCTATCGATTCTACTGTCCTAAATCCAGTGTTTGTCAAAGATCTTGAAATTGAAAAAGCTAATAGATCCATTGACAGTTACATCTTGAATATTTAGAATTCCATTGTGGCAACAAACATTCCCGAATTCATAGAGTTTGCATTTGCAACTCTTGGGTCAACTGCAATTACATCTAGTTCACAAATTCCTACCGAGCCTCCTTTTATTCCCACCATTCCCATGCAACCTTCTATCTCTGATCAACAATCTGCAGTAGTATCACCTCCCTCCACACCACATACACCTCATACATCAGCTGCTCTGACTCCTCCTATATCCCCAAACCTAGTTGTAAATCCACCCAGAGCAATGGTTGCCCGATTTGCACCCCTTGTGCTGCCTCAAAACCTAGATGACATGCCCGTTGATTATCAAAGAAAAATTCCATTTTTTGATGGCACTCCTCAAAGTGTTACTGCTTAGCAACATGTGGATAGGATGGAAAATTTCTTTGACCTTCATGAGATTGATGCGGAAAATGTGACAATGATACTGTTTGTACAAACCTTTGGAGGTGAAGTAAGGAAGTGGTTCAGAGCTTTGCCAGCTATAAGTATTGCTACATTTCCTAATCTTCAGAGACAATTCTTGGATCGGTGGGAAGTGAAGAAATACCATATTCAAATCCTTTCCGAATATGAAAATATCAAGTGGAACATTGGTGAGTCTGTTCAAGATTATTGTATTAGATTCAATTCTATTTACAATGCAATTCCTGCTGATATAAAGCCACCTAGGGGGTTGGCTTTAATTAAGTTTCAAGATGGTTTTGATCCTGACATGGCCTATCAATTAAGACAAAGAGATCCGGATACTTTAGAAGATATGTAGAAAGTTGCAGTCAGTGTTGAAGCCAATTTGCTTGCCAGGAGAGCTAGAATGAAAGCTGAAAAGAAAGTAGCAATAAAGGAAGAGGTTTCCACTTCAGATCAAGTGCTCCATAAGATGGAAAATATGTTTGAAATATTAACACTTGATAAGTCCGAACCGCAGATCAGAAATCCTAACTTCCGTGGCCAGCAGCAACCACAATTTAGAATCAAGCAAAGAGAGCAGCGAACACAAGAACTAGTAGTACAACAGCAAGTGAAGACACCTTTACAGCATAATTTTCTACATGGTCCGGAATCAGATGATGAGGAGGATGTAGTTGGAGAAGAGAATCATTTCTTTACACCTGATGATATGCCAATTTTTATCACTGAAGATGAGGAGTATTCTGAGAATTCAGATGTACAAAAGGACGAGAATTTCATCTTGGCAAATGAGACAACTCTTGAAGAAGAATCTAATGAATATCAGAGGGGGTACATGAATGCCTTGACCGCCCAGCAGCGACAATATTCACTCAGAAGTAGAGATGTGCCCATTAATCCAATTCAAAAGAGAAAGGAAGCTACAACACCAAAGAATGATCCACTTGTTGTGCAGAAGAAGGGAAAAGAGACAGTTGATCCCACTACTAGCAAATCACCATCAGCAAATGAAAGATCCAATCAGCCAAATATATCAAAGGAGAAAACTGAAAAGAAGGATGTTCCTGCTAAAGAGGTAGAGAAAACTTCAGTCTTTAACTTAGAAAATGAAATTTCTAAGTTAAAAGTATCCATTCCTTTGACTGAATTGATGAAGAATAGCAGCTATAAGGGTCATGTGTCTAAGATTTTGAGTTTAGTCTATTGTCTGATATGGTAAACGTGGAAGATGATCAACCTGAGTTGATTTTTGGTCCATCATTGGATGGTGAGTCTCCAAATAGTGATGTACCTCCTTTTTACATCAGCCTTAGATTGCATGACTATGTGTTACACAATGCTATGTTTGATTCCGGAGCCTCTCATAATCTCATGCCTAGGGCAATCATGGAGAAATTGGGATTGGATATCACTAGAAAGTATCATGACCTTTATTCTTTCGATTCTAGTAGAGTAAGATGCATTGGGCTTATCAAAGATTTGGTGGTTAGTTTGGATCAGATTCTGACTAAAAATGTTTTGATGGATGTGGTTGTGGCGAATATTCCTCCGAGATTTGGCATGCTTCTTTCCAGATCTTGGAGAGTGAAACTTAAAGGGACATTGCAGCTTGATTTCTCCTATGCTACTATTCCCGTGTTCGGTCAGATGAGGAAATTATACCAGGAGAAAAAAATGAAGTATATGATTACTAGCAAGGAGAAATCGGTAAATCATCCAATCAACTATGTACATACTGATTTAGAATCCTTTGTTTTATATTCAGATAGCTTTAATGATGTAAATAGCCAATTATTTCAAGTAGACAACATTCCGGAAATCACTGAAAATTTCAGATAGGTCCTAAAGAAAGAGAGACAAAGACTTGATAGTACCACTGAGCAATCAACCTTCTGACAGTAGCAAAATGTTGATGGAAAACAAGCAGAAGTAACAGAGCAAACAGAATTTCAACATTTGGAAGAGGATGAAGATGGTTTGTGGACCATGGATTTTGATGGTGCGGTAGGAAATGATGGTGTTGGAATTGGCATTTGGGTACACAACCCCTTTTCTTCCCCAAAAAAAGTGCCAAGTAATGTAAGGGTTTGTTCTTATAAATTGGCTTTTGATTGTTCAAATAATGAGGCTGAATACGAAGCTTTAATTGCTGGTCTAAAAATTATTAGAAAGTTAAATGCCAAAATGATTGCAGTGTATGGAGACTCTGGGTTAGTTATTAAGCAAGTGAAAGGTGAATATCAAGCTAAGCATCCTCGAATGTGGGCCTGCCGCAATGCGGTATTAGATATCTTGAGATTGTTTTTAGATTATACTTTGACATGTGTCCCTCGTATTCAGAATGGTATTGCAGATGCACTTGCAAAAGCAGCAAGTAATTTGAAAATTTCGATGACCTCAAGCAACAAATTTGAAATTCATGTGAAGCATCGTCCGACTATCCCTAACAATCAAAGGTATTGGAAAGTGTTTCAATATGACAGAGAAATTGATGAATTTCTGCAAAATGAAGGTAAATTCAAAGACACTTCTATTGATGGGGAGCATGCTGATGGTGAGGCGGATGTGCAAGTCAATCAGATGGAAGTTTTGCAGCTGAAGGATAATGTCATTCCTAAAGGCCTAATACCTTTAGAGGAGCTTTTCGACCAAGATGATGTAGCTCATAAACCTACCTTGTGAACAACTGAGAAAGGAGTTGAGGATGTGAACATTGGATCAGCAGAAAATCCTAAAATGGTGAAATTGTCCAAAGCATTGCCCCCACAGGTAAAAGCAAGGTATATCAGTTTATTATCTTCCTTTGCTGATGTATTTTTTTGGGATTATTCATATTTGAATACATATGACACAAACATAATTCAGCATACCATTCCGATTAAGCCTAATCAAAAGCCCTTTCGGAAAAAATTAAGAAGAATAAATCCAAAGTTGCTCCCCTCAATAGAGAAGGAAGTGAATCGGTTGTAAAAAGCTGGTATCATTGTCCCCATAATATTTTCAGATTGGATTTCAAATTTGGTGCCCGTGCGCAAGAAAACAGGTGAGATTCACTTATGCATTGATTTTCGAAATCTGAATAAAGTATATTTGAAAGATAACTATCCATTGCCCAAAATAGATCACATACTTCAGCGAGTAGTTGGAGCATCCCACATGTCGCTAATCGATGGTTATTCTGGTTATAACCAAATTCTGGTCCATGAGGATGATAGAGACAAAACAGCGTTCACCACTCTGTGGGGAACTTTCCATTATGCTAAAATGAAGAGCTTTCCAGATGAAGAGCTCCTTTATCATTTGAAGATCGTATTTCAGCGGTGTAGAAAATATGGTGTATCTCTTAATCCAAAGAAGAGTTTGTTTGCCATGGATGAAGGAAAGCTTCTTGGTCATATTATATCAAAAGATGGCATCCGCATTGATCCAGCTCGAGTAGAAGCTATTCAGCAAATTGATCTTCCCTGAAATAAAAAGGAGATCCAATCATTCAACGGTAAGATGAATTTCTTACGTCGCTTTGTGCCTAATCTTGCAGAACATTTAAGGGAAATCACAAACATGCTCAATAAAGATAGTGTAGTGAAGTGGACTGAGGAGGCAGTAAAGTCTTTCAATTTAGTAAAATTGGCTCTTTCTTCAGCTCTGGTTTTGATCAGCCCGGATTATACTCAGGATTTTATTTTGTTTTCATTTGCTTCGGATCATACTATGGCAGCAGTCTTGATGCAGAAAAGAGATCATCTTGAGAAACCAATTGCTTTTTTCAGCCGAACCATAAGAGATGCAGCCTTAAAGTATAATATTATTGAAAAGCAAGCTCTTGCCTTAGTAAAAGCGTTGAAAGATTTCCGAGTATATATTCTGCATTCTCACATTCTTGCTTATGTTCCTAATGTTGTTGTTAAAGATGTCTTAGTGCAAATAGATCCAGAAGGGAGACGAGGAAAATGGATTGCAACCTTGTTGGAATATGACGTGGAGATAAAACCTACAAAGCTTATCAAAGGACAGGGGCTGGCTAAGCTAATGGCTGAGTCAAATTTGCATGCCTTGGACATTAAGCTCATTGTTGCTATGTCCGAGGAAAGTGAAGAAAATTCGCTTATCAGAAATCTTTGTTCTTTCTCCTTGGTACTCAGACATTGCTTATGTGCTCCAAAATCTATCAACACCGCCAGGAATGGCTAAAAAAAAAATTAGGACATTGAAATTAAAGGCTGCCAAGTTTTGTATCATGAATAATGCACTTTATTGGAAAGATCCCGGCGGTGTCTTGCTAAATTGTTTGGTTGAAGAAGAGGCAAAACAGGTTATGGAAGATTTTCATAAGGGAGATTGCGGAGGTCACCTTTTCTGGAAAACAACGGCCAACAAAATTTTGAGAGCAGGATATTATTGGCCGAATCTCTTTGCTGATGTGTACAAAACTGTTAAAAGCTACCATGAATGTCAGATTTTTGAAGGGAGGAAAAAATTGCAGCCTTTGCCGCTCAAGCCCATTGAAGTAAGTGCTCCTTTTCAGTAGTGGGGTTTGGATTTCATTGGCAAAATCCATCCTGCTTCTTCATCGCAGCATAGATGGATCCTTACAACGACGGACTATTTTACTAAATGGATTGAGGCGATTCCCACCAGGCAGGCCACAGATTCAGTAATAATTTCATTTCTTGAAAGCAATATTTTGTCCCGTTTTGGTTGTCCAAACAAGACAATTACTGATATTGCAGCAGCCTTTAAATCTAAGAGAATGATTGACTTTTGTGATAAGTATAAAATTACTTTGGGGCACTCAACCGCATATCATCCACAAGGCAACAGATTGGCTGAATCGTCAAACAAATTCTTGGTCAATATTATCAAAAAGCTGCTGGAAATAAACAAGAAAAGTTGGCATAATAAATTGGTTAATGCACTTTGGGCAGACAGAGTGAGTCAAAAGAAATCTATAGGCATGTCTCCTTTTGAGCTCATGTATGGTGTTGACACGGTATTTCTGACCTCTCTCGCAGTTCTAGTGGTTAAACTTCTACAAGAAGTAGGCAGCGAAGATGATCATATGCAACGAAGAATCAATAAAATGATCCATTTATAGCAGACGAGAGATGAGGTTTTTCAGAACACTTTCAAGCTGCAAGAGAGAATCAAGAAGATATATGATAGAAAGGCAAAGGTGGACAAGTTTCAATTAGAAGAAGTGGTTTTGAAATGGGATGCAAGAAATGAAGATAAAGGTAAGCATGGCAAGTTCGAGAATATTTGGAAAGGACCTTTCAGAATTGTTGCATATCGAGGCCAAAATGTTTTCCTTTTGAAAGAAATGAATGGAGAAGATTGTCCAAGAGGGTCGTTCAATGGTCGGCTACTCAAAAGGTACTATTTTTGAAGTGTTTTCTGTTATCATACATCTCACTGTACATATCGGTTTGTTTAAGTTTCATTGAAAGTGTGTGCTGTCATCATTCTTTCAGTTTGGGGCTCGAAGTGAAGGCTATAAAACTGAAGGTTGATTTCAGTTTTGGTTTGGTTTGTTGAGTCAGGTCTTTCAGTCATTTTTGGTTTCGAAATTGAGTCAGTTTTCAATTCTGAAAATGAGTCAAGATTCTTTTTTTTGTTTGTCGAAGTTATTGACTCCATAGCCCAATGGACAAAGGCACTGCCTACTTTCCCAGAGATCTGTAGTTCTTGGCACCTCCAAGGAGCTACCATCCCCATTGGAGCCAATGTTAGTGTCAGTGTCTTCATCCCTCCGTTAGTGATCAAATCCTCTTGTTGCATTGCATATTAGGTGTCTCACTCAGTCAGCTGCATTCCATTAGGAGCATGGATCATCTGACGAGAGTGGCTTGTTGCTCATGTCCCTCATGTCCTTTACCTGCTGGCTTATTTTTGTCCATTAAGACCATTTACAGTCACTTTTTGTCTCATGGTTTGCAAAGAGTTACTTTTAGGGTTTTGGTGTCATTAGGTCTAGGGTTTCATTAATAAGGTCTTCAAAATCCCCCATAATGGTCAGCAGGCACATGAGGAGTTTGAAATAAGGATTCAGTACTATAAATTTCATCATCATATGCTTAATAATGTATTTTTCTTCAAAACTCTGTTTTGAAGAAAAATAGGGTATTTCATCTTTTTATGTACAAATGTAATGTAATTTCAAGTTTTCTCAATTGTAATAATACTTTCACTAGAAACCCTGGTCACCTTTATCAAGCTCCAGCCATCCATTCCCTGCAAGACAAACAGAAAGCACATCATTCCGTCAAAAAGCCAAAATGAAGCAAAACAAAGTTTTTTTTTTAAAAGTGTCAAAATCTGAAACATTACAAAGTGGGTTTTTTTGAAATGGAGAATTAAAATCCTTGGTATATAAATCATTTTTATGTTTCAAGAGTTCATTTGTATGCCAAGAGGACAGAGTGAGCCAAGGAGAAATCATGAGGAGCGAAGGAAGTAGTTTGAAGGCGAAATTGTGCAAGTTCAGCTGCGCGACGCATTGGTCGGGCGACGCAACGCAATGGCAGGCACAACGCATTGGGTCGACCCCCACTGTGTAGAAACTACTCCTGCACGGCGCATTGGAGTTATGCGATGCGTTGGGATTGTTGCGCGACGCATAGGGCCGCAAAGTGTTTTGAACCCCAATTTCATTCAAACTTCAAATCTGCTCGGTTCCTTTTGGTCCAAGTAAGTTAAGTAACCCCTCCACTGCCAATGAACATGTGTCTTGCGTTGTTTATGAGGATTTAATACAAGAAAATTGAAACCCTATTTTCTTGTTCAAGGATTGTTTCCTTAGGGTTTAGAATTTGGTTTTGTGCCTATCACTTCCATTTCTCCACCTTGTTATTCCCTCATCACTGTTATTCTTGTTCCATTAGCCCATTTCCCTATTCCCTCATATCCCTAAATCACTCATTCCCTATTCCATATTCCCATTCTGTATTCCATTATCCCATCCTAATCACAAATTTCCCAAACCCAAATGCTATCCCAAAAAACCTAGTGACTGCCCCTAAGCTCTTCAATTGACAAATTTCAATTGGCAATATCCCATCATTCCTCCTACCCTCTCCCTCCATAGTCCCCCACATATTATCACACCATTTGGCAACAAAAACCAAAGACACCAAACTCCTCATATTCATCTAAGGCAACATAGACTTTGGAAAGCATGGAGACAGATTCTTCTTATGACCGAGACAGTGACTCCACAATTGAATTGCATGCACCTAGGAGACCTCATAAGAGTGGCAGACATGTGGGGGAGGAGCCTACTTCATTGGCTGAGCTACAGGCATGTCCTCTTGCTATTTCATGTTTTCAACAGGAGTCTTGTTATCAATTTTGTGAAATGGTTGCTAGAGTTCACCACCATCATGAGTTGGCCCGATTTTTTGTGTTACATTTACATAATGGTCAAGTCACTCTTGCAGGTGTGACATTCACTTTAACGCCTGAAACTATCTCTCAAGCAACCGGAATTCCAAATGTTGGAGAGAAATGGAACAAAAGACAACTGGTTGACAGGGAACATTATGAGCCATATATCAAGCCTAGTTTTTTGAGACAACTCAGTAGATTTTTTCCCTTTTGGTTTCTGAAAGATTCATATGCTCCGTTGATGAAACTTATTATCAAATATTTCAGTTGTGAGGGCCGGTTCTCACGTCTCTATGCCTATCATATCAGGTTGCTGATGAATTTTACCAAGGTGAGAATGATGAACCTCCCTTACTTCATATGCCGGAATATTGAGAAGATGACCACCCTTGTGCAAAGGAAAACTCCTGAGCAGCAGTATAGCAGTATCTATCACTTTGCACTCATCAAAATTGTCGTTATGCATCAGCTCGGCTTGTAGGATATTTCATGGGAGGATTTCATTTCTAATGATTTCTTCACAGCTTCTCAGGTACCTTCGGAGGCTTTTCATGAGGTAGGCGAACCTTCATATCAGCATGAAGGTCATGAGACATAGACCGCTAGTGTGCCGGTGTTTGTCACTTATCAGAGGGGAACTAGAGGTTTGTTTGCAGCACCAGGCGAGTATTATCTCCACCCGGGTGGAAGGGGTCTCACTTCCTTCATCAGCAGTACAGGTACAGGACAAGGGTAAGAGGCCAATACATGATGAGGGGCCTTCAGGAGGCCAGGATACAGATTTCATACTCATTGATGATGAGTTGGGCTCTCCTAGCTCAAAGCTGAGAGAGGTTGTTCAGGAGCAGAAGGCGGAAACAGACACTTTGTCCGTCAAGTTGCAAAGATCCCAATGGATAATCAACTACCTTGAGCAGAGAAACAAACAGTTGGAATATCATCAAAATATTATGGAGTTGCAAAATATACATGAGAACTGGCAAGCTGCCCAAAGAAGCCAAAGTGAGATGACATCCATTGAGCAAGAGATTGAGGTTGATCGCGAAACTTGGCTTGAAAGGGCAAATATTCATTTGGAAAAGTTTTTGAAGAAGGCCGACAAGGAAAATAAAATGTTGAGGCACATGGAGAATCATTATTGGGCAAGAAATCATGTTTGCAAGGCACGAATCAAGATCCTGAAAGCTAAGTTGAAAAGGGCCTCAAAGCGTCAAAAAAGGAAAGATAGACTTCAGATTTTGGCCGAAGCTTCCTTGGCCCAGCATAGTACATGATGGATGACATTCAGCCCAAATTTCAAAAAATTTGGGACAAATTTCGCAAATTTTTTTTTTTTTGGCCTAAACACAGATTTTTCAGCTCTATGCATCGCGCCACGTGGCGCGCGCTTATGATTGGGAGCTCCTCTTGGGAAAAAATTTTCATTTTTGGATTTTTCATGAAAATTTATGCATGCCTACCCATGGCCAAGATATTTTGACAGGTTTTGGGCTTCCAGAATGGTCAAAAACACCCTAAAAATGACCTTTCTACCCCTTTTTGGACACACAGGAAGCAGTGTTGGGAGAACTCATTTTTGGAGAGGCAAATAGAAGCCAAATTCAGAAATTCCACTTGTTTTGGAAATTAGACAGGCAGACCTTTCCAACAAGCCCACTTGGAGCCAATTTGGATACCGGGTAAGCCTTCAAAATCAGCTCCAAACTGGCGCGACGCATAGAGAAATCAGGCGCGACACATTGGGGATTTTTGCTCATTTTGGACTCAGTAACTCTGTTTTTTGCCTAGTTTTTGGCATTTTGACTTCCTTGCTTCCAAATGTTAAACTCATGATGTAATTTGATGTACTTTGATGGATCTTGATGTAATTTTGTTAAATTTTTACTCATGGAGGTAGATTCATCCATCAAAAGGTGAATTGCAACTGAATGAATCAGTTTCCTATCTTATAGAAGCAAGCTGTTCCACTGCCTATTTTCCAGTTCTCAATTTAGATATTTTTGAAACAGCTCCTAAAATTGTGAGCTCGACCCCTAGAGGCTAGGGATGAGTTATGTTTGTCTATATCTTGTAGTTTTTTAGTCATTTTCCTAGTTGGACATTTGGGATTGCTTTGAGCATCATTGTAGATTCATCTCTGCAGTTTGGCAAAGGAATAGACCAAGGTTTGTAGCACTCCTTGGGATTCATGTGGATCTTTGTTTTGATGATTTGTTTCTCTCTGTTAATGTAAGTTTACTGGTGTTTCATGTGTATAATTTTCCCTCTTATTTCTTCTTAAGTTAAACAAACAAGGATAAAGGTGGAATTCATTAGATTTGCAGTGCTCTACCTAGAGTCTGTTTAATTTTCTATGTTTTCAACTGTTTGAAGATGATTCTTAAAATTCTCTTACCCTCTTCAACTCCTCACCGGTCTGAGCTATCCATATCATTCAAAATTGAAACGTCAAAACAATTTCCTACCTTGCCCCATTCAGATCTCTGCAAAAACTAGGCCTCATTCCCCATACCCAAAATCTGCCCTTCCCTTTGATCCAAAAAACACCCTCAAAATCAAATAAAACTCTTTTACATATATAACTAGCCTAAAATCATCCTTTATTCAAGTCATCTCAAGCCTCACTGATTATTTTTGTTGAGATTGACCAGGAGAGAGCCCTCTCTCGATCTGGTAGGGCTAGCTACCAGATTAAGCGTGGTTTGATGTTACCCTAGACTCTGCCTTCCTCAGCCTGAGGTAGATTTAGGCCATAACACCAGCCAACCTTGAATTAGTGCTTAATCTAAAAATCCTGATACACCCATAGGTCGTGCCACTAAAAGATCTTGATGTCTCAGCAGTACATGTTTCAAAAGCCAAACTGATATTAGGTTGATTTACAGTGTTTCAGTGTCTATTTCAAAAGAAGAAAGGTACAAGTATTCCAGAAGACATTATCAAACTAAACATGAGAAGACAGTTGCTTCTCATGTTGTCTTGAGCCTGGGATAAGAATGTTATTCAGAGAGGAAATTCAATAAACCTCTGCAGACACAGTCAAGAAAGGTTAGTAAATAATGACTAGCAAGTAATACTCTACAAATACAAGTCATGTGGCTCCCGGTTTCAAAATATTCACAAGGGTATTCTAACAACGGGATACATATCTCAGAACATGCCTCTCATAGCCTATTGACAAAGTTTTCACTTTATTACTTATTGTGATATACCAAGCAGAGATAGGCATTACAAGGAAAGATGACACATTTTGAGAAAGGGATGAAATGTCACTTGTTGTTAACCTCCTCCAAACATGAGCAGATGGTTAGGTCACTTGTTGTAAACCTCCTTCATTTAAAAGCAGATGGTTTGGAAATATGATAAGGGCCTCCTTGATTTGACAAGCAGAGGGTCAGGAGCAGAGGTATGGCCTCATTCAAAGAGCACAAGGATAAAAATGCTTCAAATAGCCTGAAAACTTGTTTACACCATTTTCTCCAATGGATGAAACCACTGATACAGCAGTAGTGTTTCAAGGGGTGCTTACATGGGTTCACTGTTTGAAAGACAGAGTTTAAAATCAGTAGAAAGCAATTGAAGGCTTATGAGTTAAAGTTTGGTGTTAAAACATAGGCTAAGCAGTGATAGTATGATGTTCAAGAAGCTTTGTTTTTCCTATGGGAACGCTATTATTTGTTCAGTTAAAACTTGTCATGGAGAACAGGCCCTATATGGGTTATTCCACCCACACATTTTTAGATGTCTTTTATGCTTCTGATTTTGATGAACAAAGCCTGATGTGTGAGTTATTTTTGCACAATATCATTTGTGAGCACGCTAGTATGCAGATGGTAGTAACTATATACTCCTACATGGGGGATTTGTAGTTACAAGCCTTCGTGTCATTTATGAGGAATCAGATTGAGTGGCATTTGTCCAAAAAATCTATGGATGACAATGAAGAAAAAACAGCATTATGGATCCGAGCAAAACCAGGATGGGCCACCGAATTAAGGCGTGAATTTGGAAATATTCTGAGCACTCCTGGGATAAGGGAACTTGTTTCCGCCTACAGAAGAAGGATTTTGGATTTTTTCATTAATCAGTTTTCAGTAATGATGAATAGAGCCCTGACTGGGTGTCTGAAGCGTATAGAAGCTAGTAGTGTTGAGTTGTTGGAAGGGGACCTATTTGCATTTCAAAACTTTGTGGTAGCTGTTACACATGTACCAGCATATTCCCAGGTAATAAAGACCCTTGGCACTTCCTGTCTTAGGCCGAGATTTAAATTCCCTTTGATTTTTCTACCAATAGAGGAATATTAGGTTCGTTATGAACTGAGCAAGTATGAAGAAGAGTCTTGGACACGACAACTGATGGCTACTCAAGGATACAGGTTTCCAGATGAAGACACAGTCGATGCTTATGACTTCACTGACCTGCACAAGAGATATTCTCAAGGGAGATGAGGTTTTTGCATGAGGACATGCAAGTGCTTCAGCTCGGGAGAGATGTTGGGTGCAATTTTTTTACTTATTTCTTACATCTGTTTAGCTCATTTTTACCTTATGACCTCAAACATTGGGACTACCTTTGTTGTTTTCCCTTCTTTTCTATCTTAAACATTGTTGTTTTGCCTCATTTCATTATCTTTCTATTTCATTTATTATTATGATGTATCTTTTCCTTTTTATGGCTAACTGGGATGAATGTTGGAGAAATTTCTTTGATCTTTTGTTGTCCTTTCAGATGTTATTCTTAGCACAAGAAGACCTAGAATGTGAGGCATACAAAATCAGTTGAAAGTGTGTTGTTACAGTGAGTTGTTACACTACAATGTTGTTACATCACGGTGTTGTTACAGACCTGCTATTACAAACTGTTGTTACAGTCGTATTACTAATTGTATGTCGTCAACTTCCAAATGTCGACCTATCCTCAATTATTGTTACGCTAGAATTGTCGCTTTGCAAGACAGCTATAGAATTCATTATATATAATATTTTATATGTCAGCTTTTAGGCAGTTTTGATTGTAATCGATATTCTCCCAGTTAGACTTTTTATTAAGGAATTGGTTGTAAATATATGTATCTTATTTTGATCAGCATGAGAATCGTAAGATTCTCATGACTGATCCGTTCCTCATTTTTTTGAACATGTAACCATTATATAACTCTCGACCCTTAAGGTCAGGGGGTTAGTGGAGAATTGTATCACCTTTTGGCTCTGTAATTTTGGTCACCGTATTACAAAGATATCACGTTTCTGTTGTTACATGTGTTGTTTGGCTTAATTTCCATTTAGTTTCTATCTCTTCTTGTGACCTGTTAGGGAGGAAAGGCCCTCCTCTTTAGCAGGGATTGCAGTGGTAAATTAGTTGTATTATATTTCTTATTTTCTTTGCGCATTAGTGGATTGTTGTTGTTGTTGTTCTGGATGTAAGTAGATATGCTTCAGTTTCGATATTATTATGTTTTGACACAGATGTGATTAGAAATACCAGCTGGTGTAATTGTTGTGTGGCAAGTCTTGTAAGGATCATGTTCAACATGTTGACAAGGTGCTCAAACTATTGGAGGAGAAACAATTATATGCAAAAACCTCCAAATTTTTCTTTCAAGTACAAGAGGTGGAATATCTAGGTCATATTGTATCTCATGAGGGTGTTAAGGTAGACCCTAAAAAAATTAAAGCCATTAAGGAATGGAAAGTCCCCACAACCATAAATAAGTTGCCAGGATTTCTCGGGTTAACAGGGTATTATCACAAGTTTGTTAATAATTATGGGAGAATAGCAGCACCTCTAACAACATTATTGGAGAAAGATGCATTTTCATGGACTCTTGAAGCAACTAAGGCCTTTGACATCTTAAAGAGGCAATGTGTCTAGCAATGGTCTTAGCTACGCCAGACTTCACAAAAACCTTTATTGTGGAATGTGATGCCTCAGGAAATGGAATTGGTGTTGTTTTAATTCAAGAAGGAAGATCCATTGCTTTTTAAAGTCGTCCAAACAAATGAAAGTATTTACAGAAAGCTATTTATGAGAAGTAAATGTTGGCAATACTACATGCACTAAAGAAATGGCGACCTTATCTAATGGGAAGACACTTCCAGGTAAAATTTTATCATGATAGACTTAAATTATTTTTGGAACAAAGACTATCTTCATAAGAGTAGCAAAAATGGGTCACAAAGATATTGGGTTATGACTTTGAAATCATTTACAAAAAAGTGGAGCTAAATTTTGTTGCAGATGCACTCTCAAGAAAGGATGAAGAGGTGGAAGCATTGCTTTGTGACATTTCTATTATCCAACCAAATTAGATAACCGAAGCAAGGGGTGAATGGAAGAATGGTGAAGAAGTGTGGACACTCGTTCAAAAGTTGTAGCAAGATCCTAGTACATCTGATACATTTAGTTGGAAAAATGATTGCTTATGGTAAAAATATCGCTTATATCTGTGTAAGAATTCCCAACTAAAACAAAACATTATTTTATATTCAAATTGATATTCAAAATTTTGTGGCGGACTGTTTAGTTTTCCAGCAAAATAAATTTGAGACAATTAAGGCCCTGGGTCTTCTACAACCTTTATCCACTCCAAATCAATGTTAGGAGGAGGTTTCAATGGATTTTATCATAGGTTTACCTAAGTCTGAAGGAAAGAGTGTCATCATTGTGGTAGTTGATAGACTTTACCAAGTATGCACACTTTTGTGCATTATCTCATCCATTTAAAGCAAGTATTTTTGCTAGTGCATTTATGGAAACAATTCAAAAGCTACATGGAAACCCAAAGATTATTGTAAGTGACAGAGATCCCATTTTTACTGTTGACACCTAATCCTATGGATGGGTGTGCATATGTATTTTTGTATATTATTTAATATTAGGAAATAAGGAAGGCCAAGAGTCATTGGGAGATGAATCCCAATAGCCTCACCTCCCATCTATAAGAGCATGTACATTCTTCAGCTAATACACATTCTGATTTGAGGAGTTACCTCCTGGTTTGACATGGTATCAGAGCCAGCCCCACTATTGGCATTTCTGCCCTGTGGTGTAACTCCCTATCCTTTGCTCAGTCATATTTATTAATAAGTTTTCTGCTGCTCTTAATTGCTAGACTGTTATTCTGCATTTTTTTTTCCTATTTAGCACTGACATTTGCAGCTCCAGCTCCTGCAGCTCCTGAAGACTCCAGGCTCTGTCATTCTGCAAATTGCAGGCTCTGCCATTCTGCAATTCCAGCAGTCCTACAACTTTGTCTTCTGCAGATTCAATTTCAAAAAAATTTTCTGTAATGGCCTTTTAGGCCTCCTCCTTTCCCTATCGATCCATTCATCCCTGTCCCATCTCTTCACTCTGCATACATCCTTCCCTCACCGGCCTCACGCCTCCCTTCCTATCTGCTACACATTACAGATTCCCCACCTGCTACTCCTACCACGACCCAAACCCCTCCCTGCGTACATACAACACTACAACGCATCTCCTATACGCTGGCTTTCACATTTAATACAGCTCTCATATTGCAACGCTGTTCATTGCAATATTCATTACGCCCTCCATTTATATATCAACACTGTCATCATTTAAAACGTTGTCATACAACATCGCTCCATCGTTTAACATCCAAACGCTGTCCATTATTTAATACTCCGCGCAGTATTGCTATCGACCATAAAATACATGTGGTCTGGTCTGTCGATACAATACATAAAATGCTTTCCATATTTAAACGCTGTGTTTACAATACCGCCTGTCCATTGTCTATTTAAACGCTGTGTTTACAATACCGCCTGTCCATTGTCTATTTAAACGCTGTGTTATATATGGCAGCAGCTGTGTTTTATTTAAACGATGTGTTATTGTGATTACATTGTATTTAAACGCTGTCATATTTTATATATGTTGTTTTTATACGCTGCCTCCACCTCTAATACAACGCTGACCGCCCTCCCTAATATTTGTTATCATGGTATGCGCCCCTCCCCATGTTATAATACACTGCCCCTTCCACTTTTAATAGTCCATACCGCCTCCATTTTTAATACCATTTCCCAATTCCCATATCCCTCCATTCCGTCTCTCCTTTCCCCTTTCATAATTTTGCCCCCTCCCATTCATACCATCCCACTTTTTTCATATATATTTTTTTCCCAAACAAAAAAAAAAAATTATATTTTTTTGTGCAGAATTCAGTTTTTTAGCAAAGAGCTTGTGTTTTTAGAATCAGCATTTTTAGCAAAGTGTTTCTGTCCTTTTAAAATTCAGCATATTTGCAGCAAAGAGTTTTTTCAGTACATTTTCCAGCAAATATTTTTTTGTTTTCTCTCCTTCAAGAGAAATTTTCCAGCAGAGTTTTTTTCTCTCCTTTAAAAGAAGATGACAGTCCCTTCATCTTCTAAAGAGGCTGCCTACTTGGCACAGAGAGAAAAGAGACATGCTTCACGTCCATCCAGAGGAAGAGAAGGCAGAAGACGAAGAAGAGCAGGAGAAAGGGGGCGGACAGTAAAGCTCGTGAAAGTAAATCAAGGCAGAGGTAAAGCCCATTGACAAAGACAGAGTCGCTTAATTTGAATTAGCTCTATTATTCTGCTTGTGTAACAATGGAGTAGCAAAACCTATTTGATGTTTCACTTCATGGAAGATGATTGTGCTAGATTAGGAGCAACATGTCACATGACATTTGAAAAGATTTTTGAAAGATTCCTTGACAAGTTGATGGAGCGAGTATATTTCACGAGGATAAATCAAGAAGCAAGCCATCGGGGCTTGGCACGATCGGGCTTAAAGCGCTGGTCTTCGATCACTTATCACACACAGGGTTATATACCTCTCTCGGAGTTGAAGAGAAACTTGCTGTCCCTGGTCGAAATCGGGCAGCAAGGACACTCAGTTCACTTGTTTGATGGAAAGAGCGGGGAGAGTCGAGATCGGCATCGAGATCACTCACTTGTCATGGAGAATAGAAAGAGGGAGCTCTTGAAAATTTGAAGGTTCATGCATATACTCAAAACTTTGCATTAAGTTACATCATGATGAAGGTACATTTCCATCAAGTCTTTTATGGCATGCTCGATTTGGACACTTGAACTATGACAACCTTCGTTTGTTGAAGAAAAGCAATTTTACTGGTTTTCCCACAATTCCTAGGAAACTTAAGCAATGTGAGGCTTGTATTCTAGGAAAGCATAGCAAACATTATTATGATTCATAAGAGCACATGGGAAACTTGAACTTGTTCATTCGATTTATATGGCTCTAATACCTATTGCTTCACAAAATGGAAATAAATATATGATGACATTTATTGATGATTACACCAGAATGTGTTGGGTTTACTTATTGAAGAACAAGTCTGATGCTTTTCAAACATTCAAGAATTTTCATGCATGGATTGAAAATGATGCACAAACTCATATTGGATCATTATGTACTGATAATGGAAAAGAATACACTTCAAATGAATTTGAAAATTATCTTCATCAACATGGGATCAAACATCAAACAATTGTTCCCTATAATCCCCAATAGAATGGTGTAGCTGAAAGAATGAACAGGACAATTTTAAATATGGTTCGCTCCATGATGTTTTTTAAGAATGTAAAATTGATGTTTTGGGCTGATGCAGTTCTATGTGTTGTATACATAAAGAATATGTGTCCTTCAAATTCAATCAGAAACAAAACTCCTTATGAAATGTGGCATGGCCACATTCCTTAATCATATTGGGGTCTTTGGGTCCTATTTATGCCTTGATACCCAAGGGTCAAAGGAACAAACTTGAATTGCTTTAAATGAGAAAATGTATGTTCTTGGGAGTATAATACCTCAAAGGATATCGTCTCTATGATGAAGCAAATAAGCGGTTTGTGATAGCAAGAGATGTCATATTCCTTGAATCTTCCAAGAGTGACAAGGTTGTTGAGCGGCAACTTGATCGCCTGGATAGATTCACACATGCAAATTCCTTCCAAGAATTTGATAATGTGATTCCCCATCTTGAAAGGGGGATTCCGATATTGAATCAAATTGTGGAATCATGTCTTGAAGAACTCTCTCCCCCACATGAAGAAACAACCATGGATGACACATTGGATGATGCGATTGATAGAATTGGGAGATTGAATCTTGAATCAATCCCAACTCAGTCAAATGACCAGCCTGGGCCATCTCAGAAAGGTCCTCCCAAATGGCTAACTAAGACACTAGAAAATGTTCATCCTGATGAGGTTGGAAAAACAGGAACAAGAAGTTCCACTCAACAAATCGAAGGTGATGTAGATAATTCTGATTCTCCTGTTGATATGGATATTGCTTATAACTGTGAATTGAGTTTGTCTACACATCGTGAACCAACTTCCTTCAAAGAATCTGCTTCTCATGATGAATGGAAAGAAGCGATGCAGAAGGAGTCTGATGCCTTGATAAATAATGGCACTTGGAAGCTGGTTGATCCGCCTTTGGGAACAAAACCAATTGGCTATAAGTGGGTCTACAAGAACAGGTACAAACGAGACGACTCATGACAAGCACAAGGCCGGGGCTTGTGGCAAAGGGTCTAGGCCGAAGGAATCGATTATGAAGAAACTTTTGCTCCCACGGCAAAATGGACCACCATCCGGACTCTCTTTGCCCTAGTAGCTCAGAATGGATGGAAAGTCCATCAGATGGTTGTAAAAATCGCCTTTTTGAATGGAGGTCTAAAGGAGAAAGTTTATATGTCCCGGCCATAAGGATTTGTTGTAAAGGGTCAAGAACACAAAGTTTGCAAGCTTATAAAATCCTTGTATGGCCTCAAGCAAGCACCACGATCCTGGTATGAGAAGTTGACCGAGCATCTTTTGAAACTTGATTTCAAACAACGTGATCTGATGATGCAACTTTGTTTGTTAAGAAAGTTGGAAAAGCAGGTTGTATATCTTGTGGTATATGTAGATGATCTTTTGATATGAGGCTGTTGAAACTATTGCATCCATGAAAAGAAGTTGAAGAAAGGTTTTGATATGATGATTTGGGTCATGCATATTGTTACTATTTGGGTTTTGAAGTAATTCAACATCCCTAAATTTATATTTCTTTCTCAAAAGAAATACATTGGAGATCTCTTGAACAAGTTTGGCATGGATGAATGTAATCCCTTAACCACTCCAATGGAACAAAACTTGAATCTCACATCTATTGAAGGGAAGGAATTTGAGGATGCAACTAAGTATATACAACTTATAGGAAGTCTTATCTATCTGACCACCACCAGACCTGACATTTCATTTGTTGTTGGAATCCTCTCAAGGTTCATGCAAAAACCTTGTGAAGGACATTGGTCTGCTGTAAAAAGAGTGTTAAGGTACTTGAAGGGAACTCAAGACTTTGGACTCAAATATACCAGGTGGGCGACTTCAACTTCGGCCAGGATACTCGATTAGGACTTTGATGGGGACAAAGAAACTGGGGTGTCTACTTCAGGTTATACCATGAGTCTTGGATCAGGAGCTGTCTCATGGAGATCACGCAAATAGTCAGTTCCAGTAGATTCCACAACCGAGGAAAAATATGTGGCAGCAACTGAAGCAACAAAGGAAATTGTGTGGCTCAAGAAAATCCTAGAATATTTACAGATGAAACAAATGCATTCAACACCACCCATGATCGACAACACTTCTGCAATAAAGTTGGCCAAGAACCCGAATTTCCATGATAGAACAAAGCACATCAATACAAAATACCATCTAATTCGACATCATGTTAAGGCCAAAACCATCCATCTACATCATTGTTCCACAAATGAGCAAACTGCTGATATCTTCACCAAAGCACTTGGAAGAGAAAAGTTTGAAAAGTTCAGATCGATGCTTGGACTCACCAACATCCCTTCGGATTAAAGTGGGGAATGTTGACACCTAATCCTATGGATGGGTGTGCATATTTAATATTGTATATTAATTAATATTAGGAAATAAGGAAAGCCAAGAGTCATTGGGGAATGGATACAATAGCCTCACCTCCCATCTATAAGAGCATGTACATTCTTCAGCTAATACACATTCTGATTTGAGGAGTTACCTCCTGGTTTGACATTTACTGGAATTATTTGGACGAAATTATTTTCTTGTTTGGGTACTCAACTAGCTCATAGCTCATCTTATCATCCTTAATCCGATGGGAAAACTGAGATAGTGAACAAATGTTAGGAAGGATATCTTCATTGTTTTGTATCTGATAAAAAAACACAATGTGTCAAGTGGTTACCTCTTCCTAAATGGTGGTATAAAATTTCCTTCCATACTATAGCAAAAATGACCCCATTTATGGCACTTTATGGATATTATCAACCATCCATCACATCATCTTTAAGAGAAAATTATAAGGTTCAAGCAGTGGAATATCACATCGAGCATCAACAAAAAGTTCTCCAACTCTTAAATAATCTACTAAATTTGGCACAAAATCGAATGAAACAACAGGCAAGACAACATCGCAGCGAGAGTAGTTTTGATGTAGGAGACTGGGTATTTTTACGTCTACAACCTTCAAACAAATTTCCCTCAAGAAAGCTAAGAAGGACAATAAATTATCGCCAAATTACTATGGTCCTTACAAGGTGTTGCAAAATATTGGTACTATGGCATACAAATTGGAGCTTCCTGCTTCTTCTCGAGTGCACCTAGTTTTCCATGTTTCACGCTTAAAGAAGGTTATAGGTGAAAAACTTCCAGTTCAAACAATATTGCCAGAACTTGATGAGGAAGGAAAAATCATATTGGAACCTGAAGAATTCATGGAAACAAGAACTCGATAGCTATGAAATCGATCAATTTCAGAGTATCTCATCAAGTGGAGCAACTTACCCACTGAATATTCCACATGGGAGGATGATAATTTTATACAGAAGCATCCACAGCTACTCAAGCATTGAGGAAAACACTTTTCTGAGGGAGAGGGGCATGTTGGATCCCTATATTACTAGTGTAGTCCCTTTTTGTTGCTAGTGTAGCCCCCTTATTGTTATTGTTGTACCCCTTTAGTCCCCATATTCTTATTATCGTGCCCTATAAAATCCATTATTTTGTTATTGTTGTTCCCTTACATTATTATTGTTAGGTCGGTTGGTATTATATTGTGACCCCATGGACTCTTATATATAGAAATGAGAATTTTTCAATTTTATCATCAAATAATTCTTCATCTATGTAATATAAAGGATGTTTTCCCCTCAAAGTGGCTTATTTCTAAGGCGTTGATCTCTATTTTCTTCTATTTTGGGAGTTGGTTTCATAACATCGAGTATAGTAAACAAAATCTCTAATTTTCCTAAACAATTATTCCAAAACATAAACATGTATTAAAATTCAATTATATTGATTGTCATTCATCACTTCAATTGTTTTTGTCACTCAAGTCGCATGCATGCCTCATTTCTTCATCGTTTGCAAGAAATATTTTGATTGGCTTATTTAACCTAGTGTTTTATACTTGGGTTATTTAATCTAATGTTTCTTATAATAATTCTGATTTTTGTTTTTAATCTATTGTGTTTGATATGTGATTTCATTAATTCATTATCCATCAATCTCATTACATCTTTGTTTATTGTAGCAATGTAAATCATCCAATATGTAAATTAATTGGAAACACAATATTTTACAACATTGGACATTTGAATTGGTGTCATCATGGGAGTTGCATGCATGTCTCATATCTTCATCACTTGTAGACAGTATTGTACTTAGGTTGTTTAACCTTGTGTTTTGTTGATCTACTTCTGCTTGATGTTTAGTCTCTTCCATTTTCATCTACAAACACGGAAATAAAGTGCAATAAACATATATATATTTATATATTATAAGATACATGATTGAGAAAATCCAAAATCATACCAAAGAAATGAATGCTTAATAAACATGACACAATCTTTCAAATCCATGCTTCATGCCTTCTACCAAAATATCTTACATTCTTTCAAAGCCATGCTTCATGGCTTCTATTAAAATATTTTTCGATAGCTCCCCTTCATACTTTATTTCTTGCATGTTTATTATGTCATGACAAAACATAGTTATAATTTATATAAAGGTTTCTTGTATGTTGATAGTTTTGATCATTCAAAAATTCCACAGTATCCATTTTTCTTTGTCGACGTTTCAAGTATATATCAAGACTCATCTTCTTGTATGTTGTTCCATTAATTATAAATTAATGAAGTTCAATAACATAGATACTTAAAATAATAAAATTAATCATTAATACTTCTAAATATACTCAAAACCCATGCTTAACACAATGTCGATCAATTCTTCAAATGGCTCTTTTTTGTATGTTAGATTGCATCCATGGAATATTCTAAATTACTTATTAGTCCCTACCCAGGCAGGACTCTAGAAGTCGATTTTCTTGTTGACCACTTTTATTTTGGTAGTGACCAATTGTTGACGGTGTTGGAAATTCATCAACCAAGGAGGTCTCTGTTACGAGAGAAACTAACCTAGGGTCTAGGATGAGGACCCCAACAGAGTAGAAGGCATACAACAGCAAGAAGAAATCAAACTAATGGTCCTAATGATTAAACTAGAAAACTTGGGAGAGATGACCTTACCTGTATGTCCTACGTTTGAGGTTGTTCCCATGGGGTTCAAACCCTCTGCTTCTCCACGTGCTTCAAAACCTGCAACTCATTCAATAAAAATCACATAAAATAGTTGTAACAACATATATATCCTATATTTCAGTGCTTAGATCATATAAGCTTATAAAAAATAACATGAAATCAACTATTACAAGATCATTAACACGTATAAAAATAATTAAAGATCACGACATCGGGAACAAGACAAAGCTTCTTTATTTCTGTATGTAAAAGATGTGGAGGAATACCACCTAAATTCAGCTATGACTCCAAGAGAAACTATCCTCCAAATCCGTTCGGCCCAAGCCTCAACAATCTTCTTCCATAAAGGTGCATAAGGATGTCACATAAAGGAGGTGAACATCTCAAAGAAGGAAACAAAGGTTTCCTAAACCTGGGAAGCACAGGAGGCATAGGGATAGTTAGACTTGATCTGGGACTAACAGGATATAGTATCAATACCTTTCTCTCTCCCCCCTTTAGGCCTTCCCATGAAGTGTATTTATACTTCCTCAAAACATTTTTTTTCGGTTGGGAAATAGTTTGGCCACAGGCTCCTGTAGGTGGGCTTCCGGTGTAACCCGTAAACCCCACCCAAATAATAGGGTTTTTTATATTTTTTTAATATTTTGAATTATAACGCGGGTAAAATATGAGTGGACCCATGATTGTACTCATTTTGATAGGGCAGAGTCGCATATGGAATTCAAAATATTGTTTTTTAAGTAAAGGACCAAGTCTGAATAGAAAGGATTTCCCAAGGCCAATACATATATCATCAAGCATATAGAGGTGATAAATGATGTTATAAAATATGCCCCCTAATATATGAGGTGAGAAGGGGTAAATGATGGCCGAAATGTATTATGTGCATAAGAAAGAACATTGTGAGGACTTGAGAGGACTTCACCTGATTTCAGCCTGCCAAAAAACCATTGAAAGAAATCAGAAAGCAAGCTCATGTCTGAGGCGGGCATACCCATGCTCAGTGAAAGTAAATAATGTTTGCATAAAAATTATGGAGTGGATCTAATATGTATACAAGTATAGCAGAAAATGTAAAGTACATAGTGAATCAATATCATATCACTTCCCCAAAGTACATATCAAAGTCATGTCAAAGTATCATATATAGAAGACTGATCAATGATGTTGAAAAGATATTTGATCACTGAAGTCACAACTGAATCTCCAAGTACCAAATCATAAGTGGCAGAAAAGTGGTATTGCATGCAACTCGAGTGCTAACATATAGAATGTTGTTGTGATGAACTACAACATATAAATGTGGATGGTGTCACTAGCAGAAAAGTGAAGGAGTTGTCAAAGTGAACCAAATCATGCTAATGCAAACTCGAGATATTCATTGATCACCATGGTACAATTCTACACTATGCTAATAAATGAGTTGAAGTCGACCATGTGAGAAATCATTTGATTACTTGTCATTTATGTATATAATTAACAAACATGATACAACTCATTGATAATGATGATGAGATTCAAGGTACCCTAGTACAATATAACAAGTGTGAATAAATTAGTTGAAGTCGAACACTTGATAGAATCTACCAATCAGGAGAAATTGATGTATTCTCATTGTTGATAGCGAACGAGTCTGCCACTAATGACTGCAAACCCTAAGGTATTGACAGAAGGACTCTAGACCTTGTTCACAGAGCAATGTGCCGGAGTCGATGGGAAAATATCTGCTAACATAGATAATGCACGACAAAACCCTCTGAACCAACCAATAATGAAAGCTGACAAAGAGGCGAGGAATCCACCAATAGGGTCAAATGGAAACCAAGGTACTACACAAATCCCATGTGTGATAATGAAAGCTGAAGTCGAACATAAGGGAAACCACTCAGTTAAAGACCCGTGTTGTTGATCAAATTTTGAGCACTAGGTCACCTATCAATGATGTAAATAGGGCCATGGTGCAGCTCTAGGTTTACTCTTAGAGCAATTTGTCGAAGTCGATAAGAGAAAAACCGGCCAGCAAGAAGTCAATGGAGACCTTTTCAAACCAACACGAGCAAAGGACCAAATAGTCGATGTGATATAACAAGACTCTGACAGATCGGGGATGGTCGACTGAAAAATGAGTTAAGAGAACCCATAAAAAAGGTTGACTCAGGTTTACTTCCCTTGAACAAAATCATGACTCAATGTGACTATGGCAGCATATGATAACTTTGTATAATTTTTTCATGCAGGAGGCATGAACAAACCCTCTATATGATTGGAAGAGATAACCAACTAGGGTAGTACTGACTCAATAACAAGGTAATTAAAGCCCATCCCAATGGAGAAAATACTTATCCTTTGTGCTTTGTTCAAGGGTAACACAACTGACTCTTAGCTGCCATCAGATATGGAAGTAATGTCCCATTCCCGCTATTTTTGGGATATTTGATTTTTTTGTCTTTTTCAAATTTAAATCTTGAAAAAAGAATAAAATAATTCCTATAGTACAGTGGATATAACGAGTGTTGGAAAACAGATGCACTAGTTCATGGGATAGGAACAATCATATGCTCAATGCAAGCTAGTGAAACTGGTAGATGACACTCAGAGGAATTTTTTTCCGTGGGAAAAGGGTGTCAAGTTTCAGATACTAAGTGATTGCAAGGCTGACTTTGCAGAAGGACATGGTAAAAAATCTGGCTTATACACGAGTCCAAGTGAAGCCAGCTTAAGGCCAAGATATACAACTGTTCAATATGCAATGCAGCAAAACAACTCATCAAAAGGGATAATCTAGGGTATAAAGCCAAAAAGATAGCGAAGAAGTGTAGAAATTATATGCACTAAGCATGCATATGTCCAAGATCCACCTGATCTCACCCTATTTAACTTTATGCAAGATATTGAATCTATTCCACTTGTTAATCTTTTGCGGAAAAATCAATTGCACACACATGTGAAGCATAAACAAAAATTATCAATCACACATAACACAGTTTTTAACTGGGAAAGCTTGAAACTGAAAACCCCAACTATATATTATGTAACATGGAGTTCATATGAAAATCTCATACAAGCATACAAAGCCTATCACAAGCCCTCAGTACAGTACAATCGTCATACACTAATCAGGCCTGATCTTGCAAATCCATGCACTGATCTATGCCACCTGCTAGCCTGCCTCCACTGTGCAATCTCTACTGAATAATAGCTCTGAATGAATTTGAATTACTCCATACTTGACTGCGCAATCCTCATTGGCATCTCCACTGAGTGTTGGATGCAATCAATGCATCACTAGAGTCACAACAGATAGTCTATCTTTCCCTTTCACCTATCTCTCCATTACTCTCCACTGAAACTGCCATGCACTGTATTTAACTGATGTATTCTTCAGTTGATTAATGAGTTATTATTTATGAATTAATTAACTAATTAATTCACTCCACTCTCACTAGTGTATCAATCAGTTAGACTAGATACAACTAGGTCAACTGAGTCTAACTGAGTTAAACTAAATACAACTCCATAACTACTTCTTCCAACTGTGTCATAACTCTGCCACTTGAATTCTAACTAAGTCCTCCATGCAATAGCTCCAGTAAACCCTCAGGAATAGCATAATTCCTTCTGTCAGCTATTGTGCCACATCTGTGCACTGAACTGAAGTGCTCCAAGAGAATAAGTTGATGTTTAGAGTCTGATTATTATTAAGAGCTAATAATAATTGACATGCATCTATTTTTAGATTGACGATCTATAAATAGACTTCACCCAATATTCTAAAAATAGAATTTCATATATTTTTCCAACTAGATCAACCATCCACAAATATCATCCTGCAACTTCTGAAATATGATCATCATGTCTAAAAATAGACATAGTCTAAAAATAGACTTGCGCCAAAAATAGCCTGTGGGCCCACTTAGTGAAGGTGACTCTTTTCTCTAAGCTCATCATCTTGTTGAATATAAACACTCCCTCTCAACAAGATAGGGATTATCTTCACCTCGATCTTGCCTCTATGGTATTCAAATTTTCTCCTGGTGAGCGCCTTCGTCAGAATATCTGCATCCTGATCCTCCGTGGGAATGTACTGAAGAAACATGATCTTCCGCTGCACACAATCTCTGATATGATGATACCGAATATCAATATGTTTATATCTATCATGAAACACAGTATTAACTGAGAGTTTAATGAAACTCTGATTATCACAATGAATCACTGTGGGATCTAAATGTGAACCGAAAAAACCAACCAGAATATTCCTCATCCAGATGGCCTCACATGCAGCTAAACTTACTGCCATGTATTCTGCTTCCGCTGAACTGAGTGCCACAGATCTTTGTTTCCTGCTGTATCAAGAAACTGTCGTAGATCCAATACTGAATATCCCTCCTGATGTGCTCTTTATGTCTATTGGGCTTCCTACCCAATCTGCATCCGTGAAGCCATGCAACTTCACCTCATCCGTCTGTCTGTACCATAAACCATACTCAGATGTTCCCCTGAGATATCTCAGGACATGCTTGCCTGCCTTCCAAAAGAGCTTGGTAGGCTTAACCATCGCTTGTGAAAGTTGTTTCACCGCATAGCATATGTCCAGTCTTGTATTGACTAAATACATGAGTGAACCCAACAACTGTTGATAAACAGTGGCATCCACTACCTCTGCCAATGTAGCATCCTCTTTCTTCCAATTTCCTGGAAGAGGAGTGTCGATAGGCTTGCAGCTTTGCATGTGAAACTTCTCCAGTATCTCCAAGGCATACTTTCTTTGAGACACAAACAGTTCACCTTGCCACTGCCATGTTTCCAATCCAAGTAAATAATGAAGGAGGCCCAAATCCTTCATCTCAAACTCCTTTTCAAGATCAGCCTTGCATGAGTGTATCAACTGCTCATCACCTGTTAGTATCAAATCATCAACATAAAGTACAATGATCAAAATCTTACCCTCAACCACAATCTGGTACAGGTTTGCATCTGCCTCACTCTTGGTGAAGCCAAGTCCAATGAAATAGTTGTCGATTCGAGTGTACCAAGCACGGGGTGCTTGTTTCAGCCCATACAACACTCTTTTGATCCTGCACACATGCAACTCGCTGCTAAAGATCTCAAATCCTTCAGACTGCTCAATGTAAACCTCTTCCTCAATGATCCCATTAAGGAACGCAGTCTTCACATCCATCTGATGAATGTACCAACCCATCTGTGCTGAGAGAGCAAGGATGGTCTGTATGGAAGAATACCGTGCGACAGGTGCAAAGGTTTCTTCATAGTCAATCCCCTCAATCTATGAGAAGCCCTGGGCAACAAATCTTGCCTTATACTTCTCGACACTCCCATCAGTAGCTTGCTTTACCTTGTAGATCCATCTTGATCCTACAACTGATTTTCCCACTGGCCTTGGAATAATCTCCCAAGCACTGTTTCTAACAATGGAGTCATACTCCTCCACCATGGCATCTACCCATGTGGGCTCCTACGTTGCTTCTTCAAAAGAAAATGGCTCTATCACAATACACTTGCTCATAAGAGCCATGTATCCATTATATCGGTCAGGTGACTGTCTCTGTCTGCACTGTGATGTAGGAACTCCTACATTCTGTGTCGCATCCACCTTCAGTCTCTCAGCTTCTGTGGTACGCTTCCTTCCTTGTCTGATGTTTGGTTCTGCATGAGTGGACTCCTCCACTCCATGAATCTCCTCCTGTGGTTGATCCACATGTAGAGGCTCATTTTGGGGAACAAGAAGTTCCTCTTCCGCATGCAAGTGTAGCTCCCTCTCAAGCGACAACTTCATGGCTTTCACCTCATTGAATTTTATATCCCGTCGCATAACAGTCATCCGACTATTTGGAAAATACACACGATAGTTGTGGGGTGTTTCTGTGTACCCCACAAATATCCCAACTTCTGCAGTCAACTCCAACTTCTTCCTGGCATCCTTTGTCACATGAATGTTAACAGGTGAGCCAAAAATATTCAAATGAGAAATATCATGCTTCTTACCAGTAAAATCTTCCTTGGGTGCACTCATGCCAAGTACTCTTTGAGGACAACGGTTTTGCACATAAACCGCAGTGTTGCATGATTCTGCCCATAAGTGCATCGGTAGGCCCTGATCATGCAGCATCGCTCGTGCAGCACCCACGATTGTTCTAATATTTCTCTCCGCGACCCCATTCTGCTGTGGGTTATGAGGCACTATGAGTTCTCTTTGAATTCCTTCTTTTCTACAGAAGTCTTTGAATTCGCCAGAGATGTATTCACCACCATTATCGCTCCTTAGAGCTTTCACCTGCTTCCCTAACTCCTTCTCCACCAATGCCTTGAACTCACAGAACTTTGAGAACGTTTCACTCTTCTTTTGCATGAAGAAGATACAGCATCTATGAGAAAATTCATCAACAAATATCACATAATACCTGTGTTTCACTGTTGAAGCAACCGAGAATGGTCCACACACGTCTATGTGAATTCTCTCCAGGATCACCGAAGCATGGTTCTCCTTCTCATGAAAGGTGTTCTTCACAAACTTACCCATTGTACATCCTTTGCACTGATCTGACTGTGCAAGAGTACCCTTGGGAAGTCCAGTAGAAATTTGCTACAAAATTTTCAAAGTGCCATGGTGAAGATGGCCCAATCTCCTGTGCCATAATTCGCCCTCATCCCGACTCACCACTTCTTTTGCTTTGCCCACCATTTTAGTGTGGCCATCTACCTCTTGCTTGTAGAGATTCTTAATGCAAACCCCTATCTTCTTGGTTTGACCTGTTGTTTTATGTCGAAGGAAGGCTTTTCCCTCACTGAAAACAACATCATAACCCCTGTCTTCCAGCATTGCGACTGAGACCAAGTTCTTCTTCAGACCTGGAACATGCATGAAATTCTTCAACAAGAATTGATTATCGGACTCCCTCTCAAAGGTAATGGTCCCAATGCTTGTCGCACTGTATCGACCATCATCACCCATCTCTATATGCATCTGGAGGTCCTTCTCCTCCAAGTCACTAAACAACTCTTTGTATCCCGTCATATGGAAATACGCACCACTGTCAAGATACCACACCGATCCCATGCAGCTTGAAACCAAGCATGCGATCAAGGAAAAATCCAGCTCAAATTGTGAGGCTAAGGCCTCTCCAACTGTAGATCCAGCAGCCTGCTTATTCTTCTTCTTTTGTGGACAGTTAGTGGAAAAATGTCCATGCTCATGACAGTGAAAACACTTCACTTTGGACAAGTCCTGCTTCTTGCCTTTCGCACCGGATTTAAAAGAATTTTTCTTCCCTTTCCCTTTCCTTGCTTTGGAATCCAAAGTGCAATTCTATTCATCTTCATTCTTCGATGAAGATCCATCCCTGGTACCCCACCTTATCTCCTCCTACACAAGATCCAACCAAAGTCACTCCCATCCTGGCAGTTTCTCCCGTCCATTGACAGAGTCTTCGTAGCTATGCCAACTCTTCGGAAGCCCAAGGAGAGCCAATATCACCAAGTATTCTTCATCAACAATAACCCCCACACTTCCCAGTTCATCCTTGCAGTGGACAAACTTCGTGAGGTATTTTGGAATATTGTCGCCTTTCTCCATTTTTATTTTCCTGAGCTTGTCTTTAAGCTCCAACTTCCTCTGGTCACTTATGCTTTGGAACAAGTCTTTCAAAGCCTTCCACATTAAGAATGGAGTGGCTTTCCCATGAAGGCTGGACACAATATGGTCCTTCACACCTTCCAACAGAATCCTCCTTGTCTTTGCAGTCTTCTTTTGCCATGCATCAAGTAATGAAGCATTGCTAGATCCCGGCTTAGGAACATCGCTATCGATGAATTCCTTCAGCCCATTATCCTCCAGCACCACCTCCATCCTATCCTTCCAAGCTATGTAATTCGAGCTCCCATCAAGGGCATACTCCAATCTCAACCCATTGAAAGACATTTCAATGTATACTCGATTTCTGCACCAAGAATCTTTTGTAGCAAATTCAAATTGTCCGCCAGCACAAACTCACTTCACAATTGCAATATTCAATCAACAATGCTCTGATACCATATAGAAATTATATGCACTAAGCATGCATATGTCCAAGATCCACCTGATCTCACCCTATTTAACTTTATGCAAGATACTGAATCTATTCCACATGTTAATATTTTGCGGAAAAATCAATTGCACACACATGTGAAGCATAAACAAAAATAATCAATCACACATAACACAGTTTTTAACTGGGAAAGCTTGAAACTGAAAACCCCAACTATATATTATGTAACATGGAGTTCATATGAAAATCTCATACAAGCATACAAAGCCTATCACAAGCCCTCAGTACAGTACAATCGTCATACACTAATCAGGCCTGATCTTGCAAATCCATGCACTGATCTATGCCACCTGCTAGCCTGCCTCCACTGTGCAATCTCTACTGAATAATAGCTCTGAATGAATTTGAATTACTCCATCCTTGACTGCGCAATCCTCATTGGCATCTCCACTGAGTGTTGGATGCAATCAATGCATCACTATAGTCACAACAAATAGTCTATCTTGCCCTTTCACCTATCTCTCCACTGGTCTCCACTGAAACTGCCATGCACTGTAGTTAACTGATGTATTCTTCAGTTGATTAATGAGTTATTATTTATGAATTAATTAACTAATTAATTCACTCCACTCTCACTAGTGTATCAATCAGTTAGACTAGATACAACTAGGTCAACTAAGTCTAACTGAGTTAAACTAAATACAACTCCATAACTACTTCTTCCAACGGTGTCATAACTCTGCCACTTGAGTTCTAACTAAGTCCTCCATGCAATAGCTCCAGTCAACCCTCAGGAATAGCGTAATTCCTTCTGTCAGCTGTTGTGCCACATCTGTGCACTGAACTAAAGTGCTCCAAGAGAATAAGTTGATGTTTAGAGTCTGATTATTATTAAGAGCTAATAATAATCGACATGCATCTATTTTTAGATTGATGATCTATAAATAGACTTCACCCAATATTCTAAAAATAGAATTTCATCTATTTTTCCAACTTGATCAACCATCCACAAATAACATCCCGCAACTTCTGAAATATGATCATCATGTCTAAAAATAGACATAGTCTAAAAATAGACTTGCGCAAAAAATAGCCTGTAGGCCCACTTAGTGAAGGCGACTCTTTTCACTAAGCTCATCATCTTGTTGAATATCAACAAGAAGTAGAAGAATGAATCTTTGTTGCACAAGTAATGGTGGGACTAAAGAGGAATCTAGAACCTACATAATTTTGTAGCATGGGTGACATATGCTAGCGAGGATCTAACTAGGAAGCCCATGTAAAGTATGGCTTTACCATCATATCATGATTTATAAATCGGCAAGTGAAAATGGTTTAATTATAATAACATGATGGGGTTGGCCCTATGGAAACATTTCAGTATGGAGGCTAGAATGCATAAGTGCAATGGAAAGTGAATTTCCCTAACCTATATGCCATTTTTGAAAACAATACCTACCATGATGGGTCAACGGTCATGGAATCGAAGCGGTAAAAATCATCTTGAAATTTTCAAATGGTCCTGAAAAAAACCTATCCCGACACTTACAAGCCAAAAGGTCATAAAGTCTTGGACAAAGTGAAAAAAAAGTAAAAACAAAATTTTATACAAGTAGGTTTTGAAAAAATTTTGAATTTTGGGCATAAATAGACCCTTTGAACTCACATTTGGTCATTTGTGCATTGGTGAATTTGAGAAAAATCTCTTGAGTAAAAAATCCCCAAATTCAATTTGGACCAATTCTCGACCAAATTAGCTCAAATATTCCACGTAATCCTTTCAAACATATTAGTAATCATTTTCTTTATCAATTCAAGTATTTTTAAGTAAATTTCACTATAGGAATTATTTTTTTAGATTAACCCTCTGTGTATACACGGGTTGAAAATATCCAAGCTGCATATATACGTGACTGTGTGAAAATGAAACCCGCGTATGCCGAGAGTATTTATTCAAAATAAAAATCTAACAGATGAATTGTTGAATTAACTCAGGATGACCATCAGTTAGAGAGAGAGGGATCATAGTGCAATTGATAATAAGGTAATGGAGGATGGATTGACCTTGGAAGTGCTTCGAGGATGCGGATTGCTCAAATTTTTAAAAATTCCTAATATGAAAAAAAATACCAAATTGTTGGAGATTCTTGTTAATAACTGGGACCTGGAAGAGCATGCCTTCATGATCAAAAAAATTCCTTTAATAATTGAAATCGAAGACATATATTTCATTACTAGGCTTTCTCAAAGAGGAGAGCCAGTGAATTTGCAGGGCAAGCCACCGGGAGGGTTTAATGTAGATGACTACATCCGACTATATTTCTCAAAAGATACTCAGAAGGTTGGGACCCAGATCCCACTCAGCGATGTACAAGGATTGCATATGAAAATCCTTCTTTTCACCATAGTCCGAGTAGCCATATCGGATTCATTACACCAAGCCTCACGTGCAACCATGAGTTTGGAAACTGATTTCTTAACTACTCTATATGATTGTTGACCAACTTAAAGAAAAAATTGACATATATCCGAAAAATAAGACCAATAATTTTGGATATGGGACTATCTTGTGCACTTTATTTTTATATAGACCACCTGGGCTTCGACCCAAAGTGATATTAACCATCAGGAGTGCACAGGATCCACATTCAGCATGATGGGTTGACCTGATGAAGAGACTAGGGGGAGGCGAGGTCCCTAAGACTACCTAGGATGATGAGTTCTTCCTATGGTGGGGAGAACAGGTGATATCCATAAAGGATTACCCCTATGAAAGTATGGACTTCAGGGAAGATTCAGATCTGTCCTTACGACCTGGAGCTGCATGGGGAGCTATTGGTAAGATCGCATTTAAATTATTTTTTATTATTTCATTTTTTGGATTTTCGATAAAAATATGAAAATGAAAAAATATTTTTGATAGGACAAAGTAATTACAAAATTTTTGATCATGTTACAGATATTAGACCAGTTAGACCTGAGGGTATACCGAGGCACAGGCACCATAGAAGAGAGGCAGAGAATGTCACAGAAGACCTTGGGAGAGTCCTCCAGGTCATACAGAGCAACTTGGAGCATGATCCTAGTGATATGCAAAGAAGTGAAACAAGTGAGACACCTAATAATGAAAATGCAAAAGACGAAATGATCACTGACGGAGGGCAGCAAGGGCTGACTCTAACAGGATCCTTCAAGACAGCGGGCATGTGTGAACCTTTGACAATGTTAATATTTTACGGCAGAAAGAATAAATATTTTACTGAGAGACATAATCATGAAAAAAACCTAGCAAAAAATCATAAACATAAACACAATGTTTAACTGGGAAAACCCCAAATCTAGGGAAAAACCCAACCAATTAAATTTCATTAAAAATTGGCCAAAAACCCTGGCCAATCCGGCCAAGTGAGCCTTGACTGCTCACCTCCAGACCTTACCTTACAATGAAGTCTTCCCAACCTTTTTATAGGCTCCATTACATGCAATACCATGGGCCAAAACCATGGGTGCACAAAACCATGTGCCCCAAAACCACTACTATTTACCCTAGTCAACTTTGACTCTATCCCAAGTCAAGTTTACCTAACAATTCCCCCCTTAAACTTGACTTGGGGATTATTGACTAAATCTAGCCAAACCTGCTAGATGAGACAACCCCACTCACTCTAGCTCTTCCCCCCTCAAATTTTTACCCAGGGTAATTGTTAACTTGACATCCCCCCTATCACCTAGGTCTAACCCAGACTTTACCAGTGATTTACCTAGGGGTACGCATGCCATACCAGGTCTTACAGTAGTATGCCCATTTACATGTAATAATAATTTTTGTTTCATTGTTGCTGTCTTTGTACATATGAAATCAATGTCCATATAAAAAGAATCCATCTACCAGATTACATGGGTCACCAGCCTCTGTAACTGCCAGTCCTCTAGGAATTCTCTTTAGATACATGGTTCATCAATTTTTAATTAATTCACCTGCAAATATCCTCTCTCATTTTGACGTTCTTCAAAAAATTTGATTGACACATTTTGTCAAACACTTTGCATATAACCAATCCTCATAGTTTCTTACTCTATAGATTTAGAGACCAAGACCTCTCTAAAGAAACACCACTATAATGCTCAAGAAGCTCAGAATGAAGTTTTTGACATTGCCATCCATTCACCTAGTCCACAAATATCAGAAAGCACAGTTGCTACAGCTGAAACAACATCTTTTTCTTCTTTCTGAATCTGCTGAGAGTTATCAGCTTCATGGTCCATTCTGAACATATCTTGCAATCATAGTCGTCCGTGAGATCACAGTTCTCAAATAATTAGCACGCAACTTCAAACATCTTCACTTTGCATACATTCCCCACAAAGACATCAGACTCAAATCCAATTTTGACAACCTGGCCTTGGATTTTCTCCCCTTCTCTTAATTCTCAGCCTCTACCTTCTTGCATCGATCTTCCTCTTCCTTCACAAACTGTAGGAATTACGCATTGAAAATTCAGAGGGTGTCCTTCACGAGGGCCGTTTCACTGACATTTGGAGCAACATAAGAGCTCTGCCAACCACCTTTCACCATGAATTCAACCATGTTAACTGAATTACCAGCACATGCCACTTGATTCCTATGCTCCGCCGACTTCAAGGAACTACCTGAATTTCGATTCAAGCCGACAAGTCGACACATGCCTTGATGCAGAAACCCCGAGTGTGCACACGCTGGTAGCATGCTAACCATGACAACAAGATCAGGCATCACTCCTTCCATCATCATCTGATGAAACAGCCTCAAGGCTTCATCTGCTTCTCCACTCTGAGCTCATCCGCAAACCTATCATTCTCTGTGGCAAAGAGCTCCTCGTCAGTCATTGCCCCAGGGACCCTCCGGGACTTGACACTGAGCATCACATGCAGCATATCATAGATCTTGGCCTTCCAGGGACCGATCATTTTAGTCCTGTCCTGCCACATACAATTCAAATTAGGCACGAGCTCGGCTTGAGTAACTTCAATGCCAGGCCTATATAAATTCGTCTACGCCATCAGGGCAACACTACAAGAAA
>CM076574.1:1182757973-1183155566 GCA_034641835.2 Pinus albicaulis
AATAGCTTTTATTATCTCCAAGTTCCACTGAGTAAGAAAATTTTCCTTTTGATAAAGTCTTCAATTGTTTGTGATGACCTGTCATGTGCCTAGATGCACCACTATCAATTTCCCAAATGCTCTCCTCTTGGAACGTGTCGGTGAGTATCAAGAAGAGACCTTCATCTTTTTCCCTGATTGTTTCCTTCTTTGTAGAGAATAAGAGACTCGATGCTTCCTTGAAACCTTTCTTCAGATAGCTTGCTACCCTTGAACACTTCTTGATGAACTTCTTCAATGTAGTGGAGATCTTTATGATGCCCTTAACCAATCTTAGCTCTGATACCATGTTGAGAATTCAATGGGGCAATAATTAAAATTTATTCTCTTTACTTGATAACTGCTTGTGTTTCCTTTTTTTTTACTTACTAGCTTTGTTCCTTATTATTATATGTGTGAAGCATCAAACAGCTACCAAAACAGGAAGAACAATGACACAATGTACAGGCTGCAAGCCAGGGCAAAAACCTTTCCTCTTGAAAGGAAAACCCGTAAATCTCCTCTTCCTTATAGATTCTTCAATTGACAAATTCCATGACCTTTAAACTGAGACCAATACTCTCCAAGACCAAGACCAACCTCCTTAGATGATGTGCTAACTTCGATCTAGTCAAACCTAGTAAAATCTCTTCCAGTTGCACCTTTTCGACCTTCTACTGCAAGATTTTCGGCCTCCTAATGCAGATCTAAAATTTTGACCTCCCTGTAGTCGCTGCTAGCACATGTGGGAAATTTGATCTTCCTCTAGAGCCTTTCGTTGACCTTCGCTTGCCTTTCTCTGACTTTTGGAGCCTGACAGTGACCCTTGGTGACCTTTGCTTGACCTCTTTGCCTCCTTTTCTCCAAGATCGAACTACAGATGGAAGCCCTAGATCTGCTGCAGAAACCCTAGCCCTCTTTGGCATGTGTGAGAGAAAATTAGCCCAAACACAAGTCTTCTTCATCCTCCTTCTTCGTTGTCTTCTCCTTCCTCTTCCTTCACTAGAATGAGTGATGAGTGAGTGTGCTTCAAGTAGGATGAGTTCTCTTCTATTTATAGGCTCTCTAAGGGTGGTCGTGGCTCTTCCTTTAGGATAACTTGCCAACTGTCAGGCCAACTTGGCGTTGGAGGGTATTCCGACACTTTTTAAGACAAAAAAAATTCTTTACAAGTTACAATATACCCAGTGGGGTCTTCAACTTATGACAACGACACTTTTGACTTCTATAACCTAGGACAAACCCTAGAAGCACTCAATGGGTGCTTGACCTATAAAATAAAAGACTTTGAGCATGAAACCCATGCTCCAATAATTTACAAGAATCAAAAATACATTTCATACTTATGAAGACCGAACCTAGTTACACATTTTTCAACATAACATATTCCATTACTTCTTGTTTTGTGAGTATCGAGTCAATTCTTTTCTTCCATGCTAAATAGTTTGATGCCCAATGAGCTTGTTGTTCTCCTTACAGAAAGAACCCATACGACTTTGAAGATTCAAACATGATGTAATAATATGATACTTACTTGAGACCAAGATTCTCCTTGATGATGTCTTTAATCTTCATGATGCCTTTAAGATCCTTAACGAATCTTCAACAATGTCTTTGAAAGATGTTTCCTAGGATTCTTCCAACAGCAACTTCCAAGATCCTTGATGCCTTCCAAATAAATCTTCTTTCAAGAGAGATCAACACCCTTCTTCAACTTTTCCTTTGATGTGGTCTTGATCTTCTTCAGTATAAACCCTCCTACTAGGTCTTCTATCAATGAGCCCTAAATCCTTCTTGAAGTCTTCTTCTTCAATCTTTTCTTAAGAGTTTCCTTTTCCCTTCCCCTTGACAAGAAATTCCTTCTAGTGTCCTTCTAGTTTCCTTCCTTGTTCACCTTAGTTCTTATCCCATGTTAGAAAATGGATAATGGCAGCTATTAATCTTATTTTCCTTTAACCTTGATATTTTCTTGTGAAACTTAATTATCTTCTTTATGTTCTTTAGTTGGATCTTTTCATCAAACAATATCAAGAACAGTAATAGCAACAATAGAGGACACAGATATTAGGCTCTCAGCCAAGGCAAAACCCCTCCAAGGGGAAAACCCAAAAACTCTTCTCTTCTTAGAATTTGCTTCAAATGAGATACAAAGAGCCAAACCCTAGACCAAGTCCTTCTCCTAGTACCAAGTCAGCCCTTCCTCAAGTCCTTCCTTGTTTCTGCATCAACCAGCTTCAATATTGTAACTTCGACCTGTCAGCTTCAATACTGCAACTCGTCCTGCTACTTTGACCCTGCAATTTCGGTCTTGCAACTTCCTCAAAAACCCTAATTCAGCCTCCCCCTAAGACCTTCCTAAAGAAAGACAACTCTTCCCAAGATCAACGAGGTCTAGACAAAGTATTCTCTCTTCCAGCTACAAGTTATTGCACTTCGTCTTCCTGCTACTTGGACCTGCAACTTCAGCCTCCTCCTACAACAACAAAAACCCTAGATATTCACACGTGTGAGAGAGATAGAGCCCAAAAACAGAGAATTATGTCCTTCTTTCTCCTAGACCTTTGCTCTTCTTCTTCCTTCTTCACAGCTTCAAATCGAACTCTTTCTTGATATATCGAACTTGTGAGTGAGTGTGTGTTATATGAGGTCGAACTACTTTTTTATATAGCCTTCTCAAGGGGTCGAATTCCCTCCTTTAGGCTGACTTGTACTTTTGGAGTTTCTCAGATTTTCTAGATTGAAAAATAATTCTTTTTACAATTACATCTTGCCCAGAAGGATCTTATAAGCATGTTGTTGACTCCATTGGCTCATGACAATAAATCCTAAGACTTAACAAACCCTAGAAGCACAAAGAACATGCTTTTACCTAGAAGACCATCTATAAATAGCATGAAACCCATGCTTTAATAACAATAACTTTTTGTTTTCTTCTATTGTTTGTTACATAGGATGCATATTGAAATGAGTACAACAACAATTATGAAGACCGAAACTAGTTACGTTTCTCAACACTTGTCTACCTGGGAAGAAGAAGAAAAATAAATTAATCGAGACTAGAAACTCCACAAGGATCAATATAGATAGTTTGTCCAAATTAAGAACTCTCTCAAGGCTAAACAATTGGCATTTCGACAATCAAAAACTGAGTTTGACAATCACACTAAACCCAAAGGCATTACAAGCAAAACAGAGAAAATGTCAACAGCTCGCAAGTATGACAGTGGTAGTTGAAACATGATATCAACAAAAGCATGGGCATATATAGTACAATAGATATTCTACAAAGTCCCAAGTACAAACTTAGATAAAATAAATAAATAATATATATGAATCGATGTTTCTCAATTGTGTCTAGGTGGTTAAGAGGATAACTTGTTATGCTCCCCACCCAAGTTCAAATTTCGTTTGTGTGTTTGCCCCTCGTGAACCAATTAAAGCTAGCAAGGTATTACCAATCTTACTCTCACTTAACTGCTTGAGGGTGGGGCAAGATGTTTCCAAACATTTTAAAACCCAATGGGTTAGCTTCAGTTTGACATTAAACTCCCAGTTTCAGGGTAGAGATCTTGGAGAGGTCATGGGTACAAGTTCGTCAATAATGTTTACCCCAAGCATTATTCACAAAATGTGAGGAAGTACCTAGAGGATTTCCACAAGGACATTTTCCATGAAATAAAATGTCTATATGAATTGTGCCGCTATCTCTTAGACTCTCAATGACAATGACTCCCCTAGTATGAACATGAACACCTTGCGAGTGGTATGGGATAAACCAGTGTTTTTGGCAGACAACCGGCAATAGTCTCGATGGTTTCAAACAACGGTTGCAGGAAACAAATAAATGTAAACCTAAGATATTTTAATGCATATTGGCAACAACAAAGCAACAAGGTAGAAAAAAGGAGGCAATCTAATCCACAAACAGATTGGAAAGAACCGGTAGATGTCTGGCAAGCAGAAGGGGCATAAGCAATTTCAACAAGGTTTGACAGATGGTTGCATAGGTAAATTCTAACAACATTAAAAATATTGCTTGGATGGTAGAGAGATGAGAGATAAGAGACGCAAGAGAATGCAACAATGAAATATTTAATTTGTATTTTGCAAAGAAATCTAGAAGGAAGCTTATAGATGTTTCTGAAAATGTAAGGGCAGCAAATAAACTGTTTGTCAGGATCAAGGCATCATAGGATCATGGCCAAGGCAAGCCCACAATGGGAACATAGAATTGTGCCAGAGCATACACATGGGAGTTATGTGGAACAGAATATTAGGGCAAAAAAAAAATTGTCGGGTTGAGATGTTGTTGATGAGAAGATTACTGAGTGAGAGAAGAGAGGTGAGATTTGAAGCTTTGGTGCACATATTACCTGAAAAACCTAAGAATGTGTTGATTTTGGTCATACGGATTGTTCAATAGTTATTGAGATATTAGGATTGACGACACTCCAGTTTTTCAACATTAAGACTGGTGAACTCAGCAATAAGCGATGAAATGCACCCCATAAATTATATGTCTGGTCAACCTTTTTGACCTAGAAGCATGCCAAGTCAAGCTACATAACAAGTTACGGGAAATGAATAAGAAAAATAAATCTCCTAAACAGTTTGGAGTAATCTAGTTCTAAACCCATCAATTGGCAGTTTAGGGAAATCTGATTTAAAACCAGTCATAGTTGCTTTACAGGTAATCTCATTCAAAACCTGCATCGACAAATCCAAGGTTACCAACAGTTTAAGATCTTTGTTGGAGATCTAGTTTGAACGGAAGGTATTGGAGGAGAAAACATTGAGCTCTGATGTTACATCTTATGTATTTAGTGACCTGGTTTCTAATATGTTAGTAATATAAGATAGCATTGAAGATAATAATAACAATTATTAAGGTTAGTTAAGTGCTTAGCCATCTCAACCATCCATGGGTACCATAAATGATGTAATGTTCAATAAGATAGGTCAAAAGTGCAACATGTATTCACTGTACTTTGGTAGCCTACCTCAGGCTAATCTTGTAGTGTATAGATGCAAAATCTTTAATAGTATATGCTGTTATCTCCAGAATCTCTGCCATATCTAGTGTTATTTTCATGTGCATGTGTCATTATAAAATCTCAGAACGTAGCCCCAAACCTTCTCGTATCATAGCTTCTCATACATCTCCAACTCATTAGATTTGATCCACAAAATGGTGGTATCAAGGATCACTGTTTTAGCAATTTTCCTGCTCAATGTATTTGCAATCACATTGTCTAGCATACCATTGTACCCCTGAAAAGATCGGAAGAACAAACTTGTCCATACTAACATTATGATTCATTATTGAGCTGGGAACTAAGCTATCCAATGTGTATGACCAATTTAGTTGTGAACTCTAGCTTGACCTATAAGTGTTGCTAACATGATGATGTTAAAAGCATTCATGAATAAGCTTCCAATATCCTAAGATAAGAATAGCTAAAATACATATGCACACTGTCATATCTCCAACTAAACTGGATCAGCTACATACAAGCAGAATTAGTCCTCTTTAAACATTTACATATCAAACATAATAATCTGGCATATCTAAAAGTTTGACAAGGTTATTTAAAAATTAAAACACATATTCCTCCACTCAAAAAAACATCAGATGTTAAAGCTGAGACCAGTACCTTCTCATCCTCATAAACCACTGTACTGGGAATCTCCTTCTGCAGTATTTTGTCAAATCTATAATACAAAACAGACATGAAGATGTCAAATTTTCATGTGCATAGCTTTCTAATCATTAAAAGATATACGATAAATGGCCACATTTGATCATATATATGTGTGCATGTGTATGTACATATATGCGTAAGTTTGGTTGATATGTCTTTATTCTCTATTATTAGTAATTTCTAAAAGAAGCCCATATTTGCTCAAAGCAACCTGTTTAAACTTTACATAACTTACTATCTGTAGCCAGTAGGTAGGCTTGCAGTTTTAACTACTGGACTACAGATAATAAACTACTTACTGCACTACTGTCCAAAAATAAACTATTTTATGGTCCAGGGATAAGATCTTCTATATTTTCCTTTTCTCAAAAATTATCTCTTTTTAAAAAAGAACTCAATCCAGAATGTCCACGAAGCATCTAATTTAGTACCCCGTTGGTGTAGACAAAGTGAAGTTAAAATGGCCAATAGATGCTTTTATACAACCAGTCACACTTGAAATAACAGATGGGCCATGTTGTGTGTAACCACTAGAGGCTACTCGTGTAACCAAGAGATCTCATTAATCATTTAAGTATTTCAAAGAAAGGGACATCTGCAAAATACAAGTGTTCATATCTTACCTGAGACTTACTCTGATCGCAGGATATTTATGCAACCATGCGCTTCTAGGCTATAGCACAGATATGCATGGTTCAAAGTTCAAACATTAAACAAACCCACACCAAACAAATGCAAGTAAACCCTGCTTCCAGAGAATGCCGACGAAAATAGCTGAATACTTGAAATTTGCGATCCTCCAAAACATAGAGGCCATCGTGACATCCCGGTAAGGGCATTCCTTGCCAGGCATTCTTCCATCAATCTTTGCTTGCATTCCCAAAGAATGGACGCATACAAGCATTCAGAGCAAAAGGAGATGTGGAATTTAACTTGAAAATACATTTTCTCACCAAAATATTTTAAAGGGTTCTAATGTCTTAGGGGATATTATGATTCTAATGTCTATCCTAATAATTGTAAGCTTCAAAAGCCCTCGAGACAACTCCTCACTTGTTTACTTTAGCAAAAGACCGAACTTTTGCGATAATGAAGATTGTCATTCTTGAAGCCATGTTACTATTTGAAAAAGTAGTACGTCAGATGTACGCATCATGGGGTCTGTCCCAACATCTGCAGAAGGTACTGTCGAGAAAGGCTGCCCACTACCTCTAGCTTGCCTTGAGTACATATAAGGACCTTGAACAATTATGTTTCCAGCAACAGGTAATGCAAAACAGAATGCAAAACGGGAATGGAAAGAATAGGGGCCAAGGGATTTTGAAGATGAGAGATGTGAACCCAACCCGCTCCCAGCATATATCATGGCTATAAAATTTATCGGTGATGTACTATAACGGAGACGGAACAAGAAACGGGTCTCCTGGTCAAGTTTCTGGTAAATTAGTTGAGCAGAACATATGACAAACTGAGCAGGGCCAAAAATGGTTTCCTTTACATCGTCCATAGATTATTATTCTCCAGTTATTGTTAACAATTCCATGAAGATATTTCATTTGCCGATTGGTAAAATCTCTTTACACATTGAGCAAATCTTCACATAATACGTTCTTGATCTTTATGTACAATGAACACGGGATAAAATATGACTTTTGTGGAACAATTTGCAATCATGCATATATGATAAATTGTGTTTTCATAAAGTCCGATTTTCGCTACCCTAAACCCTAACGAGGTCAGACTGACGCAGAGAGACAGGGCTGAATACAATTGCAAAAACAAAAGTATTTGTTACAGCTGCTAGCTGCCGCAGAATACCCTGTAATAAAATTGCGTGTGATTGCAAACTATAAGTATCAGAATTGAAGCCAGAAACCCATGTAAACCGAATTGCGTATGTGATTGGAAGCGAGAAGTATGAAAATTGCACCCGCCAAATTTCGAAACCCAATTGGAGTATCCAGCCAAAATAATAAGAGGGTACGAGAAACAGAATGCTTACATTGTAGGTTTATCATCGTCTGTTGGTGTGGCAGCAAGAGCAGCTTCCTTCTCGGACGCCATGTGATGAGCTTGGTTGAATGTTACTCCCAAATGAGAGCCCAAAACCTTCAGCCTCAAAACCCTTCCTAGATCCAAGAGCTTATTCATTAGTTCATTCCATTATTCATTAATTTTTTCCGTGATTTATCGCTGATGCCTCTCCCAATATAAAAGATATCAATAACCGAAATATTCCCTGTGGAATACTCTTTTCTCTCCGAATATAAAGATGCCGATAAATAAACTAGCAATTGCACCGGGGTGCAAGTAACGCCGGATGGAGGAGATGTGGATCATTTTGTGCCGCATAAAAATAAAAACTAGCACTTGGTCATTTAAATAAAAGACGCGAAGGAACGCCAAAGGGGACGACCCTAAGGCAGCACGGCGGGGAGGAGCTGATTCAAATAATAAAAAGCATACTTTTTTATTTAAAAAAGAGTAAAGCAAATGATCAGAGCTGATAAATTTAATTTTAAATTTCAATATTTTTTTAATAAAAAGAATAATTATTAATTTAATATTAGTAAAAGGTAATTTATTTTATTTTACGTTATTTGTTTATTTATTTATTTATTGATTTTTTTTTTGTTTTCTATTTATTTATGTATTTTTTTTTTTTAAATAGTTTTTATTTTTGTTTTATATATTATATTTTTATTTGTAATTCTATCTTTATTTTATTTTGTGGTGGTGGTGTACTCTTACTAAGGAGTCTGTGCAAATACTTGACGACAGGCGCGCAAAATCTTCAGTGTGTCCGTTTATTATATATATAATGGAGGATAAGCGGTTGGAAACCACCTTCAGAGTGTCAGCAAAACACACTGATGCATGCCTCTCTCACCTGCTCTGATGCAACCGTGTAATTAATTTTTCATTTTCATCCCTGCCCAACATTGACAGTCGAACGGAACAAAAAATTTCAAAACCATTTGAGCATTGTATTCAATGTTAGTTTAACTTCTTTGTCAAATACCAAGCATAGCACGATTTAACTAATTACTCATAATATTGCAAGCAAAATACGCCTCTTCCGAACGTCTTGCAAATCAAATATGACCAGGAATTGGCACGGAAAGGGGTGATGTACTCTTACAAGAGTCCGTGTATATACTTGACGACAGGCACAATTTCGTCAGTTTGCCTATTTATATAATGGTCTACAAGCGCTTGGAAAACATTTTCAGACTGTTTGCCAAACACACTGATGCATGCCTCTCTCACCTTCTCTGATGCATACCGTCTAATTAATGTTTCATTTTCATCCCCTGGCCAACGTTCACAGTCCTTCAACTGCCAGATTACCATGTTGAAATTTTGAAAGTCTGCGGGATCAGTGCTTTGAATGGCCTCCATAAGGTTCAGAAAAAAAGGATGGCAGCTATTGAAAATGATGGGAGCGAAGTGTTTGGACTGTGCTCCTGCCAGGTATGCAAACATAAAAGATGCACGAATCCAGTTATTCTCTTCTTCTGATAGTTGGGATCTCCAAATGAACCTCTTTGCCTCTAAAGCAAGCTCTGTGAATTCTGCGCATGCTGGAAGATCCACATCGATTGGCTGTTGACCAGACCTTCTAGCCAACAATTCCTCCTGTGCTTGGTCATGCATTTGTTCAAACCTTGCGGTAGTTATGGGCTTCAGGGATGTTCTCATAGAGTTCTCCATAACGCATCTTCGGCACTTGCACTTGAAGCCCCAGTACTTGCACCTGTCTTGCCTCTGCGGTAAGGGAAGGAGGGTATCTAAGTAAGGAGTGGTGATCTCTTCTCCTCTCTCGATGGGCTTGGAGGCATGAATAAACATGGTGTTTCCTACAAACTGCTTGCAAGAGTTCGGGAGGTAGGAATGGTTAATGAAGGATGGCAGCAGCCAAAGACCGATAAAACTCTCTCCCTGCGGAAATAATATGGTTTCAACCGTTTTCTCTTTTGAAATAAACTTAAATTCTTTACCTGCACCAAAAGAGTTCGAAATTACAATCTCCCGAATACGGCTAATATCCACGGGCAAATTTTTAGATTCTTCTCCTTGGCACTCACACATTTGCCCATCCGTCTTAAACAGATCAATTGCTGGAATCTCCAGGTTGCTGGACGTGGAGGAAACCAAATAAACTATAAATCTGGCGGAGCAATCTATGTGATTTCCTAGCTTCACAGACCACCATGGCGACAAGATCTTCTTGAGACACCGTGTTGAGAGCGTTTTCCATACATCCCATGATGGCAGAGGCACTCCTATAAGCAACTGTGACTGCGTTGCTCACCAACAAAAGCTCCCCGGTCCTTATTTGTCGGGTAGAATATAGTCCCCGACCGCGTCCGTCTTCAGTCATTTTGATCTCCACATTGCCCACAAAATCGGCTACTTCCAGAGGAGAAGATGTAGGTTCTCCAAGTAAGTAGTCGAAGATGTCATATTTGCCATTCAGGCTCTGGGCATACAAAATCTTGGCCCGGCCTAGTGCCTCTTTTATTTTCGTCTGCCCATGACTCATCTTGTCCGCCTGCTTCAAACATTCGCAGGGCGCCCTGTAGTGCTTTAGCCCGAGCAGAGCGCCGCCTTTCCTGTACAGAGCTTTGAGATGGCCGCCGTCAATCCCAAGGGCCTTGTTGGAATCCTCCAACGCCCGCTTGAATTCTTTTATCTGCAACCAGGTCCTCGTGATAATGTGCTCGAATTCTTTGAATCCATGGGTTTTACGTGCCCTGACCGGACGACGCGACAGCAGCACGGACGCGAAGGAGGATGACAGCAGGAGGGTGGAGCAACCGCCAAGTGTTGAATTTTGAGAGGGTGGAAGGGCGATAGGTGGAGCACTGGGATTGGCTGAGAGCACTGTTCATCCCAGCAAAGCTCATAAAGGAACACCTTCGGCGTAAATATCTTTAAATTTATTAAAACTAAAAAATAAAAATTTATCTTACATACACTATTGAATATTGAATCGGATGGACGGTGAAATGTTTTGTACAACGTGGAAGATATTGAGAGTTTTCAAATTCAAAATCAAACGGATCGAAGTGTGTACAGTTACGCAAGTTCCCCAAACGAGACACTTCAAAGCCTCGTACTCAAAACCATGCACTGTCTCTACCCGACGCGCGTCCACTAATCAATATAGGATCCAACGCGTGTCGAGAGAATCGCCACCTGGCAGAAGACACGTGGACAGGCCACCCTCTATCCAATACCTTCGAAGCCAAGCAAGCACATTCCTACCAGTTTATGTAGTAAGTCCCTTGACCAGCGTATTTACACATAGCATAGGGAATTCATTAGAGATTTGTTTTACATAAATATTTTGATTCTAGAGTTGTGGAACAGTTGAACTGATAATTTTGATTTTCAAGGTCGAGATCAATGGCTTTAGAACAGGAAAAAGTGAGAAGACCCTCTGGGCAGGAGGCAGAAGAGAGAAGGGAGAATGCCTCTGATAACTTAGAGTTTGCAAAATGGATGGCACACGTTGCCAAAGATGCGAGCACAGAGTCTGCCTCTTCTGCACTGGGTCCTGTCAAGGAGGGCACCATGTCGGCCTTCAAGGGCCTCCAAGAAAAAATGGAGAATGCCAAGGATTCTGTGACGAGCAAGACTCAGGAAGTCAAGGACACCACTGTGGACAAAACACGAGAGACTAAAGATTGCACCATGAACAAAACAGGGGAGTACAAGGATACTGCGACTGAGAAAACAATTCAAATAGATGTTAAAAGTGGAGAGGTAGGGCGTGGGAGAGACGAGTCGTCAGAAATCGAAGACGAAACCTTATGGACAGTCGCGATGCTTCATCACATCAGATGAGTCGAGGTGCTACAACGTTGAACCTTTTGAACAAAGGCGCTAACCCATCGAACGACTGTTGTCGAGACAGGAAGAAAAACAAGATTGAGAGTATGTTAGGAACATTGTTTCGGCCGCACTCTAGATTTGGTGAGACGACAATGTAAGAATCTAACTTCTGTGCTTGCTTTTGTTGCATTTTTCCATCTTCTTTCTTTTCGAGTTTTTCTTGAAGTTTTGGCTAAATATTGGACTGGAATTTCACTTTGGAAATGCTGTTCGAAAAATTTCGTATAGGACTTTTCGCCCTACCATGAAATTTGAAGTTTTAGGGAGTTTTGCCTCAGTTTGATTAGATCCGTGACATTTGGTTCAAATGTGCACAATGTGCTGGTTTCTTTTATGGTTTTTGTTTCCAGATTGAGATTTGCTTCAAATATTTGTTAAGCTTTATCATTTTAACAAAGGCAATATTTGTTTAAAATTTTTTATTTGTTGGACAATGTCTTCGCTCCAAGCAGCGCTGCCTTCATTCAATGGACATCATTATCTCTTCCAATTACAGCAAGCAAAATTTCCGTCGCTCAAACCCAACGTAATGTCTCTCGTGGGTTCCCTCTTCGGCCACAGTTTTCACTCACAATGCGCCCATTTACAGGCTTAACATTCCGTAATCCTCTGCAACTCAGAACAGGTAAAAATCCTTTATGGTTTTTTCCCATTTTCTTTTTTCAAATTTCTCCAGCTCTTGATAAGTCCTTATCTAACGAAGAGTTCAATTTCTCTTTCCAGAATCAGATTTCTCTGGGTTCTCTGGATTCATCCAAAATGGGTCGAAGTGGTTCGCCATGAGGCACGGCTGTCGCGTACCAAAGCTCAACAGGCCTCCGGACCAGAGGCGCGCTCTGCTTCGTGCCCTCACCACACAACTTCTCAGGCATGGGCGGATCAAGACTACGAGGGCTAGGGCCAGAGCCAGCGCTATAAGGAAACACATCAACAAGATGATCACATTGGCCAAGGGAGGAACATTGCACAAGCGGAGACAGGCATTGGGCGCAGAGGTACAGGAGAGGTATGGTGAAAGAAATGGCAGGTATACCAGAATTATCAGGACATTGCCCAGACGAGGTGACCGTAAAAATTTGATTCGTGCAAAGGGCGGTGACAGGTGGCAAAATATGATTCGCGCGAAGGGCAATACGGTATCGCTGAAGCTGGCGGCTCAATTGAACGGCCAAATGTAAAATTTTAATTGGTTCCATGCACGGTAGGAAAAGGCTTTTCATTGGCTGGGGTGAACAATGTTTGCTCACCCCAAGCCCGCAAAGAAAACGCCTCCGGCGTAAATATTTCATGTTGATTGTGATGTGAAAGCTATTGAAATGAATAAATTCCGGTTATTTTCCAACTTTTCAACCATTATGGTGAGGGTAGTTTTAATGTTGGATGGAAACATTATTTATTTATTAGTGGGATGTTATTATTAGCATTTGTATTTAAAGGATGTAAGGACATGTCAATAGAAGTCTAAATGAATGTAGAGTGACACAGAAGTAGCCTTGCAGGAAACAAGGATGTGAATGTGGACGTGGAAAGCATAAGGAATTACGAGACGAGGGGTGGGGGAAAATGGGAAGGAATTGGTAAAGAAGAGGGCTACATGTGGGACATGGTTGGGTTATCTAAATCTAGCGAGTTATATGGACAATTATATACTCTCATAGAAGCACCCATGATATAAAGATAACCACAAACTAATAGGGTAAATATTGAATCAAGCAAGTAAAGGCTTCAAAATTAAATGTGCTCAAATAGTGAGAAGAAGACATGTGGAAATGGTGACATGCACATTATCACATTGATTTTCTATAATTTTGCTTTGTCCAATCCATGAGCTCATTAAGTCCCCACTGTTCACCAACTCTTCATCTATAAGAGGTGTTTTGGGGTTTCTTTTACCATTAGAATATATATACAATAACATTTGAAATAGAAGGATTTCTAATGTCTAACTAGAGATCATGGATTGAGTGGTCAACGGGGTTTAAAGATCAAGTATATCTTCAAGAGTCTAGTGTGCACAAGGGCCCACTATTCAAGATGTCATTTTGTAAAACAAAGTTTATATATATGTGTGTGTGTGTGTGTGAAAATATTTAAAAGTAAAATTTTAGTAATATTTAAAAAATAAATATTTTTGAAAAATAAATATTATAAATTTCATTGGTCAACATTAACTTATACCTTATAATCTCATGTTTGTGCCAACAGCATATGAGTCATCTCCACTCATAGAACCAAACATTTTGTTTCCATGAACTGGTTAACGAGTGAGATGGACCATAGGTGACTATGGACAGAAATCCAAGGACAGCCTCTTCATCGTAAGCATTGCCCAGACAAGGATGCCAACGGTTTGATAATTGAGGGGTGGAAGAAAATATGGAGGGATTGAGAGAGAGAACGAAAAAATAAAAGCATAAAAGCATTCTGGTAAGACACCATAAGAAAAAAGGAACATTACAGATCTCCATGTTCTCGTCAGACACCATAAAAAGAGGAGGAATGGAATGAGAATGGTTTAAGTTTTTTCATTTATTTATAGAAATTAATATTCAAAGTCTAAATTCATGACACTTTGATAATGATATAATTTCAAACCTAACAAATATTAAAAATACTAAATTCCTCAGTTAATTTTCCACCACACAATAGAGTAAATCTAATTAATAAAGTCCTTCTCCTTATAAAATGACTCCAAAATTATGGTCTCACTTATTACTTTTAACCAATGAATGTTACTCCAAAATTATTGTCTCATTTTTTAACTTTTAATCAATGAAATTTAATAGTAGCAGCACTCATATTAAAATATTGTAAAAATACTAAAGTCCTCCATGACGAGGGATACACGCAGAAATTTAAGCTTTACGCAGTGGTAAATCAATGAAAGTTAATAGTCATAGGACTCATTTTAATCTTTGAATCTAAATTCATTAGGTGTTATAAGATCGAATGTCCACGAGCTAATTTTCCACAACAAAAGAAAAGTGGTTTGGTAAAATCTAAAATTAACAAAAAGAACTCATGCATACCTTGCCCCTACGTATAGAAATTTGCGCGTAGCAGCACACACAAAAATCTAGAGAAATCTAGAAATTTGAGCGTAGTGTCACAACCAACAATACAATTATAAACCAATTTTTTTAAGTCTTTTTTTACTAACACTCCTACTAACAGGGAAAATTTTAAGAACCCCCCTAAATTTATATATATAATAAATAGGCGAATCCCCATGATACATAGGAAAAATGGAAGGCGATTTTATTAATAATATAATATGTATATAAAAAAATTTGGCGAATCTCTCACGAGATTATATTATCTTGTAAAAACATGGCGAATCACCAGTACAAATGGCGAATCACTAGTACAAAATGGTGAATCGTTGTCTAGTGGAGTTCGGGTTGTTGGTTCCAATGAAGATATGGTAGTTGAACCAGGAGTAGAAGGAAGAGAACCACCGAGACCAAGCATGGCACATGGTGACTCACGAGGGAAGTAGTTCTCGTGCAGTTTGGAAAACGCGTTCTTCTAGTTCTGTTAAGCATAGTGTTGTTGCTCATGCTACTACTAGCACTGATATTGAGGTTGGAGAGGAGTTTCAACAAATTGGGATCTTTGCAGATCATTTTGTTTCAACAATCCTCCAACACAAAGGCCCATGCCTCTGCCGATTTCTTCAATGAGCAGAACAAGTCGAACAAAAATTAAAACGCCAATAACTAATAAACAGAGTCAATATGACAATCCCAAAACACCTCCAAACCGAAAGTTGTGCCTCACTATCTGCTACGCACATCCAAACCGACTCAGCTCATGGCAGAATTTGCTCGTGGGAATGGATCGGAGAATTCGAGGGGGCGGTATCATAAATTCATGAAGCTCGACTCATCCCTCCACAGTCCAATGCAACAATGGAGGTCGGCTCTCCTCCACGCATATAATCACCAATAGGCACCAGCAATTACATAACTATTACACAATCTAGGCCTCTCACAACAGTGGCCTCTCACAAGTTTGACCGACAACGGTGCTTGACTAAAAACTTTAAAAATAAAAGTTTGACCAGGCAAACTAGTATTCAATTTTTTATCTTGTAATTAAAGAATTCAACATCCCAATATATAAAAATACCATCAAACAAACATTATGCACTCCAATCATAAAACAGTTCAGGATAAGAGAAAGTGTAACTTCTCATTCCATTCATAACACAACTCATGATAAAAGAAAGTGCAACTTCCTATAATGGTAAAACAAAAGGAGGAACTTTAATAATAATAAAACAATTCCAAAGTGTGGGGTATCCCACTTTTTATTCACACACCAAACAGCCCATCAACAACTTACTTGCACTTGTCCTTGCCAGAAATCAGAAAATTAATTTTACATTAGAAATTAACGAAAAAAAATGCATATGGTAGAGAGCCTTAGTCACCGGCTAAAATTTTAATGTTGGTCATTATGGAAATCGACTTATTGCCAACTATCCAAACCTTGAAGTGAAAATTACATTACAGTATGTACAAAAATGGATATAGTTTGAACATGTAAACTCCCCAAGTTTTCTTGTGCCCCTCATTCATGGTTGTTGTTAAGCTGTAACATGGGAAACCCCCCCTTCCCTTACAGTTCGCTGCTTAGGGTTGCACAGTTTCTATATCCAACCATTAATCCAATCAACTTCTTATTATTCAGACGTTGTTGGTAGACCGTTGGTTTTTCAAATCTGTTACCAAATTATGAAAAATATCAAATAAATAGTGAATTCATGATTATCTTTGGAGAGTATCTATGTATGATTAATTTCATTGTGACATAATAGCTAAAGAAAAAATATAATTAGGTAAGCAACCCAATTTAAATCTTGAAGATACATAATCTTCAGTGATTTCAATAACTGAACAATAATTAATTGCTCTGTACCTGTTAGGGAATGGTATGAGGTGTGGCAAACCAAGCACGTTTGAAGTCAAATGTAATCTTCAAAATTTTATAATATAATACAACTCTCGCTTACTTACAAAAGAAAAAAAGAAGAAGCATATTATAATTTCACTATCAAATACCAAATATCAAAAGTACGAATTATTTCTTTCATACGCCCCCTTCATGGATTCTAAATCTTTGAGTTGTTTACATCTTTAGTCTTTTACACACATTTTTTTTCCAAGAAAAAACTGTGTTTTCTATTTCAAGTGTGAAAGCAAAATATGCATGGAAAAGTCTGCGCTTTCATACAAAACTACTAGTCTAAATACATTGGAACTTAACCATTGGATTTACCCCAAATATATACCACATCCATCTTCTGCAATCGGTATACACTATACATGACAACAAGAGTTACAAGTCAATTAGAGCACCTCCCATTGTTCTTCTAAGTCAATAGAGGATTTTATATCTCACTAGGAAGCTTGCTTCCCCCTTGAACTCCTTGAACAAGAGCAAACCTTTCTGTTGTGCCATAACTTTTTTTGAGAGTCCATTGGCTGATTTGTTAAATTCTCTATACAGATGTTGCAACGGACCAAAGAGTGAACCCTGTCTCTCTAATTCTGTGAAGCAAAGGAGACAACACTAAATTAGCGATTTGTCACTTCTCATTAAACCAATGCAATTTTCAACTTTGAAACTCCTGGTAGTTGCAAAGATCTGATTTGACACTTCTCAATAAACCAATGCCATTTTCAACTTTGAAACTCCTGGTACCTACAAATATTTGATATCATTTTCTAAATCAAACTAAGACTTCAAAAAAATCTACAAGGCAAATAGTTCTAACCTCTTATTCGAACCCTTAATCAACTCCAAACTTTAAGGTAGAGTAACGGGTGAGATAAAAACAAAACAACACCATATCTACATCTTCTGGAATACCTTGCTCCATCAAAAACCCTTGCTTCATTATGATTTATCTTAAAATCCTTTAGTTTTTTATCTCTGCAACTTTCTTTATAGAAAATTCTAATTATATGCGTTGCCAGATTCTCTATCTTATTCCAACCGTCCACTTATTCTGCCAGATCCTCGAAAGTCCACTTGTTCCAACCATCCATAACCCCCACATAATATAGCTAACAAGAGCTCAAAATTGAGTGTGTGAAAACCATGTCTCAAGACCCTGAAGTAGGGACCCATAATTAAATTGTCCTCGACAATTTAAAGATTGGAGAACATCTTGCCATACAGAAATAACATATGAACAAGTAATAAAGAGGTGATCCACAAATTTACCTTAACATTTGCAGAAAATACAGCGATTTGGTCCCTGCCAATAGCACTTTTGTCCATTGTCATAGGTCATAATTCTGTTTGATAGAGATAACGAGGAGAAGGTTCTAATTTAAGAAATCTTCCATATGCTTACCTACCATCAATGTCTTTCTCGCAGCAAATCCATGTAGGATAAAGTCTCATAACCTAACTTTTATGTAAGGATACTTGTGGCCTTATTCCAAAAGCATCCTATTTCATTCCCTAAAATCTGTAAAGAAATAAAATTGTGACATATTAATGAGTTGTAGGGAGTATATTCAACAAAAAAAGCTCCTTGTAAGTTCAGATATTCTGCTACTAACCAATTTTTTTACCATCTTCCAGGAACACCTTGAACCCCAGCATTAGCCAACAGTGACGCTTGATTTGATTTGATATTGACACTTATGCTTAGATATTAGGTTTGATCATAGTGGCTAAATGGGGAGAAAGTTAAGACTTGTCATTTACAAAAAAGTTGTGCAGATTGTTGCTTTAAATCACTAGATAAAAATTGGTTGAGATCTTCTTTATTGGCACGTTATTTTGGATTTTAGATCGTGTTGATTTTTGCTATGTATCATGGCCACCTCCACCTGAAGACATTGTGAATTACTTTATTCTGAATTTTAGATTTCTTTGAGCTTAAAGTCGATGCATTGACATGAACAGAACAGGCATACTGCTTGAGACCACTAAAGATTCAATGCAAGAAAGGCTATGCATACCCGAATGCTTCGACGAACTTAAGTTGGCTAGTGATCATGAGGAATTAATTGCTGAGTAAAGAATGGCGGGGCATACCTCCTGGAGTCTCCTCCGCATTTATTTTTTGGCTGAGTGAATGAGCTTTAATGGCGGTGCACTCTTTGAGAAACATTTCAAATCTCAAATATCGTGTGTCTTATATGGTTTGACCTATTATGGACGACATATTCACCTAGCTAGCTCAATAAAAATGAGATCCTTCACACCAGATTGTATTTGTTCATCTCAGGTAATTGTTCATCCACATCTTGCCCCATGAATGTTTCCCTAATAAAATGTGAGGGTTTAATAATGGAACCAATAGCTACCAAGATAGATTATCGCCAATTTTGAGACTGAAAGGGACTTGAATAAAATGGGAATGTATTTTGATTAAATAGTTCCAAATATAAATATTGCTTGGAGTTGAGAATCAATAGTAAATTTAACTATTTTCGCACTACAGAAACAAGTGAAGCCAGGAAATAGAGTTGGATAGCTAGAACCAAATCCAGAGCCAAAGGGCAGAGTTGAGGTCCATGTTCCAAAGATGCTGATAGAAGACACATTGATCCAAAGTTTGGTTTCTTGAAGCTTTGGTTTCCAAATGTGCTTGGTTTTCCACACCTGATACGGTATTGGGATTACTATACCAATAGATTAGATCATCTCCAAGGGATTACTATACCATATTTGTACGTTCTAGAACAGAGTCTATTTGGTATGCAGATCTCTCACCCTCACCTTTAAGATATGCAATGGTAGATCCTGAGCTTTTGTATGTGATACCAGGTCCCACAATCAGAGATGCATTGATTGTCACCATATTCAACCCTCTGTCCATGGCCAGCGCCCATGCAGCCCTCTCTGACAATGTCTTGGCTAATGCGTACCATAATTGTGAACAGGAAATATTGCATAATTAGAAAAGGAATACCACAGATACCCTAACATTGGCTATATGTTTTTGCACTTGTTTCCCTTTCTTCTATCAACTATGTTGCAGATTTTGAAGCATACTACAACCATAAAACATCACCTTATGAACGCATTGATGAGTAGCAATTTAGCCCTTGAAGACTGCTTTTCTACAACACATTTCCAACGAACACATAAGGATCAAATGCATACATTAGGCCCTTTTCATCTCAAGTACACACCTTAAAGATGAATGTATCAAATTGTTTCTTCATCTACTAATTGGTAGAAAATGGTAAACAAAAATCTTCTACCATATGACCTGCTTCAAAGTAGTTGTTTGTGACACACAAGTTCTCTCATTTATCCAAATGCCTTATGGCTCCATTAGCCCATAACTGATAGGCACCAATTTCCTTCCTTCTCATTCATTCCTTGCTTTTGTCCATTTTTGTTTCTTCATCCTATTTCATACACTACAACCACCACTCATATTATTAAATCACCTTGTGCCCCCATTCTATAGCCTAGCAATCCTACCTTTTAGGGATGCCCCCTTGAGTTGAAGAAGAGCCAACCAAAAGAGAAAGGAAAAGCTACTCAAAGTGAGTAGGTAATATTCTTGCATTGTAAAAAAACTAACACCATCGTGATTGAGACTTTATACTTTTTGTGGGTGCTAGGTTTTGTTGTAACAACAAGGAATCACAATGTAGATGAAAGATCAGATCTTAAGCCAATTTTATAGTTCAAAATGTAAATAATTATGAAAACAAGATATAATCAAGAAATGTAAAAATCATTACCAATAACAAGGCATATATAAGTAGCAGTAAATGTGGTCAATGCAAGTTTACATACCAATTCAGCTCTAGGCAATAAATACATCCCAAAATATTAAAAATATAAGGTGATAATCACTAGTGTAAGTAGGGTAGCAGCAAATTACATATACAAATTCAAAGCTCCCTCAAAACAACTAAGGAATCACACTAAAGAAGGAAATGTGCGATAATGTAAACTTACCAGAACTTTCCAAAAACTGGAACACAAATTTATTAACCAATGACTTTTTCATCAATGACTCCGATATGATGTTGAGTAACAACATTAATATCTCATAACATTAGGCAGTGGCAGATCCACTTCATCCACTAGCTTCCACAATATCATTTAGAAAATAGAATGTATAGCTGAATAAAGGTATAAAAAAGTTGAATGTCTGGAGTCATGGAAAAACAAACTTAATTTTCTTCAAAATTTGGAAAATTAGACTAATAGTGGAATGAATAAATGGTGAAATTGCAATGCCTTGTATGAGATCATTGACTTAATGTTGCTGCATGATCAACTTCATCTAGAAGTTATTCAATTTATGCATGAAGAAGCTCACTCAGCATGTTATCGACTGTCAAGTGATTCAAAACCACCAATAACCAGGAAAAAACTAAAAAGGTTCACCCTAAAAGTAATTTCTTCAGTGTCAAGATTCAGTATGCAAGCGCACATAAGCAACGGACGGATGTGTGTCACAACAAAGAAAACAAGAATGTAATTATTGTGGATTAAGAGGATAACTTACTAGTCATGCTGAAAGAATTATCAGACCCCAACTAAAAAATAGTTTTAAGCCATAACCAGCAGCACAGATGCTCAAGAAAAATCGTTAATAGTTGAATTTCATGGTTCCATGGTCTGTTCATCACATTCTAAATACCATCTATAGATTTTAGCGGGTATCAAACTCTCAATACTTCAAGCAAAACTATCATACGAGCATTTTTCGAAGGAACCTCATATGAATACTCAAAATGGGTTAACTGAAATGTAGGTTAGTGACTACAAGAAGGCCATACTAGGAAACATGGTAATGAAGATACATAAGTGTTTTAAGCATACTTACAGGGATTAAAATTTTAGCTCCTGTATTAACTCGTAACATTATTAAAGTTGAGAAACTTGACCACAGCTAGCAGAAGATGATGTTATTTAACATAGGACGACTAGCAATTCTAATACAAGTGTTTTTTTTATCACTAAATCTAAAGCATTGCCGATACTACATAAAGGTTACTTAATAATAGAGAAAGTATACTTACCTCAAAGAACAGATACTGCAAGTGGATTGAATTTCTCAGTCCAAACAAAACCATGCAAAAAAACATAAAACAAGATATGTACAACGAAAAGCACTTTATGAAAGAGACATATTTCCATAATTTGGCCACATATACAAGGAATGCATGCAAGAAATATAACATGAGCAAGAAAGGCATCAACAAGAGGGAAAAAAAAATACTTAGATTGTCTCAATGTGTACTTCCAGGAAGATTATATGGACTGAAAATCCGTATGCCTATTTTAGAATCAATTGACTCAACTGCATTTTCCAGAGCTGTCTCTGTATTTCCAGGTGATTCATCCTGCTGAATTCCAGCCTCACCACACAAATCCTCATCCTGTTGATTTGGATCTAAGCACCCGAAATTTACAGTATCCAAATCTACATTATCACGCCTCTCATGAAATTCAGAGACTTGACTAACAGTTTCTGAATTGGGCATCATAGAAATAGAATGTGATTCTCCTTCACATCCCTCACTAACTTCAAGGATAGGGAACTGGAAATTTCCAGAAATGCTGCATCTTTATTTGTGACAGCAATATCTGTACAGCTGTCTATTGGTACAGGAAAGTCCCTGGAAGAGTTTTTAGTCACTCTGAAATCAATGTTTCCTGTGTGTCTATTTGACATTGTCTTGCGCTCTTCTGTATTCAATATTGAAATATTTCGTTTTATAAGGGAAGGGACATTGTTAACTTACAATGGACCTACAATGTTAGCCTGCTCTTTTGACAAGACTACTGCATCAACAGGATCCACAGGTGCTTTTGAGACATGCATTGAATTAATGCCATAAGTAAGCTCTTTTGGAGAAACTATGGTATTAAGATTTGATTCTTCTGAGAAGCCTCTCAGATCATGATCATCCACTAGTTCTGGGTCAGTGACACCATCTTCAGGTTCTGCTGAAAACACCCTAGTATTAACATCATCTAAAGGATGTTCTGAACAACCTTTGGAATTGGTATTGCATCCCAGTACCAAATAGTATGCATCCTTTACATTCACCATTGGTTCTTTCACATAAAAAATTGGGTTGTTTTGACTTGAACTGATAGAGTTATTCATTTTTGCATCATCTTGAAGAACCATATAAGGGTTTTCTTGGTCAGCCTGTGTATTATTCTTCACTGCATGTTCTAAAGGATTGGTAAACTCAATGGCTGAAGTCACATCTGTTGATGTGTTATCACATACTACTGTTACATCAACATCAACATTTGTTTCATCGTACAATTTAGTATGACAGAAACTCTCTTTACCGCTTTTAGAAGCCACAATTACCTTGTGCGGATCATTTGCACTAGGACTTGAATAAGACTTAATTTTGACATAGGCATTTTTGTAGAGTGCCAGTGCTCTCTGTAAAGTAAACCAACAAAATCAAATTAAATGAGCATCCTAGATACTTTACAATAGAAATAAGCCATTATGCCCATACTCTGTTTTACTGAGCAAGTGGAAATGATAGCAAAATTAATGAGCCCAAAGAACAATTTTTTTACCTCAAATGTGTTCCTCAGTAATCTAGGGAAGAATTTTGATTGCATATTTAAACCGTTTAAAAGAGCCTCTGCATCTGCATATACCTGCCATTAAGGACCGTACAAGCAACTCTCATTATCTTGAAAACATGGAGCAAAACATTCCCAAAGGAAACATTTTCAAAATCTTGTTGTTAAAAGAGTTGGTGTCAATGTGAAAAGTCATTCTACAGTATTCATATGGCCTATTTTAGCCAGTCAAACTGTTAGCACAGTTCTACTAAATCTGATTATTCCATCATATAATTTATTCCAAGAGTTCCCAAAATGTTTACCTTGCACAAGCTTTCTCCTATTTATTAAAAAAATAGTAGTGACTTTCCAGTTGTTAAAAAGAAATATCATCCATTTCTATGATCGGACCTGAAGATCAAAAATTCTAGGTCATTTAGTTCATTCTTCTCTATCCACATATTCAGTGATGTCAAAAGTGTTGGTGCTTCCTTTGAAAGAGTGATTGCTTTCGAATTGAGCTCTCTTAGGATATGTTTACAGATCAATAACCAATCAAATGAGAGTATTTATTCCTGGATGTCCTAAAGAAGAGATTGCAAACAAACATTTCCACCTCAATTTTCCTATTATCCCAATCAATTACTAATTTTGAATCTCTCATAACTTGTAGCTTTTTGATATTTTTTTAGAGTGGATACAAAAGAGTGTTAGCGAGGCAATAAATTCAGAATGATTATTTGTCCTGCACCCTGGGGAATATTTAACATGCATATAATGTGATTTGTTCAAAAATAATACTACTACAATTATGCAAATTGATGGATGACCCGGTGTAGCACCATCAAATAAACTACACAGATTATCATGATCTAATGGAGGCATAATTGGGACCCTTTATTTTTCCATTTGGATCTATCCTATATTCTTTGCATATATTTGCAATGATTCCTACAACAATGTCCATCGAGATGTCAAATGATATGAACACACTTGAATTCCTTTCCCACCAGATAATGTAAACAAAGATGCATGGGAAAGCCTTGAAACAAGCTACAAAACAATCTTCCTCGCAGGCCTTTAAACAATTGCCTAGATTGGAATTTGACCATTATAGCTAAGCCTCAAATACCCACTTTGTATATGAACAATAAATAAACAAGTGAGAAACACATTCATCTGAGGATTTGCACAGAGAACATTGTCAGGAATTTAGCTTTGCATGTTCACGATCCATCCTTTTTGCTGACTCCAATACTTCCAATCCAAAGTTTCTTTGGTGTCGGGACTTCAGTTTTTCATGCTCATAATCCATCTTTTTGTTGTCTCCAGTATTTCAAATCCAAAATTATAAACTGAGATCATTTGGCTTGGCAATGTTTTGACTTCTTGGTAAAAATCAGAAGGAACCATGTTGTAATTATTTTAAATCTTTCGAGATATGAACCATGAATCATTTCGATATATTTAAATAAAAATGTTAATGAAGTAGATGATGAGATATGTCCCTTGGTTGGTCCAGAATGCAAAGTCACAATTTCAGACATCTCGTAAAGAGACAAAGATGTGTTAGAGTGGCAGGAGAAGTCAATTGGCAGAAAATACTCCAGACATAAAAAGGAAAAAGGTCAAAATCACCTCATCCTGCCAAGGAGGTGGACAGAGTATTACTCCAATCAGGGTTGCATTCCTCCTATCTACCTTTAAAAGTTCATTAATGTTTAAAAGAAACCTCATGTCCACCACTTTGATTGTGTAGTATCATGATTGAAAATTTTGATTTTCACTTACAGTTTTGGATTGGGTCTATCATTTGCAAAAAATCGAAAAAGAAGTCAAAACCAAGTGTGCATATAGGAAATAAAGTAGCAAGCAAATCTTTGTGTAGATGAAACTTTGGGATCCATTTCCAACGGCGATTGCAACATTATTAAACCATAACCCCATAATAGTATTTCCAGTTTGCATGGCATTTATGTGCAGGGACGGAATGTTGAAATAAGTGGCGATGCTAATAAAAATGGTGCATCGAAAAGGCCAATATTCAAGCGTTTGGAGATCTTAATGCTTGAATAGAGCACTAATAAAATGATAGGAATGCAATAGAAAGATCATTTCTGAATACTCTTGTATGCAATAGTGTAATACTCCAGCTCAAAAATTTAATTTTCATTGTTTCAAACCATTTTCGTGTTTGAGGTAAAATATTTTGTTCTATTCGACGTCTCTCACATTTTACCAAATAAATTTTACCCGTTAGGCTCTGGCCCAACCTTACTCTACATACATATAGAGTGAGCCGAGTGTGAAATAGAGTTTATGAAGTTTCTAGAAATCATTTAAAGGTAGTTTCGAGAAGAGGCTATGGCTTCCATCTCAGACTAAACATTCTTTTTATAGAAGAATCTATGCATCAGAAGGATTATGTTACCACGTACAAATAATCAAACAAATTTGCATACTTATCTAATTTCAATGTGGATCACCAGCAAAACCAAATACACCGAGCAATTTCTGCCCAATTACATGTAGTTTGTTGTAAAACTCCACCCCCTAGCTAGGCTATGATACCACCGGGAAGTAGGAACAATAAGCCCTGAGTTCAACCTATTTGGAGTTTAAACCAGTGTAATTCTCATTGCCAAGTCCGCAAAAGATAGAGCAACTCCAGGCACCTTTATGATCTGCCACTCACAACATAAGGATGACTTCCTTCCCTGCTTCTCCATCCCTCAAAAGTCCCTCCCATTAATGTTCTCTGGTGAGAAAATAGAAAGGTCTAGCTGATGTCACAAAACTTCTTGCATATTTTCTAGGTTCCCTGGCTCTTTCAACCTGTATATTTGCTAAATTTCATGGCTGGTTCGATCTATATGATATTTGTACTTTAATTTTTTCCCTTCTACGTCTAAGACTTCTATTTTCTTGTCTTTTTCTCAGCCTTTCTCCTTCCACTCAAATTTTCCATGCATGAATGTGACTATTTGGAAGATCTATTTGATTATTTAGTGTGAATTTCAACAACAAAAACTAGTCGAACTTTGAGGGCATCCAAATCCAACCCTGATTGTCAGTGAAGGCCCCTCGGTGCTGAGGAGGATCATTGTGATCGAGCAAGCTTGCAGCAGTGCCCCCTGGGACAACTTTATATCCCACTGGATTTCCAATCTTTGTCTTCTTTGATGGATTGATCACATGAAACTCAGATGGCTGATAGAGGCTCAGCTTAATTTGGGCATCCTTCTCTGTTTTTGCTATGTGTCTCTCTGCTTTCCAAAAACTTTTTCTTGGATTTTGTCCATTCTTCACCGTTTGCTTGGCCATCTTGACCTGAACAAAGGAACTGTTTGTACCATCAATATCCATGTCCAGGTAGAAAGTAATATAATGGTCATGGATGACACCAATTGTATTATGAGCAAGCAAAGTCCCATGAATCTCATCCTCAGATCTGATCTGGTTGACATTCTCATATTTTGTACCTTTGATCATCAAGATCCCACTTAGTCCAACCTGTGTGCCAAATAAAATGGTCAAAATCTTAGCCCTTCTAATCTGCGCTTGAGTAAAAATAACTTGACAAGTTGCTTTCTCAAGGAAAGAATTCAGAGTTTCCTACCTTAATTCGGATAAGGCCATCAGTTTGAAATTCCCAATCCACAATATAATCATAGTTTGCAACAGATGCTGCCATGCGGGCTACTAAGGTAACCTTTGGTCTGACTTCTCGAATCTGTCACACAATAGATTTCACAAATTAGAAATACAAACAATATGCCAGTGCAAACAGAAGCAAGAAACTTTTTCAAGGTTTATACATGTGCCAAGGAAACAATATACCAGTGCAAACAAAAGCATCATCTTTTTTTCTACATTTATACAAGTGCCAAGCAAACATCTAAATGCCAAGGAGATTGTTAATGAGTACCAAGCAATGACCTAATCTTGCCCACCAAGGAAACAATATACCAGTGCAAGCAAAAAGCGGGAAGAGAAGGAAACCCTTTTCTATTCTATCTTGAAACAAAAGCATCTCTTCTAGCATCCAAGGCCAAAGAATCTCTGTAGATATAGAGAAGTTGGAGATAGGGACATAAAGCCTATGAAATTAGTTGATGGTAGTCCCAATTACTCTCAGCAAAACTACATAGAAGACTTCAGTGCAAGTTTGGAAACAAAGATTACATAGTGGAATTTATTTTAATCTGTATGAAATTGGAAAGCAATTTCAAGAAACAAATAACTATTTACCTCCATGCCTGAAATTGGACACTCTGTGTGGCGCCAAGCTATGTCGCCTTCATATTGCTCAAATATGCAAACCATGTTAGGTCTTACATAAGGTTTTCCATCGTCGCTAGCCATGACCCCGTCCATATAGTAGGCATTTCTTGGACAGTCATTGAGTGAATCAAGAGACATAACAATCAGTCCAAATCCATATTCACCTGCATCCATATAGGTTTTAAAATACCAAGCATCACTAGGGTCCATGTAAGGCACGAAGAGCTCAGAGGTAAAACCCTTGTACAAAACCCTCCTCAGTTTTCCAGTGTTTGGATCCTTAATAGCTGCTTGTGATATTATCACCCCAACATGAGGATCAGGCTTGAGATGGAACTCCCAACTCCCCCATTTGACTTGATGACCATCAACTTTAAAGCTGGGACCTTTGGGCTGCTCAATGGAGATAGGATTAAGAGGGGGCAACAAAGGATACTTCTGGGTAGACAGTCTATAGTCTGTACCCTCTGGCTTTGGCAAGGGTATATCTTTTCCTTTGTCTGTGACTTTCAATACCTCCTTAGAATCCATATCAACTAAAACTGTGAGACCCTCAATGGTTCTCATGTAGAAATTTGATGTCCCTGCGCTTGAATAACACTGAATTTTTATCAATCTCCGGCCTTCTTCATCAGGTCCGACCAGCCCAGAGAAATAGGCAGGCATCAAAGGTCACTTACGTAAACCCCTCTCTTCCCTATAATTTCTAAGAATTTTTTTCTTTTCAGAGGTACTTGAACGGCCGAAGTCATATCCTCCATTGTCATAGCAAGATACCCATTTTCATGACTGATTTGATTGTCAACAATCTGGCCTGATGCAAGGTCTACAATGAGTTTATAAGCATGCCCATTAACCCAAGCTATTATTGTGGCCTTCCTGCTTGGAAGGCTACTTCCTGCCTTCCATAAAAGGATTTGTTCTTTTGGGGGCTCTTCTAGGACCATAGAGTGAAGTGCAAACTTACCATGATTGAAAATTGAGGACTGCTGCAGAATCTTCTGGACTTTCTTGATCTTCTGAAAGGTCAAAGGATCCAGTGGATGGTTTGCAACTTCTTTTTCGTGATCAACTTTATGTTGTGGCTTAAGCTTTCCTTTCTGAATAAGCACACCATTACTGCTGCCTGGAACACTGTTCTTAAAGGTGCACCAGGACCCATACTCAGAGCAATCCAGTTCAACCTTTGCCTGAGAAGGCAAACAAACCCAAGTCCTAACAAAAAACACCAGCAGCAAACATCCCATGAGAATAAACAGGAATTTAAGGTATGTTGTGAAATCCATGGCTTATAGGCTAATAGGTGACACTGCAGAACTTCGCTGAATCTCTATACCTATGCAATTTTATTGGGTTTCTGGGCTTCTAGGGCTAATTAACTAAACTGACTGATCTAATAAGCTCCAGGGCTTGCTATTTGGGATGGTATTTTCCATACCCTCGCTCAGCCAGCAAGAAGATCGGTGACCCTATGCACATCGAAGGACCAACATTCAACTCCATGCCCCTTCCAAGTCCCAACCACCCCGACGAACCAATGAAAAAATGGGGCGAATCACTCCAACCCCTCCCTCCAACCCTGTAAATCTAGGCGAATGCCATTCAAATCTGCTCCAACCAAAGAAAATCGAGAGCGAACACATTGTTTCAGTTTTATGCGCATTTTTTTGGTGGGCTAATATATAATAATTATTTATTTTTAAAATAATTATTGGGCTAATTTTATAAAACTATAGAAAATGGGTTTTATATAAAAAATTCGCCCTATTAAAATTTAAAATCCCTTAAAATTCGCCTTTGGGCTAAAATTCGCCCCTAAAATTTTCCATGCCTACTAACCATTATAACAAATCTAGATTACTAGACTTAACCCACTCGATGATATTACATATGGTATTAGGTTATGATAATGATTTTTTCATCTACCCTCGGCAAGGTTTATACATATATGCGTTAATAATTAATTATCTGTATAGTGAGTTAGTTTTTTGATTGCACCAGAGATGTCATTCGACTATGGAATATTACTTTTGACTGCACCAGAGATGTCATTTGACTATGGAGTATTACTATTCTATTGTAAACAATAGTTCCATAATTCTTTATGGATACATGGCACTGTAAGTTAGGCACATATGGCACTAGATCTTCCATTGAAATTTGGGGCCAAGAGCTTAAGGTTGTCGTGGTTTTGGGTTATCTATCAGGCACCCACTGGCTAAAGCAGCTCTGCTACACTTCACTAAACCCTGGTTCAGTTTTGCAACAAACCAGTAGTTATGTCGTTGCAACCACATGTAGTCTTTATGCTTAATATCTACGCTCTACGTGTCTTGTTTAATAGGTGTTCAGGTTTTCGAATGTTATGATTTGTTATAGGATGAGAGGATTAGCGTCCAAGTGGAGAAGAATTCACTTCTTCACATACCCAGTTTTCTTATATCCCAAACTACATGTTACAATTAGGTTGTTTCCAACTTCTAATATTAAGGATGCCATTACCAGAACTACTCTCGGATGTTAGATGATAGCGTGGGTTTTATATCTTGCTCAAAAAAGTGATCCATGGTTCTCTGCTCCATTTATCCCATAAATTTTTGTAGATATAGTACTCAGGTCCTAGATGTCTACTATTGATGTGGAACACGACTATCAGCCATTATGACTATTCAAAGTTCCTAAAATTCCTATTCATTATTCATGAAATTTCGATAATCATTAGGGAGTTCCATTGTGTGCCAAAGAATCCTCGAAGACCGATAGAAAGAGCGTTGCGAGAATGAGAGTTGACATCTAGGTTAGAAATAAGTGTGGAACCTGCCACTGGATCGTGTAATGGGATCATCTCTGCACGTTGCCTTCGAAAATTTGTATTCTCGTTTCTCACCAGGTTTCTGTTAGAGGTTGAACGAATTCTGACAGTTGATGATGTAGAGTAACCCCTTGCAGCTCTGAATGCGTTTTGGGTATTTCGGCATGACTGAAATGCATATTTGGTAGAAGAAATGAGGGACTTGGACATCAATCGAGATGACATTCACAGAATTGAAATGAAACAATTGTCCACCATTGGGTTTTTTTCAATGATATCCCAAAATACAAATACTGAGGTTCCTCATCACGTGATAATCGAGAGAATTTCAAGTTCCCACTGTCAGAGATATTAAGCCAATTTTCCAAGAAATTAGTAGAGGGAGAGTGTTCAAGGAACTGATCCAACCCAGCCGATGATTTTGGAGATATATAGGTGATTCTGAATTGTTATTCTGCTTTCACCGTGATACCAGCTTTTGTTAGCAGGAGATATCATTTGAGAGCATATCAGTTCATAAAGCGGATAAAATCATTTGGTGATAAATGCCGGTGTAAAGGCTACACAGATAGGTGTAAAGGCGACAACGTTGAGATTCGGAGGACGTTAAATCTCACCAACAACAACCCCACAATAAAATGCCTATCAGCATAATTAAGATTGTGTAAAGGTCACTTGAGTTTAAACTATCCATGGAATGGTTTATATAGTGCTCCCTCTCACCCCTTAGTATTTTCTCGAATTGTGGGAGGTGTTATATTTTAATTAACCTCATTTCCATGGTCTACTATGAAAATAGGGTTACAAAATTCCTCCTTCTTTGAAGTTTGTGGAATCAATTTTTGATGTCACAATTACACTAATCTCATGGATGTTGGAATCATACTATTGGAAAATGAATTCAACTATATTGAGAATGATGCAAATTGTACATATAAATACAACAATGAAATTGTTGGATTCAGTTTCCAGGTTTCTTGGACATGCATTAACTATCCAACAAAACCCTGATGGATTAGGTGGCTAACATTCCCCCACCCCCCCCCCCCCCAATCAGAAGGGATGTATATGAGAGTCCAATAAGAGAGCTAAAATGTAGAAATGCGTGACAACCAATGGTTGAATGAGCTCTTTGAAATGGTGGTTTACAAGAGAAAACCACAAACAAACCAAAATGTGGGAGAACTCAAAGGCTTAACCAGTGGTGGTTTAAGGCTAATCACCAACTCTGTAACTATCAAAGTTCCTGGAACAATTCCTAATATGGCTAGAAGATGAAGTCTTCTGCTAGTGGAAGTGCTCCCTAATAAACAATTTATAGCATAAACAAAAATCTTCTACAAGTGGTGGTTTAAGAAAGGCCACCAAACAAACCAACTAAAGGCATTCTCATAGAGCATTGCTATGTCTCTGGCTACAACTTTGAATCTAGCTAAGGCAATCTCTGGTTGTACATTGAGACAGAAGCCTCAGGCTATGGCTCAGGCTCACTTAATAAATCTTGAAATGATGAATCTTTAAAGTTGCTAGCTGACCAACAATTCCCCCCTTGTCATATATAAGGTAGAAGATGAAGAAGTATTCACTGCAAGATTAGCCAATGCTCGAGAACAAATTTTGTGGTATGACTGGTATATCTTCTTGGTTGTTGAAGACCGTTACCAAGAAGCGATCCATCCAAGGTGAATCTTTGTTCTTGCAGGAGTTTTGTTTCTGGAACATTTGTCTGACTGATGAGTGTGCTTACCACAATGCTCACAAGGGTGAAGATCAAAAAATTGATCTTTCATATGGCCAACATGATCAAAATTTTGGCATTTGAAAATTTGTGGTTGTGGAAAATCCCCTTTTCCATTTTTCTTCCAATTTTTTTGGTTTCAACCTTGTAGGTTGTGGAAGTGTTATGAAACCAACTCCAAAAATAAAATAAAAGAGAGATCAACGCCTTAGAAATCAGCCACTTCGAGGGGGCAACCTCCAATACATTACATAAATGAAAAATTCTTGGATGATACAAATTACAAAACCTTCTTTTGTATATAAGAGTCCATGGGGTCACAATATAATCCTAGCCGACCTAACAATAATAATGTAAGGGCACAATAATAACAATATTGGGGTTACAGGGGTACAACAATAACAATAAGGGGGTTACACAAACAACAATAAGGGACTATACTAGTAATATAGGGATCTAACATGCCCCTCTCCTTCAAAAAAGTGTTGTCCTCAACACTTGCGTAGCTCAGGATGCTTATGTATAAAATTCTCACCCTCCCATGTAGAATCTTCAGTGGGTAAGTTCTTCCATTTGATGAGATACTCTGAAATTGATCAACCTTGTGGAAGTCTAGGAGTAACAACACTTCCATCTTTATAGATGTGAGTTGTAGGCTTCCTTGTCGCCATAATTTACATTCAATTTTTCTTGCCAACTTGAATGCCTTCTCCAATGAGTTAGGTTCCCAAACACGAACTTCATGTTGGTTGTTAAACTTTAAAGTCCCTATGAAGACATCAATCTTGTGTTCCTGTGGAATATCAGTTACCCTTATATTCAATTTTTGGAAGTCCTTAATGTGCTCCACCACTAAACCCTTTTGTTTGAGATTTATCAATTGGCTAAATAAGGTGTTGCTCTTTGTATCCTCATAACGTGCTATCATTTCCTCCGTAAAAATTGACCAAGTGACAATTTTTTACGGGAGCAAAGATGTATTTTGTTCTAAATGTAAAGTTGCAATGCGTACCTTTTGTGTGCTTTGCACATTATTGAGATCAAAATATTGCTCCATCTGTAGTATCCATGTTACAAGATCCTTGCCATCAAACTTCCTCATATCTATCTTTGGAATATGGTGGTTCTTCAATCCAACATTAAATTTTATGAAATGATGATTAACATTTATTTTGTTCTCATCATGAGTTTCCTCTACTATCTTTCCTCCATTAGGAATCATTTCTTATATTAACCTTGTCATCAAACCTTCCATGTCTGCTTTTAGATCATATTTCATGTCTTCCATGTTGTGTTTCATTTTTTCGTCGATCTTAGCTTCCATGTCATCCATCTTAGCTTCCATGCCATCCCTCTTAGTTTCCATGCCAGCTTCTATGCCATCCATCTTAGCTTCCATGTCATTCTTCAAACCATCCATCTTAGCTTCCATGCCTTTCTTCAAACCATCCATCTTAGCTTCCACGCCTTTCTTCAAAACTTCCATTTCATTTTTTGTTGCTCTTTGTTTGAGCGAAATTTGGTGCACTTGCTCTTATAATTTTGATATGCAATGTTGCGCTTCTTCCTCTTCATGAGTCATAGTAGAGCCTTATGAAGGCTTAATGGGTGTTGAATTCCTTTTAGGTGTCATTTTTGAACCCAATATTGATATGTATGCTTCAATATGCCCTTGGAATCACTTCAAACTGATTTTTCACACAAGACTTATGCAATTTGAAAAAAAAATACACACATTTTTCTTGCTTTTGAGGAGATCGATATTAAAACTGAATTATCTCTGTGATTTTGAATCTTCAATATCTGAAATTCAGCCCTATAGTAGCCCTCTGAATCTTCTTTCGAATGCCACAGGTCTGACCTGATTTGGATTCTTCAAGTCAAAGTTATGCCCAATCTCCCACAATGACCTAATTATGGACTAGTTCATTAGAGCGAACTTGTACGACGTGTCACTGTTTCCTCCTTATGCTCTGAAATTGATACAAAGGAAACTACAGTCCATGTAATTGCGGCCAATTTTTACAAAATTCCAATCCGATGCTCAGAGAGAGAGTTATGATGATTTTCCCATGGTCACCTCTTTGAGATGAAATTCGGGAGCCTGAAACAACTCTAACTTCCACAAATCATATCTTCAAAACTATTGCGAACCAATATTTGAAATTTTTACAGGAAGTGCTTCGGGATTTTGGATTCTCTTTGTAAATTTTTTAGCTTCTGAACCTTCATAGAAAAAAATTTATAATGAAAATGCCACGATGACATGTTTAGGTGAAATTCAGGAACCTGAAAAAACTCTAACTTCCAAAGATCATATCTCCAAAAATATTGTGAAACAAGATCTGAAATTTTTACACGACGTTCCTCAGGATTTCAGCTTCACTTTGTAAAAATTTCAAATTCTGAATCTTCGTATAAAATTTTTTATAGTGAAAATCCCATGATGACCTGTTTGGAGCAACGAAACCCTAAAATCCAAAGCTCTGATACCAAATGTTATGAAACCAACTCCAAAAATAGAAGAAAAGAGAGATCAATGCCTTAGAAATCAACCACTTCGAGGGGGAAACCTCCAATACATTACATAAATGAACAATTCTTGGGTGATACAAATTACAAAACCTCTTTCTATATATAGGAGTCCATGGGGTCACAATATAATCCTAGCCGACATAACAATAATAATGTAAGGGCACAATAATAACAATATTGGGGTTACAGGAGTACAACAATAAAAATAAGGGGGTTAAACAACAATAAAGGACTATACTAGTAATATAGGGACCTAACATCCCCCTGTCATATATTAGGTAGAAGATAAAGAAGTATTCACTGCAAGATTAGCCAATACTCGAGAACAAATTTTGTGATATGACTGGTATATCTTCTTGGTTGTTGACGACCGTTACCAAGAAGCGATCCATCCAAGGTGAATCTCCGTTCTTGCAGGAGTTTTGTTTCTGGAACATTTGTCTGAATGATGAGTGTGCTTACCACAATGCTCACAAAGGTGAAGACCAAAACATTGATCTTTCATATGGCCAACCCAATCACAATGTTGGCATTTGAAAATTTGTGGTTGTGGAACAGGAGCAAGTGAAAATGGATCATCTTGAAGAAATCTAGTGTTGTGAAATTGGATGCGCTTGGAATATTTTGGAATATGAAAGGAAAAATCCTTGTCATATTTGAGACCAATTATATTCTTGTTGTTTACAGCTTCTTCCCAAGGTCTAATGAAGGTCTTAGAAAGTGTGGGTTGAGCCTTCACATTTGCATGCAAATCTGTGTTGAATTCCAACAAGAAATTGCAGCACCTACACTAGTGTGGGACCAGCAGGTCCAAGCAGCACCTACACTAGTGTGGGACCACAAGTCTTAGCAGCACCTACACTAGTGTGGGCTAAACATGGTGCATGTTTATTTTAATTATCCCTTAATTAAGATTGACAATAAAATGTAATCTAAACTCAAAATAACTTGTAATAGTTAACTGAGTGTGATAAACTCAGTTAACTCGTGAATTTCCAGTTAAGGGTAGTTGGTGAGGCATGCAGAGTAATTCTAGTTGTAACAGAGTTCGAAGTGCAATTGTGCATTAGTTAATGTAGGTTGTAATCAATTTAACTCGGTTAAGTGAATTAAAGTCAATTGTGCTAGTTGTAATTGTTTGATACACTAGTGAGATATCAAGTGAATTAAATATTATTTAATTCACAATCAGTGATCTCACATGCCACTGATGATTTACTATTATTAGCTACATGCATGTCAGTTCCAGTGGAGACCCGGTTGAGATCTAGGTGAGAGGGATGTTGAATATCAGTTGTAGGATTATTGGGTTGCACCCATTCAATCAAACACCCATTATATTGCCCATGATCCTTGCATAGTCAAGGAAGGCCAAAATTCCTTAAGAATAGGGATTGCATTCCACATGAATTGCGCAAGCAAGGCAAACTATTTAGAGGATGAGAATTGGCTAAGTGTTGGTCAGTTTTGTCGAGGACAGTGTGAGAAAATTAGCTGAGTACAAGAGGCTCTTATGAGGAGAGTTGTATTATAATTGTTTCATGTATCCATGCTGAATATACAATAGAAGATACTGGGGTTTTGAGCAGCAAGCTTTCCCTAGGAATTTATCTGTGTTGTGGTTTGATTGATTCTTCTTTGCTTCATGTGATTGGCGATTGTGTTTTTAATTCCGCAATTGATTTGTAGAAGTGATTCAATATCTAGCTTTAGTACATTGTTAGATCGGATTGAATCCATGATATACATAATTTTTGTATAATTTATACATGGTATTAGAGCACATGAAATCACAATAGTGAAGGAGGAGCTGAGTTTGTGACTGAATAGAATTCGAATTTGCAAAAGACTCTCTTGGTGCTACATCGAATTCATGATTGAAATGGTTTTCAATGGCTTGAGATTGGAGTATGTACTTGAGGGCAGCTCTAATATATTTCTTAGAAAGACAGGATGGAGGTAGTACTTGAAGACAATGGCTTGAAGGAATTCATTGGCAATGATGTTCCTAAACCCGTTGTGATAGATGCTGCAGATCTTGATGCATGGCAAAAGAAAGTGGCAAAGGCGAGGATGACCTTACTAGAGGGAGTACAATACCACATTGTCTCAAGTCTCCATGGAAAAGCGACACCATATGTTGTGTGGAAAGCTTTGACAAATCTATTTCAGAGCAACAGTGACCATATGAAATTGACATTGAAAGATAATCCAGGAAGATCAAGATGGAGAAAGGCGACTCCATGCCAATTTTTTTAACAAAGTTTGTCCAATTTCGGGATGAGCTAGGAAGCGTTGGCATTAATGTCGCTGATGATGATTTGGTGAGCCTAGCTCTTCTAGGACTTCCCAAGAGTTGGCATATTTATCAGGACTCTGTCAATGGAAGGGAAAAGTTGGCAGATTGGGAACGACATTGGTCGGATTTGGTGCAAGAGGAGTTTAGATGGAATATCAGAGATGGATCTTCATATATGAATGAAGATGAAGAAGATTGTGCTTTAGCTACCAAGGCGAAGAAGTGGAAAGGAAAGAAATTCCATTCCAAATTTGAGTCCAAAGATGGCAAGAAGCGTAACATGTCTAGAGTGAAGTATTTTCACTGTCACGAGCATGGGCATTATGCCACTAATTGTCTACAAAAGAAGAAGAACAAGAAGGCTTTAGGATCTGCAGCTGGTGAGGCTTTGGCCTCACAATTTGAGCTTGAATTCTCACTCATTTCATGCATGGTTTCAAGTGTGATGGGATCAGTGTGGTATTTGGATAGTGGTGCATCCTTTCACATGACGAGAGACAAAGAAATTTTCAGTAGCTTGGAGGAGAAGGACCTCCAGATGCATCTCGAAATGGGTGATGATAGGCGGTACAGTTCTACCAGGATTAGTAACATTACCTTCAATTGATAGTCAGGTAAACCCTTTCAATTAAAATATGTAATGCATATACCAAGCTTGAAGAAAAATTTAGTATCAGTTGCAATGTTGGAGGATAGAGGTTATGATGTTGTTTTTAGTGAAGGAAAAACTTTCCTGCGACACAAAACAACATGACAAGCCAAGAAGATTGGGATTAGAGTTAAGAATCTCTATAAATTGGATGTAGTTGGCTGCACAACATTGATGGGTAAGGCAAAAAAAGTGGTGAGTCAGGATGAGGGTGAGTTATGGCATAGGATATTTGTCCATCTTCACCACGGAGCCTTAAAAGTCATGCAACAGATTTCTACGGGTCTTCCCAAGGGTACACTTGCGCAATCAGACACATGCAAGTGATGTATTATGGGGAAGTATGAAAAGGCCACCTTTCATGAGAAGGAGAGCCGAGCCTCGGGGATCCTTGAGAGAGTTCACTTAGACGTGTGTCGACCATTCTCTATTGCTTCGACAACAAAGCATAAGTACTATGTGATATTTGTTGATGACTTTTCTCGAAAGTGTTGGATCTACTTCATGCAGAGGAAATATCAAATGTTCTCAAAGTTTCTTGAGTTCAAAGTAATGGTGGAGAAAGACACAGGGAAGCATGTGAAGGCTCTTAGGAGCGACAATGGTGGTGAGTACATCTCCAACGAATTCAATAACTTCTGCAGCAAAGAAGGAATTCATAGACAACTGACAGCGCCTCATAACCCACAACATAATGGGGTCATTGAAAGAAAGAACAGAATGATTATGGGTGCAGAAAGAGCTATGTTGCATGACCAGGGCCTACCGATGCATCTATGGGCTGAGGCATGCAACACAACGGTATTTGTGCAAACTCGTTGTCCTCATAGGATACTTGGCATGAGTACACCAGAAGAGGCTTTCACTAGTAAGAAACCTGATGTTTCACATTTTAATATTTTTGGCTCATCTGTTTATGTGCATGTGACCAAAGACACCGGGAAGAAGCTGGAACCAACAACTTAGATTGGGATTTTTGTGGGGTACACTGAAACTCCCCGCAAGTATCGAGTGTATTTTCAAAATAACAGAATGACTGTTGTGCGATGGGATATAAAATTTTATGAGGAGAAAGCCATGCAATTGTCCCTTAAGAGGGAGCTGGATTTTCATGCAGAGGAGGAACTCTTGGTTTCAAAGAATGAACCTCAAGATGTGGAGAAGCCACATGCGGAGGATCATGGAGTGGCATAAAACATTCATGCAGAGCCATCCACCAGAAATGCTAGAAGGTGCACCACAGAAGCTGATAGATTGAGACTTGATGCAACAGAGAATGTAGGAGCCCTTACTTCACAACGCAGACAAAGATAGTCTCTAGACAGGTTTATTGGATACATGGATCTTATGAGTAAGTGTATTATGACTGAACCATCTTCCTTTCAGGAGGCAGTGCAACAACCAATTTGGGTTGATGCAATGGTGGAGGAGTATGACTCCATTGTTAAGAACAGTGCATGGGAGATTGTCCCAAGACCGGTCGATAAATCAGTGGTTGGATCTAGATGGATCTACAAGGTAAAGCAAGTTGTTGATGGGAGTGTGGAGAAGTACAAGGCCAAATTTGTGGCCCAGGGGTTCTCACTGATTGAGGGGATCGACTATGATGAGACTTTTGCACCAGTTGCAAGGTACTATTCCATTAGATCCATCATTGCACTCTCAGCGCAGATGGGGTGGCGCATTCATTAGATGGATGTGAAAATTGTGTTTCTCAATGGAGTTATTGAGGAAGAAGTGTAGATAGAGTAGCTAGAAGGTTTCAAGATCTTTGACAGTGAGTCACATGTGTGTCGACTCAAGAGAGCACTGTATGGGATGAAGCAAGCACCTCGTGCTTTGTACACTCGGATTGACAACTACTTCACCGGATTGGGCTTCACCAAAGGTGAAGCTGATGCAAACCTGTACCAGATTGTAGTTGAGGGTAAGCTATTGATTATTGTACTCTATGTTGATGATATAATTTTGACTGGTGATGAGCAGCTGATGCACTCACACAAGGAGGATTTTGCAAGGGATTTCGAAATCAAGGACATGGGATTCCTTCATGATCTCCTTGGTTTGGAAATATGGTAGCGGGATGGTGAATTTTTTGTTTCTCAAGGCAAGTATGCCAAAGAGATACTGGGTAAGTTTGACATGGAGAGCTGTAAACCCATGGACACTCCTTTTCCAAGAAATTTGAGGAAGGAGGATGCTACTTCTAGAGAAGTAGTGGATGCTACTGTCTACAGGAAGTTAGTAGGTTCATTGATGTACTTGGTGAACACCAGACCAAACATTTGCTACGCAGTTAACCAACTGAGTAAAGTTATGCTTAAGCCTACCAAGCTCTTTTGGAAGGTGGGGAAGCATGTCTTGAGATACCTGAGGGGCACATTAGAGTATGGATTATGGTATAGACAGATAGAGGGAGTGAAGCTTCAAGGCTTCACGGATGCAGATTGGGCAGGCAATCCACCAGACAGAAAGAGCACATCAGGAGGGATCTTCAGCATATTATCGACAACAATTTCTTGGTACAACATGAAGCAACGATCTGTGGCACGCAGTTCAACAGAGGCAGAGTATATGGCAGCATGTCAAGCTGCATGTGAGGCCATCTGGATGAGAAATATCCTGGTTGGTTTGTTTGGTTCTCAGATGGAGTCAGCAATGATACATTGTGATAACCAGAGTTACATTAAACTCTCAGTTAATCATGTGTTTCATGATAGATCCAAACACATAGACATCCGGTACCACCATCTCAGAGATTGTGTGTAGAGGCGCATAATGTTACTTCAGTATATTCCCATGGAAGATCTGGATGCAAATATTCTGACGAAGGCGCTCACTAGGAGCAAAATTGAATACCATAGAGGCAGGATCGGGGTGAAAGATAATCCCTTTCTTGTTGAGAGGGAGTGTTGAAGTCCAATAAGAAATTGCAGAACCTACACTAATGTGGGACTAGGAGGTCCAAGCAGCACCTACACTGGTGTGGGCTAAATTTGGTGCATGTCTATTTTAATTATACCTTAATTAAGATGGACAATAAAATGTAATATAATCTCAAAATAACTTGTAATAGTTAACTGAGTGTGATAAACTCATTTAACTCATGAATTTCAAGTTTAGGGTAGTTGGTGAGGCATGAAGAGTGATTCTAGTTGTAACAGAGTTCGAAGTGCAGTGGTGCATTAGTTAATGTAGGTTGTAATCAGTTTAACTCAGTTAAGTGAGTTAAAGTCAGTTGTGCTAGTTGTAACCGTTTGATACACTAGTGAGAGATCAAGTGAATTAAATATTATTTAATTCACAATCAGTGATCTCACATGCAACTGATGATTTACTATTATTAGCTACATGTATGTCAGTTCTAGTGGAGACCCAGTTGAGATCTAGGTGAAAGGGATGTTGACTATCAGTTGTAGGATTATTGGGTTGCACCCATGAAACCAAACACCCATTGGATTTCCCATGATCCTTGCGTAATCAAGGAAGGCCAAAATTACTAATGAATAGGGATTGCATTCCACATGAATTGTGCAAGCAAGACAGGCTGTTTAGAGGCTGAGAATTGGCTAAGTTTTGGTTAGTTTTGTCCAGGACAATGTGAGACAATTAGCTGAGTAGAGGAGGCTCTTGTGAGGAGAGTTGTATTGTAATTATTTCATGTATCCATGTTGAATATACAATAGAAGATAGTGGGGTTTTGAGTAGCAAGCTTTCCCCAGGAAAATATCTGTGTTGTGGTTTGATTGATTCTTCTTTGCTTCATGTGATTGGCGATTGTGTTTTTAATTCTGTAATTGATTTGTAGAAGTGATTCAATATCTAGCTTTAGTACATTTTTAGATAGGATTGAATCCATGATATACATAATTTTTGTATAATTTCTACAATCTGCTCCTGAAATGGCTCCATTATTCTGATCAATATTTGTCTGTTGATGGGAGTCAAGTTTCAATAGGGAGTTGTTCTAAACAAGAACTAGTTTAGAATTACAACTCTTCTTTTGTAGTTCCTCTTGTTGTAGCTATGAATTAAGCTCCAAAAACTCAATCTTGTCTTGAAAATTTTGTAAACAAGTTTGTATGTTATAGAGAGTGTCCTTGTTGATTATGAATGTGTTGTGCACAATGGAGATTAGAGTATTCAATAACTCCAATACTCCCTCAAGTTTGGCCATTTTAAAATCAGAAAATTAAGGGTGTCGAGCTCAACAAAAAATGCACCCACTTACAATACAATATAAAAGAGAACTTTCAGTCATAAATCTGTAGTTAAATCTAACAGATAAAATGACCAGCCTTCAAAATAAAGCACCATTTCCTTTGACACATACATAAGTTTTCTCCATCAAATGTCATTACCCCAAAAAAACTTCATTGACACCTTTGTAATTCCTTCATTCTTTCAATCAATTGTCCTCTTGAAGTTTTACACAAAAAAGTTGTTCGTAGAAGTAATATCAAATTAACTCTCTCAAACTTTAACTTTATATGGTTAACTTTCGAACCAAACCAACCTATTTTATATATCTTAATAGAAAACCACCTTAATCATTTTCTATGAACATTGGGGCATTCTTTATAAGTCGTCTTCTTCATGTAAATATGAAAGCAAAATTAACATTCTCTGCGTAACTAACAAAAAAATCTACATTTTCATCATACTATCCACACTAACAATGTTAAATATTAAACTTTATTATCATAGAAACAAATATCTCTTACCACTCCAAGAGAAAACCTACAAGCCTTGTATCCATGATCCAACTTTCAAACATCGTAATGGAATCCAACCAGCCTGCATGCTCTACTATTTATGCACATAATCAACATTCTACAATGCCAATAGTCACACGGTCTTTATCTCATCCATTTGCAAGCTATACGCTCTTGCTTCTCCTATCAGATGGATTATGTTCCAGCTCCTCCTGTAAAAACAACAACATCAGACAACCAAATATTAAAAAACAACAACCAAATACACCAGAGCATTAGCCTTGATGTGCTCTACCAAAAACAAGCATCTTCACATCAGTTTATTAATTTAGAGTTGTATCTGGTTCCCATGCATAGCTAGAAACAATAAGATGCATAAATTCATCGTAATAAAATTTACCTTAACATTTGAAGCCTTAAAATTCTTTGAAACAAACTCTTTGAAATGTAAACTCGTGTTAGTCACGCAACTCCAAAGAATGAACCGAGTGTCGTAGATACCACTAAATCAAATGGGACAAAATGGAAGAGGGGTTCAAATCTAGGTCCAGTAGGAGCGCCAAAGGCATGATGGTTTTTAAATTTCCATGCTGCAAATGGATATGCATATGTTGTATTAGACAAAAAACTAATGAAGAAGTCCCTTTTGATTTATAATGCTTTACGTCGGAAGATTTTGCAGGATGATGAAGCACACAAAAATGAACTTGTCGGTAGTAATTTCAAATGGCCTGATCTGAAAGTTGGGTCAATCATGATGGAAAGAGGGTTTTTGTGTCAATCAAGACTAGAGGGTAATTGGAGCTATTCTTGGTGTAAATGTAGGTGATATTTTTATTTCAAGATGGAGCTTATGTGATGCCACACAATGGAACGAGTTTGAAACAACTTACCAGACAAGAGACATACTTGTTATTCTCCTTACATTCACTAGGTAGAACATAGGCCCTGACAACGCAAAACAAATTTGTTTTCAAATGGAAATGGCTCTAATTTGCATAAAAAATGTCTCCTCAAGCATGTACATCGACTTCGTATCTTGCATAGGTCCACTTCAAAGCAACACAATGTCTCTCCTTGATCTGTATGAGATCTTAATGTAAATGTGCTTGAGGTTGTATAAATTGTAAGTGTAAAAATTGAGTTTTATGAGCCTTTATGTTAAATTCTTATACACAAAAAGGATGAATCTAAACTCTAAAATAACAGAAAACAACAGACAAATACACCATAAAAATAACCACAACACAATAAGTTTTGAAGCCATGGGAGCACTTTAAATTGATGTAACCACCATTTCAGAGGACAATGTCAAAAATTTAAATTTTGAGACCATTCCACATCCTCGACCATATTCTTTATGTTGGGTTTGTGAGAATGCATAATTGCAGGTTACAAGGAGGTTCATCCTTAGATTTGCAATCACTGCAAACTTTCTTGATGAAGTTGAACTTGATGTAATTCCAATTTATATTTGTGGTATAGTTTGGGGTAGCCCATATATTTATGATAGGAGAGCAATCTTTCATTGCCATGAGAATAAGTAACACTTGTTTAAGAATGAGATTAAGTATATTGTTAGAGCGCATAGTAAGGAGATGAGTTTGTCTCTTATGAATGCTGGACAGATGAAGATAATTGTTAATTCTAGACATAATTTTTCTTTGTTAATGTTCAAGCATAAAGATGTTGTAAATAAGGCATTTCAAGGAAATGATTCAAATGTAAAATATGATTTCATTGATGTTGCTAATGGGTGTGATAATATGTTTCATAATTCTAACATGTTCATTGCTAAAAGAGGTAAACAAGATGAAGTAAATTTGCAGCAACATGCATCACTGATGAGCAATGATGTGAACAAGAAGCCAATGTTAGAGAGTGCAAAGGTCAAAGAGCAAGTGCAAAAGAAAATTGAAAAAGAGGAAATTGGTTCCAAAATTTCTTCTTATGGGTTTCATAATATGTTTTCTTTGAAGAGGGATGTTGCATGGCAATGACGATCACATTTTGTCAAGAGTTGAGTCAAGCACAAGGCTAGACATGTTAAGCATTGTCGTGTTAACAATGTTTAAGGTGAGAAGAATTTGAAGTTGTTTAAGTTTCCTTTGATTGACGACAGAGGAGGGAATGTGTTTATTCCTTCAAGAGTAGTTGTTGTTCTACATATTCTGGGAAATTGCAACAAGATAGTATCTATGACAACAATACAAGGTCTCCAAAGTCAGGGAAAATGTTGTATTTTCATGAAAAGCTCAAAATGTCGCATTCAAGTAAATTTCAATGGATTTAGACTGGAAGGATGAGGGAGTTGTACCCTCATCTATTTGTTGATGGATCAAGAGCTTTTGGAGGTCCAAAAGCTTCCAGTGGGGAGGAATGATCTGGTGGATCATTTTTTTGCTCAAATTTCAAAGTTGTCAGAATGGCTCAAAACTAGTACGATTATGTAGATCTCGTCGTTCTGAATTCGGTGCAACTCGTTTCGCTCAAAATCCGACATTGGATGCTCCTGATATTGAATTCTGTTAGTTTTGGGAAACAACAAAAACATTTGGTTTTGGGTTGTACATGGCCACATAGTCAGTAGTTCGTAATAATTATTGGACCCTGACATGGCAAGATGACTATTCTCCATTAGCCAGTGATTGTGTGACACTTGGAAGGTTGGTATTGGTTCAAATATGGTCGATTTTATTGGTTAATGTGTTGGTGAGGTGTGTTGGCCCTTGTTTTTTTTATCAAAATTTTCTTATTAAATACACCTAATCTCCATTATATCCAACCATATACCATCCATACATACCTTATTTTTACCAATTTATGCATATTCAGGTAAATAAATTATGTTTTTCAATTTTTATAATTTTTTTTTACAAAAATTAAGTTTTAAGTGCATTTTTGGACATAACTAAAAATTCCCGTAATGGCTCCATTGAAGTCATACTTGCAGGACACCTGAGGGCGATCTGAGCACATATTTAGAAAGCTTGGGAGCCAAGGATGGATGTGCACCTATTGGTTCGGTCAAACCGACCTAAAACAGACCGGGTCAAAGCTGGTCAAACATGACCTGTCTTTGAGAAAATCCTTAGGAAATAGGCCAAAATTAGTATTTTGTGGCATTTTCCAGATTTTGTGTGATTGGATGGATGAGTTCGACCAAGATAGATGGGATTAGGATATATATGACTGTTAGAGAAATTATAGTCAAGTTTGTTTAATATTTTTCTATTTAAGCCAAGAACATTGAAGGCATGAACATGGAGAATTTGTATAATTTCATTTTAAGATTTCTTAATATTGTGAGTTAATTGGAGAAACCAATTCTATATTCTTTTTGTTGTTCAATGTGATGAATGATTGATTGATTTGCAGTAGCTGAGAAGTTCTTTTAGTGTGCAAGGCAATGGTGGAGGGCCCCCACACCGAGCTAAGTACACTTTTTGGTTAATTTAGCTGAAATTTCATAAACTAGTTTTGCTTCATGTTTACTCAGTTATTTAGATGTATGGAAATTTCTTATATTTGTTGATGAATTTTAGTTTAAATTATAATATGCATATGAAGGGTCAAACAAGAGTTTTAGTAAAATTATCCTTCTATCTGATCAAAGAATAGTAACTAGAGTTCATCTTCCTTTCTTCTGTTTAAGTTATTTTCTGAATTTCCAGTTTTCATGCAATGGTATTAATGATGAATATACTTATAAAGAAGGACAACATGGACCTCCTCAATTAGGAGCCTCTTCTCTTATTCTTTTATGCATCATAAGCTATTGTTCATCAATTATTTTGATTTATGTTCATGAAGTAGTATTGTAGAGAAGGTCAACCTAGTTCTCCTAAGTTAGGAGCCTCTTCTCCTACTTATTACATATTGAATTATAAATTACTTAGTTAAATTTTATATTTGTAATATGCATTTCTTTCAAGTTCTATAATTTGTCTTCTAAAATTGAGTGTAGTTGAAATCCATATATTTTGGACATACTTCCAAGTTTTACAAACTTGGATTGATAATTAAATACTTGTGTTAGTTTATCTAGTAAATTGACTCAACATTTTTGGCGCCATTGCCGAGGAAGCATACTTCAATATAGTCAATTAGGAATATTGTTAGAAATTAGAAAGGTAGATCCCTAAAACAAAACCCCCAACAAAAACAAAAAACAAAACTAAATAAATACAAAATCCATTTGCAAAACAAGATCTACAAAACATGATGTGAAAGAAGTGATTTAGAGAAGGAGGGTATGGCACCACAAGGATATTCTTAAATCCTTGTCCACAATTTAGAATGGTCACTAGGGATGAATCTTCATTTCAGAAGTTAGAAGAGGAACAAAGCATCCATGAAGAGGACCCACAAGAAGAAAACTTAGAATCTTCTTCTAGTTATCTTTGTAAGGAGGTGAATGAGTCATGGATCACATGCGATTAAGATCAAACATTAGAACCCGAAATTGAAAAATTTCTAACATGTATATCACAAGATCCCTTGTGCATTAGAGATTTTGAACAAGTGCCACAAGAAGAACTTTGTGATATGACAACTAAAGAGAGCCAAGAAAACAAAGATCATCTTAAAACTTGGTTTCAACTAATCATTAGGTCACAACATCACTCCATTTTTCAATATTCCTTAGCATCAAATCTTTATGATCAAATGATTTTTCATGTCCAAGCATTCATTAAAATATATTTTTCAAACTTGGATGTGAGTTTACTTATGATATTGCTACACAAATGGATGCATTGGAAATTCTCTTATACTTGAGAGAATGACTTATTTTTCTACAATATAGTATGATATAATAACATAAATAAATAGGTAGAATGAGTTCACAATAAGATCTTTGGTTTAAAATCTCATGAATAAATTTTCACATCATTGTTCAATACTCATTTGAAAGGATTTCATGATAAAATGCAGTAAAGACAATCCTCTTTTGGGAAACCATATGGGATCATTTAAAAAAAAAGCATGTTTTTAAACAAAGTATCTCTTGAATTTAGTTTTTAAACATTTTGAATTTTGCAATTTGGATCACAAATAAAAAAATGATCAAAATAAACACTAGATTTCAAGAAAACATTTAAGGACAGAGTTAGTACAACATTTATTTGAGGGTTCTAATGGAAACATTTTTACATGATATTCATAGGGAAGATATCCCTTGGAATCTAGTTTCCAAGTCAATTTGAATAAGCTCAATGTGACATCATATGAAAAATATATGCTCAAAATACTAACTGCCTGTCGAAAAATCTGCATGGTGACAATTCTAAGTCTTCATTGTTAACTTGCATATTTCACATACTAAATCATCTTATTTTCAAAATATGTTTCTAAGGGATATATATATTGAATTATAGTTTATGACACAATTTGAATCATCTCATTTGAGGTCCAGGTGAAAATTTTATTCCACATTTAGTGACTACATGTCTTAAAATCAACATAGTCAAACTCTGCTTCCTAGGTTTGTTCATCACCAATTTTGTGATATCAAACCTACTAATTTTAAAAACATGTTTCTACTGGATAAACAAAAATGAATCTAATTTAATCTCCAATTGGAATCACATCAATCCTATCTTTAACGAAAAAATTACACTCCAAATAGTGATTGTTGGTCTAGTAAAAAATTCACAAGAAGCTCTATCAAACATGGTACTTCTCATCATTTTTAGCATATCATTTTAAACCATTTTGAAAACATGTTTATACTAGAGGTAGCCATATTAATTCAATTCAAATTGGATTTGGAATGACAAAAAATGAATATTTTGTGAACAAAATACCGCTAGAAGGTATAGGATGGCCACCATTCCTCAAAGGGGTAAACAAATGCATTTTCTTTGTATATCATCTTTGGAATTGTTTTCAAGCATTGCTTGTAATTATTTTACATATTCCTTGGAAGAAGAGAGACTGTACACCTCTCTTCCTCCATCATCTAATATTGTATTGCAGGCATATGCTATGTTTTTGTAGGTCATAAGAAGATTTAAGACGTGAACTCCATGGACAAAGGACTTTTCAAAGTCAATTTAAAAAAAATAAAAATATTTCAGAATATGAATACAAATTTTCAAGTCAAAGAAAAGTGAAAATTAACTTGATGCCGAGTTCATCCAGTGAAACTCAAACTCGTGAAGCTTGCTTTCAGTTGCTGACCAACAACACCAACCACCCTACAAGATGATCGAGATCGAGGCAAAAGACATGAAGCTAATAATAATAAGAATAAGTCATGTCAAGTCACATCCATTGTCAAATAAGCCTTTCAAAAGACATATTGTTCACGATGTCATTCATCTACCATATTGTATGTTAAGTTCCACAATCATGCATGTTGAAGTCCAGACCTATTTTCTATCTATCTATCCATCTACTCTTAGATGATGACTTCAACCTATCTTACTTTCATAAGAATTCCACACTTCCCGACTCCATTACACCTCGCCTCCATCTAATAAAAAAAAATAGAAAAAGATCAAAAATAATAAAGGAGTTTGGTTGTGAAAATCCAAGAAACTGGCACAATACAAACTCGAATTCATATCGATAAACCAACTTGTTTGGCCAATATGAATTCTCTATTTTGTTTTACTTTTACTTCAGTTTGATTTTGCAGAAATAATCCTCCAATAATTCCAAGACTTGAGGACAGGTCTTAACATAAGCAAGGGGGAAGTTAATAATGAAACTATGCAAATAGTTTGAGCAACTGCATTGCAGAAGGGACCTAAATAAAATTGTAGAAGGGACCTGAAACATTATTTGAAAATCGCAGAAGGGATCTGAACAACATCAACATTCATTAGAAGGAACCTAAATCAATAACAAATGCCAAGAAGAACATGAAATAACACAATATCAAAAGGTACAAGTTAGCAATTACAATTGTCTATATTCCATTTGAATGCATCCTTGAAGAACCATCATCATGAGTCAAATTTGGATGAACCAACAAAAGTCATCATCAAATCAGTATGAACATCAAGCTATGTTGCGAAAGGGAAAGCATAGTAAGTAAAAAAATGTTCTTAGAACCTTAGATTTTGAAAAAAATTTCTAGAGTTGTTAAAACTAATTTAACTTGAGTATGCATTCTATTACATCCTACCCTCATTTATATCCATTATCCTACAATACCTACACTCATTTTACTCATTACCCTACCATACCTATACTTATTATCCAACCATATACATTACCCTACCATATTCAATTTCATATATTCATTCCATATACCCCTACATTAAAAATATTCATATACCCATGTGTATGAAAAATTTCATATACCCATATCTTATAAGAATTTTTTTTTTTGATAAAAAATTGAGGCTCAAAATTTTTATCCCATAAGAAATTTTTGCTTGCCTAAAAAAACAAAAAGGGTTAGTATCATTGTAAAAATATTTGATTTAAAATGACCTAAAACTATGGTCATTTTTAAATCAAATACATGAGAGAATATGATGAAAATAAGGACAAAAGATTATAATGATACAAACACAACAATAAAAAGTGCATATAATGGATAGTGGTATGGTATGATTATATAAAATGCATTGAAGGCATGCGTATAGTGCATAAAACATAAATAATAACCTAAGGTCCTTATGAAACAAATGTCGAAGGAGTACAAAGGAATTAAACACGTGGTGGCAACATTGATAAGACATGAGACAATTCAAAATGGTCAAAATTTTCAAAGGCATGCTCTGCGCATCATCATAGCCATTCAGCTCAGAAGCACAGAGAAATCACGCAGAAAGGAGGAATTCTCAACATAAAGAGAAATTGTGAAAGAGAATTACGTAGAAGAGATATTTTGAGTAGCGTTGGAATCCTGTGTTGAGAAAAGGAATAAGAGTAGTGTGAAAAATCCTGTGCGGCGTAGAAGAAGCATGGAGAAATAAGTAAAAAAAAAGCCCATGCTGCGTGGAAGATAAAAAGGCATGGGAAACTAGAGAGGCACTGAGTAGCGTGGAAAATTGAAGAAGTATTTAAAGGTGCTTTCAAGGAGGAAAATTTCACGCCAAGCTCCAGCACAAGCCATGAATTATGCAAATAATCCCTTAAATTACACAGTGACTCCTAGTGAAAGGTAAGGATCGGTCTCCTCAGCAATTAAAAAAAAAACGATTTTGAAAATTGAACTTTAGATTTTTGTTGAAATGTGTCACAATAAAAAAATGCGACTTCAGTTTCGGGTTTATTTTGCAAATCAAACTTTAGATTTTTGTTGAAATGTGTCACATAAGACTTCAGCTTCAGATTTGTTTTGCTTAAAATCCTTTGCCACCTGTAAGGATCAATCCCGTAAATTCATTAATAGTTAGAGGATTATGAGGATAGATTCAGGATTTTATTTAAAGAGGTGTCATAATACAACTTCAGTTGTTGGATGTGTCACTATAGACACACGCTGCCACCTGTAGATTTCAAGATGCCGAGAGAAGAGTTTTAAATGGAATTGTATTGTTTAACACAAGGAAACAACCATTACCCAAAAAATTCTACAAGTTCTCTTACAATTAATCAAGGATCATATTGAGACACGATTTTGCCCCACGATGAAATATTTCCAAGGTCTTTTTGTGGTCTTTCACACAGTGCAGAATTCCTTATATTAGTTTTCTAAAACAGAGGGCATTTATGGACACCGTTTGTAGCATAATAAGAGAGGAATTGAAGGAGTAACAAGCAGAGGAATCAGTCTCAATAAATCTCAGAATCAAAACTTCCAGTTTTGAATTCAACTACAGTTTCAAAAATTCGAAATTTTTAAGAAGCCACTATTTTTCATTGTCTTTTCCGAGCAAACGAAAATGAAATGTGAAAAAGAAAACATGGGTTTTCTTCAGAATGAGCCCAATCAGATTCGCCGCAGACAGTTTTCTCAAATTCATTGCTATTTGGGATATTTTCCTGGTTCTTTCAACCCTTATTTTGCAGATTGCGTGGAATGTTTGAGTTAAGTTAGGAATCAAGGTCAGAGATTTGTTTAAATTGTATGTCATTGAAAACTCCAAGTCCACGTTACAGGTACATGGTTTGAAAATGCGAATACTCCAGTTATCTAATTGACAACATATCCCAAGTCCGTTAGTAGTAGCGTAATCCAAGTCTAAATAGTTATTTTCTCACAACATAAGTTCAAAATCCAAATTAACATATGTCTGGTGGCAACGTAGGTTCAAGATTGAAGTTCCAAGTGTAATATTGGCATTAAAAACTTCAAGTTCAAGACCCCAGATGAATGGAATTTTTGAAAATAGAGTGTTAGTTGCCAGAGAAAAGAGAGTGTTCATTTAGATCTCTCCCAGAAATCGATTTTTGAAAAAAATTACAACACAGATATTGATTCTTGTTCACAAAAATTGATTTTTGAAGGCATTATAACACGGAAAATGTCCCAGGAATTTGACATCACAAGTTCAGAAATTTCTCTTTATTCTTAGTGACCAAGAATTCACATATCAGTCGAGAATTTGGTATTTTAATTCAAAAGTTTCTCCTCATCTTCGTGAGTATTCACTGTGAAAGATTGATTTCAAGAAAAAAAAAGAGGCATCTCATTGAGAAACTTCAGCATCAAGAGCCAGAGTCATAGGTACATCAACAGAGCAGTCATCATACAGAAGCAGAAGGTCAAAGAGACAAAGGCAAGCATGAGGACATGCTTGAGAGTAAGAAAGGGGGAGATGTTGGCCCTCATTTTTTTTAATAAAATTTTGTTTATTAAATACACCTGATTTCCATTACATCCAACCATATACCATCCATACATACCTTATTTTGGCCAATTTATGCATATTCAGGTAAATAAATTATGTTTTTCAATTTTTAGATATTTTTACAAAAATTGGGTTTTAAGTGCATTTTTTGACAGAACTAAAAATTCCCGTAATGGATCCATTAAAGTCACACCTGCAGGACACCTGGGCACGAGATGAGCACATATTTAAAAAGCTTGGGAACCAAGGATGGACGTGTACCTATTGGTTCAGTCAAACCGAGCTAAAACAGGCCCAGTCAAAGCTGGTCAAACATGACCTGTCTTTCAGAAAATCCCTAGGAAATATGCCAAAATTAGTATTTTGTGGGATTTTCCAGATTTTGTGTGATTGGATGGATGAATTTGACCAAGATAGATGAGATTAGGATAGATATGACTATTAGAGACATTTTAGTCAAGTTTGTTTAATATTTTTCTATTTAAGCCAATAACATTGAAGGCATGAACATGGAGAATTTGTATGATTTCATTTTAAGATTTCTGAATATTGTGAGTTAATTGGAGAAAATAGTTCTATATTATTTTTGTTGTTCAATGTGATGAATGATTGATTGAGTTGCAGTAGCTGAGAAGTTCTTTCAGTGTGCAAGGCAAGGGTGGAGGGCCCTCACACCGAGCTAAGTATAGTTTTTGGTTAATTTAGTTGAAATTTCATAAACTAGTTTTGCTTCATGTTTACTCAATTATTTAGATGTATTGAAATTTCTTATGTTTGCTGATGAATCTTAGTTTAAATTCTAATCTGCATATGAAGGGTCAAACAAGAGTTTTAGTAAATTCTCCTTCTATCTGATCAAAGAATAGTAACTAGAGTTCATCTTCCTTTCTTTTGTTTAAGTTATTTTCTAAATTTCCAGTTTTCATGCAATGGTATTAATTATGAATAAACTTATAAAGAATGACAACATGGACCTCCTCAGTTAGGAGCCATTCTCTTATTCTTTTATGCGTCATAAGCTATTGTTCATCAGTTATTTTGATTTTTGTTCATGAAGTAGTATTGTAGAGAAGGTCAACGTGGTTCTTCTAAGTTAGGAGCCCCTTCTCCTACTTAATACATATTGAATTATAAATTGCTTAGTAAAATTTTCTATTTGTAATATGCATTTCTTTCAAGTTCTATAATTTGTCTTCTAAAATTGACTGTAGTTGAAATCCATATATTTTGGACATGCTTCCATGTTTTACAAACCTGAATTGATAATTAAATACTTGTGTTAGTTTACTTAGTAAAATTGACCCAAAAAGGTGGACCAAACAGAGAGGACCACGTGGGCCAACCAGAGGTTTCCACCTGGCCTTCTATTGGCCATTAAAATTTTGGTAAAGGGCCAGAGCGGACCCCAAGGGATTCGAGCATGAGACCTCCACCAAGTCAAGCATACCTCTGACGAACTTCGCTATACTTTGTTTCTTAACCTTATGGGTCTCATGGCATATTTTAACTTTAATATTTATGCCATCGAGGGTGGAAATTAGGGTTAACCCCCAACGCCAGTCCACAAACTAGGGTTAGGGGCTAACCCCGACCCAAAATATATAATCAAAACCACGTTAACCAAAGTTTTGGATCGTAAACATGTTGGTGAAGTAACCATATACTATACCACCAAACCTTTGATATAAACCTTGCCCAAATTTTACGTTGCAATGTGTATCGATGGATTCATGTTGTAATACATATGCCAAACCTTAATACTCAACTATATACCATATTTTGTGCAGTGGGTTGTTTGACAGTTAAACCAATGGCTTGAGGCAGTGTTTACATGCAGGCGGGTTAGCCACCACAAAACCGGTGGTTACCATAACAATTAAACCTCAACGATTACATTAACAGGTTGGAACAATGTTCACACAACCACAATTTAAGTTAATGCAAAGTCTGGAGTGGAGTTTGTTGGGAAGTTACCGTGGCGGTTGGAGGAAGCGTTCACATGCAGGTGGGTTTCCAAACCTTGTCACTGCGGTCAGACTTACCCACAATCAAACTGGATTTTGGTCAAGTCAACTTGAGTTTCAAACCGACGGGAAAATCCATTCCCACACCTAAATCAATGGTGGAAAATGAGGACACTTGGCGAGAATTTAGTCAGACATAGGACTTACTGACACAATTAAGTAGGTGACATTTTACTGTAGAAATTATACAATATGCATGTATTTCCGAACTCCCCTGATCTAACAATTAAATCCACTGTTAAATACAAAATCCTTCTACTCAATTCTTTGTGGAAATTAAATCACCAATTGCTAACACATGAAGAAAAATCAATCACACATAACAAGATGTTTTTATGGGGAAAGCTTAAAGCTAAAAACCTCAACTATCATATATTATGTATATCATGGAATCATGAAACAATCTCATACAGAGCTCAGCTCATATAGCTCTCAGTACAATATACAATCATCTCACACTGACATGCAAAAATTTGCATATCTATGCACCAATTTGCTACCTCCTGACAGCCTGCTTCCACTGCGCAATCCCTGCTGAAGAAGAACCTCTGAATGAATGATTACCTCCTGCCTTGACTGCGCAATCCTCATAAGCATCTCCAATGTGTGTGTGGATGCATTGAATGCTCCACTATAGTCACAAATGATAGTAAAACACACCCTTTCACCTATCTTTCCACTGGGTCTCCACTGGATCTGGCATGCAAGTAGTTAACTGTTGTATTTCTTCAGTTGCGAGTAAGACACTGCTTGTGAATTAATTAAATAATTAATTCACTCATATTTCACTAGTGTATCTTTAGTTACAAATAGCACAATTGAGTTTAACTCACTTAACTGAGTTAAACTAAATAACAACTCCCATAACTACTCTTCCAACTCTGTTACAACTCTGCCACAATCAGTTATAACGAAGTCCACCATGCATGAGTCACCAACCAACCTTGGAATGTGAAATTCCTTCAATCAACTGGTTTGCCACATCAGTTAACTGAAATCAAGTGCTTCAAGATAATAAGTTATTATTTATTGTCTGATTATCATTAAGGGCTAATAATAATGGACATGCATTTTATTTTTAGATATGCAATCTATAATTAGACTTCGCCCATGATCTAAAAATAGAAACTCATTTAAAGATATAATTTGCTCAACCATCTAGAATCAACCTCCTGCTAATATTAGAATATGCTCACCATTCTAAAAATAGACATATACCTAAAAATAACCTGTGTGGGCCCCACCTAGTGTAGGTGCTCATTTTTCACTAGGATCATGGATGATGTTTCTGGATGCCACTTTCACTGTTTCTTGTTGCAAACTTAAACACTCCCTCTCAAAAAGAAAGGACTATCTTTGCATGCGACATGCAACTCCATGCATTTGCCCTGCAACCTTTGCATGCAACACTTCCTAAACTGAATAGCCTCCAAAAAACTAAATCAGTATAATGCATTTGTCATCAAAGTCTTCTGACTTTTGCTTAGCTACTGCACATGTCTTCATGAACCACTGCACTATTGAACTCTGCACCCATGCACTTTGCACTTGATGTCAACTCTGATCCGTGCTCCAGTATCCGGCACTGTCACTTTGATCTGGCTGCATCAATCCAACTGATCATGCTACTGCTACTCTGTGGGTGCCTCGTAGCCAGGTTCAATTCATGAGATCCACACCATCTCAATGAATCCTGCCCATAAATCTCTTCTTGGGATTATCCATGTATGTCGCCCCACCTCTCACCTAGTGGTATAGATGCATGCACTCCCTTTGCCCATCTGGCACAAAATTTCTCTGCATGAGTGGTTGCTCCCACTCCATGATCCTCATATTGTGGCTGCTCCACATCCTGTGGTTCACTCTTACCTGCATGCAAATCCTGCTCCCTCTTAAGATTCAATTGCATGGCTTTCTCGCACTTCCCAATAGTAGGAAGCTCCGTAGAAATCCCATCTACTTCAAGTATGTAGAGATTCTTAACTCGAATCCCAACCTTCTTGGCTTGCCCTGTTGCTTTGTGTCGCAAGAAAAGGTTTCCTTCACTAAAGACAACATCATAGCCTCTATCCTCTAACATTGCGATTGAGATTAAATTCTTCTTTAAACCTAGAACATGCACAACATATTTTAAATGAAAGAGTTTATTTGATGCCCTCTGAAAGGTAATGGTACCAATGCCGATCGCACTGTATCGTCCATCGTCGCCCAACTCAATATGCATGTGGAGATCTTTCTCCTCCAAGTCACTGAAAAATTTCTCATCTCCCGTCATGTGAAACGAAGCACCACTATCAAAGTACCACCCCAATCTCAATGCACTAGACACCATGCATGCGAACAATGAGAAGTAAAGCTCAAATTGCGAGGCAAGAGCCTCACCAGCTGCAGCTCCATAAACCATCTTGTTATTCTTCTTATGTAGACAATTTGTGGCAATATGTCCATACTCGTGACAGTGAAAACACTTCACTTTGGACATGTTGTGCTCCTTGCCATCTTCACCAGCCTTAGATTTAGAATGGAATTTCTTCCCCTTTTTATTCTTTGCCTCGATGGCCAAAGCATAGTCCTCCTCATCATCATGCTTTTATGAAGAGCCATCCCTGGTGTTTCGCCTAAACTCCTCCTACACTAGATCTGACCATAGTCGTTCCCAATCCGACAGTTTCTCCCATCCGTTCACAGAGTTTTCATAACTGTGCCAACTCTTAGGAAGTCCCAAGAGAGCCAAACTCACCAAATCATCATCAGCAACACTTACTCCTACACTCCCAAGCTCATCCTTGCATTGGACAAACTTTGTTAAGTATACCAGAATAGTTTCGTTCTTCTCCATCTTGATTTTTCTAAGTTTATCCTTCAACGCCAACTTCCTATGTTCGCTGCTACTTTGGAAAAGATCTGTCAAAGCCTTCCACATAGCATATGGGGTGGCTTTCCCATGAAGGCTTGAGACAATATGGTCTCTCACACCTTCCAACATAATCCTCTTCACCCTTGCTACTTTCTTTTGCCATGCGTCAAGTAATGCATCATTCGTCAAAGTGGGCTTAGGAACATCTCTGTCGATGAATTCCTTCAAGCCATTATCTTCAAGCACCGCCTACATCCTATCCTTCCATGCAATGTAGTTTGAGCTACCCTCGAGTGCATACTCTAACCGCAAACCATTGAAAGCCATTTCGATGTATACTCAACTGTCGCACCAAGAAATTCTTGTAGCAATTTTGAATCATTTCCACCAACAAAACTCAACACTGCTTCAATATTGCAATCTTTAGTGATTAACACTACTCCGATACCATGTAGAAATTATACAATATGCATGTATTTCCAGACTCCCCTGATCTAACAATTAAATCCATTGTAAAATACATAATCCTTCTACTCAATTATTTGCGGAAATTAAATCGCCAATTGCAAACACATGAAGAAAAATCAATCGCACATAACAAGATGTTTTTACCGGGAAAGCTTAAAGCTAAAAACCCCAACTATCATATATTATGTATATCATGGAATCATGAAACAATCTTGTACAAAGATCAACTCATAGAGCTCTTAGTACAATATACAATCGTCTCACACTGTCATGCATAAATTTGCATATCTAGGCACCAATTTGCTGCCTCCTAACAACCTGCCTCCATTGCGCAATCCTTGCTGAAGAAGAACCTCTGAATGAATGATTACCTCCTACCTTGACTACGCAATCGTCATAAGCATCTCCAATGTGTGCGTGGATGCATTGAATGCTCCACTATAGTCACAAATAATAGTCAAACACACCCTTTCACTTATCTCTCCACTGGGTCTCCACTGGATCTGACATGCAAGTAGTTAACTGTTGTATTTCTTCAGTTGCAAGTAAGACACTGCTTGTGAATTAATTAAATAATTAATTCACTCATCTTTCACTTGTGTATCTTTAGTTACAACTAGAACAACTGAGTTTAACTCACTTAACTGAGTTAAACTAAATAACAACTCCCATAACTACTCTTCCAACTCTGTTACAACTCTGCCACAATAAGTTATAACGAAGTCACCATGCATGAGTCACCAACCAACCTTGGAATGCGTAATTCCTTCAATCAACTAGTTTTCCACATCAGTTAACTGAAATCAAGTGCTTCAAGAGAATAAGTTATTATTTATTGTTTGATTATCATTAAAGGCTAATAATAATCGACATGCATTGTATTTTTAGATATGCAATCTATAAATAGACTTCACCCATGAAATAAAAATAGAAACTCATCTAAAGATAGAATTTTATCAATCATCTAGAGTCAACCTCCTGCTAATTTTAGAATATTCTCACCATTCTAAAAATAGAAATATACCTAAAAATAGCCTGTGTGGGCCCCACCTAGTGTAGGTGCTGATTTTTCACTAGGATCAAGGATGATGTTTCCGGATGCCACTTTCACTATTTCTTGTTGCAAACTTCAACATTTACACCCAGCACAGCAGGAATCTCGTTGACGCAGGTGTTCTAGTGTGTTTGTTGCACGTATGTACGAAATCACACCAACTTAAGGGGTGTGGTTTACCCTCTTAAGTTATTGGTCACACGCAGAAAAAGAAGCAGAGTCAAGCAAGTTAGTGGAACATGCTAGAACATAAACATACTAGATAGAGAAATACCATGCATATTCAAACTAAAACTAAAACAAATAAAACAAAAGCTTTGAATAGAGTCAAACAACTACAATAATCCAAACGGTGGCTCTTTCGGCCCCTCTTATTGAGTGTTGGTAGGAAATGAGTATGAAACTTTAACCCACTTGCCAAGGGGCCCTTAGAACTTGGGTTCTAAGTCCTGATGCAAGGATGTATTTACTTCCAAGCTTGCCTTGATGCAAAGTCTCCCTCTCTCTACTATGGTGGACTGAACTTGTTGGATGGCCAACAATTGAGTCCCCTCTATCTCAGCTCCAGATCACACACTGTTGGTATTGCTTGGGTAAATTCTGGCCAGCATAACAATGTGCTATCAAGTTGTTCATCTCTTGGTGGCCTTATATAGGAGAATTCAAATCCTCCTTCCCTCTCTTGGTACATTGTGGATGGTGACCCAAGAAAGGGGGATGATTCCATTGTGTGCCACAATTATTTCATTGTGTGCTCCCTTGATGTCTAAGAAGGCTTTGGTGGCTGTCCATAGGTGGCTTCAAGTGTGAAATCACTGTCCTGGAGTGTGCTTTTTCTGGTCCCGGAAAGTGAATTCTGCCACTCCTAGGATTGCGCGCATTTCGGGTCAAAAGGCGCACAAAGGCGCTCTTCTCAAAGGTTTTTGCGCACAAAAGCATTTATGACTTCCTCAAATTTGATTTTTCCTCAGACCTTAGAGATTTTTAAATAATTTCCAGATTCTCTAATTCCTCTCAGCCTTGTAAATCCTTCTGCTTGACATTAAATAATGTCGTCTTTGCTTGTACGATTTTTCAGTGTTAACAGTTGCCCCCTAATGTGTGAGGTCTAGGAAGAACTGTATAGCCGAAATACATTATAGTTTCTTTTCTGTATACTGTGCATAGAGAGAGAGAGACCTGCGTGAAGCTCGGAGTTGGAGACACCCTGCACCGGTTCGAAGAATGACCATGTCCTATGGGACCCGTATAAGAAAATATAATACAATATATACAAATTTTCTACGAGGCGGGCATGTCCCATGCTCGTAATGCTGTGGCTAGTTAAACAAATCTATTTGACAGATACATGTTCTGTCTATGTCACTGATATGGTAGTGATCTGGTGGTCGTTGACGATGACTGCTGACGTCCTTAGGGGCATTTTTTTTTACAATAGGTGGAATGTGGTACCCATATGCGTAAAATTGGTATGGCATATAGCTGTGCATTATACGCATAGGTGTTGGCTGAGACCTTCCCGTGTAAGCATTGCTGAAAGAGACACTTATGAAGGCACGGGTCTTCGACGAATTTGATTAAAGTGCAATGGTTGTAAGGTACGATACCATCTTGACATGAAAGCTTGCATTGTAGTCGAATTTCAGAAGGATCGATGACATCTGTGAGCAATGATGTCTCCCACAGTGCCACCCGAGGATGCCCCTTTTTTGGAGAGGGGTGATCCAATACGAGGGGTTGCTAATATGAAGGATCAATATCTTGAATGTGATGGATTTAACATAGACATGGTGGCGAGGGGTGACTGAAAACTGATGATGGGGATTTAGTGGCCCAAGGTCAGAGTATACTAAGCAGCTTAGCGACAGTCATAGCTATTTCTGATGGGGAAACCCCAGGAGTCGGTAGTGACTTCTAGGGTGGGTATAAACTGGCTATGAATGTCATGGTGGCTTGTGCGTGAGGCTGTGATACTCCTACCAAGGGTATTCATGGAATGTTTCCATGGGAGAAAAAATGAATGAGTGGGTGGGGGATGTAGTGCACCGTTTGTGGTCTTTGTACACTTACCAAAAGAATAAAATAATGGGGTTTGGTTTGTACAAAACATAGAGACGGGTGCCCCAAAACATGAAAGTGTTCCCTCACTAATGACGTGAGGAAGGTGTTGTGCTGAGGGTGGGGGCCCCATTGGTTGGTCTCATGTGTGCGGTTGATGAAGCGGATGACAAAGTATCGCAGCTGGGATTATGTTGGTGGAGGTATGGTGGGCCAAATGCGAGGCATGGTAGTGGGATTTTGATCTGCTTGTACAACCGGACTGTCCGTGAAAGGGGTTTTAGCTTGTATGGTAAAACTTGACCTTATTCATGGTGGATGGATGGGAATGAGGTGCTTCCCGGAATCAAGTGGTATGGCCATGGCATCACTTTTGTTGTGATATATGGTCTACTGTGGGTGACGAGTGCCATGGAGGGGAGGCTCTATTGACCAACGAGGATGTTTATCATGTGTAGGGTGACATGATGATAAACACAGTCGGATATGTGGAACCTATGGTTGATTTCTGATGGAGAAATGATGTCAAGATATGCAGAGTTTTCTGGGACTCTATCATGCTGGGGGTAGAATGATACCTGCTCTGGAACTTTTAGTGGATGGCATTGTGGATGGTCTATGATATTTCCTGCAAAAACAACTACCTCAAGTGAAATCATCTTCTTTATCAAATATTATTGAAAGTCATGAGCTTTAAAAAAAAAAAGATGAGAGAGGGCATACCTGCCAGCGCTGAAAAATTATTTTTTCGGGAGTGCGAATGTGTGGCATTGCCTCTGTTCATTATGGATTTTTGATCATAGTACTGCTTTCGGTTCGGAGAACGGACCTTCTGATCTCTCGTTATGGTCCTCCAAAGTTTTTGAAAAGGGCGATATATAGGTGAATATGGCCCTAATTCAGTTCATTTTTACTTGTTGAGTTTTTGAGAGGTCAGAGGCTTTTGCAGAGCAGTTCTTCCCACTGCGGTCAGCCTCAGCACCAGGGATTAGTGATATCATGCCTAGGTAACCTCCATGACATCTTGCACTTTATTTTTTTCAGTCTGATGGTGCCGGGGTCCATAAAAACTTGGTTTGTATGGATTTTGAGTGATTTTTGCCCTAGATTGCGCGGGTGATCAGGGCAAGGGCACACCCTCTTTGCACATTTTCTAGGGATTTGCGCACTTTAAGCACTCTGTTCCCCTTCTTTGGCATGCCCGTGAGAAATACAGGCATGCCTTGAGCACGCATGTCTGAGGGACAGGCGTGCAAAAGGCTGAGGCAACAATTTTTGAATTTTGCCTATTTTTTGATGTTTTTCTGTTACTGATGGGTTCCTGTTTGGATGACAGGTTGTTGTGAAGGGAGTAGGATTGGCTCGAGCTCCGTATTGCATTGGCTGCTGATGCTGGGGAACGCCGTCAGTTGGTGCAATGGGGGCTCCTGAAGTTCGCAGAGAATGAGCTTCTTCGGTCGCAGGACCGATTGCTTTGTTACTTGATCAAGCATTGGCGCAGGAGGTGCAACATGTTTGTGTTACGTGGGACTAACCTTGCCATCCGTCCTGAGACATATGTATATTTTGTGACCAAGTTACTGCCTCATGGTGAGGCGTTGATGTATCCACTCCCTTTTGGGAGAGTGGATTTGGAGAGGTTCCGGGCATGACATTGTGGCGGGGCGCCCCTTATGGAGGGGTGCATTAGCATTGCTTTAGTGACAGATTTGGTCGAGTGGTGTGCTCTTGTAGTTATTGTGCAACTTGCAGGGTTGTCGGCTCCACATCGGGTATATGGATCGTAGGTTGGAGTCTTGCGCTGACTGAGGTCTGGACACTTCTTTGATTTTTCCTGCTTTTGCTACGACGGGATGGTAACATAGGTCAACAAGGTCCGCAATGGATCAAAGTTGTTTGCGTACGCCATCATTTTATGCAGCATTATGTACGAGAGAGTAGTGCTGTTGAGACCAGTGGTGGCGATGCCTCTTGAGGGCCACGGGAGCCTCGTATAAGGAGGTGGGCTCCGATGATGCTGCGAGGTGGTGGGGGCATGGTGGGGCGTTATTGGAACGCCACGATGGAGGTCTAGTTCGAGGTGAACCCCCAGATGTTTCTGCCATTCCCATATGCAAGGATGGACTTCCGGGGGGATCCAAAGATGGGTCTCCCTCCTGGTTATGCTTAGGGGCCAACATGTATGTTTTTATGGTTTCTGCATTTATTTGAGTATATATGTCCTTATGTGTTTTGATGGTGACATTGACATAGTTTTGGTTACTCTTGCAGATGTTGGTGAGGTAGGTCACCCTGTGGCTCGATTGGTCGGCCACGGTCCTCTTTGGAGACCTTGGGGCGATCGTGGGGGGTTGAGAGGAGATGTTTCACAACTTTGGGGTGGTGGACCTGGTGGTGGTGCTGGCCCTTCGGGGGAGGGCAGCAGCTCGGCTGCAACTGAGCGAGCTAGTGCCGATGCAGAGGTGGCATGTGCTGATGCAGTGGAGGCTTGCAATGTTGAGCTGACTGCTCGGATGTCAATTCTAGGGGATGCCTGGGGTTGAGTGGACCACTTGACCAAGGGGATGCCTTCTCGAGGTTTTTTGGATAACCTCGAGGAGGTTTGGTTGGAGACGGTGATGGCCCGGGAGAGGGACTATCGGCCTATTTTACGTTGCGTGGCAGTCTCAGTTTGGATGACGACTCTAGTAGTGGTACCGGGCACAATTGTAGGTCCAGGTACCCCGCTTGAGGGAGCATCACCTTAGAGTTTACTTGTACATGGGGAAAGCACCCATTATGAGCATGCTTCCTCTATTTTTTGACGACTTTTTTGTATATCTTTGGGCTAGCCGATGGGTCAGCGACACTATTTTTGTACTCAGACACATACCTACAGATATATATATATATATATATATATATATATATATATATATATATATATATATATATATATATATATATATAGAGATATGAGATATTTTTTGTGGCTCTACATGTTGTGTCACCTGTTTCGGTTTATGGATGATGTTATACTGATGGATATCTATGTTTTTGTTTTTTTATGTATGATGGTTTATTCAATATGCATTCCAGTTTAGAATATTGTTAGCTATGCGATCAACAGTTTGGTTTTGACTCCTTGGTACATGCGTAAATATAATGTAGTCAAATTGTCTGTTTAATCTTTTTTCACGCAAATATTTTCTAAATATATGTGAATCTCTTGTCTCAAATATTTGGTTTAGTTGCGACACTACTAACTGGGAATCGAGGTAGACATGAATATGGCGTATGCCCTAATGGAGGGTGTCGCACATGAGTCCAATGATGGCCTCATATTTTTCCTAATTGTTTATTGCTGAACCAATGCACACACTGTCTGTGTAAAGTGGTGATCAGTCAGGGTGATAGATGACCCAGGCAGTTGCAACTAAACTTTGAGACCATCTTGATGCTCCATCAGAAAATCCGAAATAAGGTTCAGGTTGGTGATCCATGGCGGCACTTTTGAGCGCATTTCATAATAAGTCTTTTGGTAAAAAATTTAAAGAAATTGGGTTGGTGTACATTCACTCTAGGGCAGGGCCATCTTGGCCCTTATGGGTAGAATTTCTTGAGGTAAAGGTTGTTGACAGGGTTACTGAGGCATGTCCTGTCCGGTTCCGTCAAGATGTATGCCCCCTGGCGGAGGCAATGTTTTATGATGTAGGGTCCTTTCCATAAGGTTTCGAACTTTCCTGGCCTTAGGGATTCTTTTGCAACATCATAGCGGAGGACTAGTTCTCCCTCGGTGAATGAACGAGGGTTGATGTGGCGGTTGAACGATTATTTTACCCTTTTCTTATGGGCCTCGTTCTGTTGCAGTGACTATCGTCGACTTTAGTCAATGAGATCTAGTTGTACTAGGCGTTGTTCTAGAGGCTGGGTATCATCGAGGAGTTCGATGGCGGCATGCAAATTTGGGATTCCGCAGAAATCAATGCAAAAGTGAAAGGTACCTTGACCTTTTGCGACAGGAATAAGGTGGAAATATTGGGACGTGGGAGCGGTTGCAATCCTATTTCCGATATGCCATGATACAAATCGTATGTGGTGTATCGTGTCATCGACGTTTGGTGGGGGAAGAATCTCCGTGATGGGAGTTTGCGTAAACGTAAGGTTGGGTTCCCCCCTAGGATGGTCAATTTCCTGTGGGTGGAAATTGTGGCTGCTGTAGAGGTGCCTGAATATTTCCATTACTGGGCATACCCATGGTGCGTGGTTTTGGCTAGTGCAAATGGTGCATGGTAGCACCATGCCAACTAAGTAGATTGTATGGGAATCAACGCTACTCATCGTCCCCGATGTGGATGCTTGGAAAGGATCTGTTGTAGAGGAGGAGGTATTCTGCCTCCATTTCCGTGTTGTTGGCTTGAGTGTGTCTAACTATTTGGGGAAGTGTAAATTTAACGCTTCTCTTGCTGCTTTTAGCTTGGGGAGATGCTCACATTTAATCGTATTGTGAAAGTGTGAACAAATCCAACAATAGGTACGCGTGATCTTCTCTTGGTTAGAGAGAAATCTCTGTGGCAGAGAAGAGATTGTACGAAAACTATTTTCAAGGGCTTCAGTTCTCTGCACTGATTGACCCGGTGGTCATTCAGGTTGCATAGTCTACATGTTATCCTAGGTTTGGCCTGGTTCATGCTTGGTTGGAGTGTCGTCCTAGTTTTCCCATCACGCCCGTGTGGGTGTGGGGTTGCTGGCCTAGGGGTGATGTACTTTCTAAATCGTCTGAGCTCTTCATCCTGTTTCTTCTCTATTGTATGAATCATATCATTGAGGGGACAGACTCGTGGGATATAAGTACAATGCTATCCGTAGTGATTGCCCTGACATACTGGGCAAAATAGCCTAGATGTGGGGGTCCCGTCATGCTCAGTTTATGATCTGGCAAGATACCAACGTCATAACGCTGCTAAATCAGGGCAGATAGCAACCACATGGTTGGGCGTTTTGCATAACGCGCATATTGTTCTTCTCTGTAGAGAGCGGTTGGAGGTAATTAAGGGTTCCCTAATTGGTCGCTTCTCAACTAACAAGAATAGAATGGATCTGCTCGTCACATCCTCGTGTGTTGTCGAATTGTCATCTTCTTGGGAGAGGTGGACTATGGCTGAGTGTAAACTAGGAAGTGACCATGTTCATCACACAACATGCAGCGTATGATGGGAGGGGGTCTTTCTGGTGCCCTTCGTTCCTCCTGTAGGTACAGGATGGTACGAGGTTCATTTCTAGCAGACTGGGTGGAGGGATCCTCTTGGTCGGATCGCTCGATAGCGTGTAAAGCGTTCCTATATCGCAGGATCTCTGGGCAATGATGGGTATAGTGTCTATAATTGTTGCATATAGCACATGCATGATTGGTACGCAATGCTTTGCCTTTACCTTTGGTGGCAGGTCCCTTTTTACAAGAACGTGGCGTCGTGATGTTTGCCTCAGATCCGAGGAGTGGTTTTAATTTTGTCGAGCTCTGGGTAGATATGAGTAGGATGACCTATTACGTCGCATATGGTGCAAAATGGTGATTCCCATTGTATGGCGAGAGTTTCCAGATTCTTTCCTCTCTTTTTGGTTTTCTTAGTCGTAATCACCGGTTTTGCAATGGAAATTTCCTTTACATGGATGTTTTCGACCATTTATTGGACGGGTGGGGCCTCCTCGCGACTGAGGGGCTTTAATCCCGTGGAAGTGATGTGTGTGGCTCCTGTCCCTGTAGGGGGGATGAGATACCAAAATGGTATTGCAAACGATATGTTTGGTAACACCAATGTTGACAAAACCAGCTGGGGGTAGAGGAAAGGGGTTTGGGAAGCGGCGTAGGCTATAGAGGCTGTCATGGTCGAGGAATCAGTATCATTGATGCTTGTGTCTATGTCCTAACTAGCTTCGGCGCTTGATGTGGAAATCATGCACACCAGATCCCCTTGGACATCGGGTGATGACTCAGGTATAATGGGGGGATCTCCTAAGAATTATCCTAGGACAGACGATGGTTTGAACTGGCCAGGGCCATATTCTTGGTACTATGAAAGAGTATCCAAGGATGTATCTACATAGGGTAGAATTACATTGGTGTTTGTTAGGGGTCGTTTCTCGCTATACGTCAATTGGTCGACAGTAATGATGCAGTCCTCGTGGGGGAACATCATACTGCAGAAGATAGAAGAGGCTATGGCTGACATGGCATACATATAACTCTGACCAAGGAGTATATTATAGTCCAAGTGGGCATATAAGACTTCGACGTCTATATGGACCATCTTTTCGGCTAAGCAGATCGAGACGTTTTGGTAGAGACCGACGAGGGTTGAAGGATGACCATTGTATGCTCTAAGCATGATGACTGATGGTTTTAGTTCGGGAGACCCTAACTTATGCCACACAGTTTTTGACATGATGCACATGGATGCACCCTCGTCAATGACACATCAGTGAATGGTGATATTTTGGACCGACACTTGTATCTAAAAGATGACTGTCGAAGGAAGCCTGGGGGTGGCTTTTTCTAAATCAAAATCCATTAGGCACGTATTGACAAGATTGATAGCGCCTAATGCAGAAAGTAAGGCTTTCCATTGTTTTGGGCATAATTGCAATACTTCCAAAGCTAACATAGCAGAGGGAGATTGGGCTAGATTGTCGACGATACTATAATTATGGGTTGCTTTGGAGTAGTTTCTCGCCTATTTGGTCCCTTATCCATCTTGGGCAATGGTTCAATAGGCATATTTGAAATGGAAAGGTGCGGTTGGTGCAATGGTACTAGCCCCCGACATGTTGTTGTTTGGTGTGGTTTCGTAATTGTGATTCCGTGTTTGAAAAAACATCTCTTCACCAGTCATGTCGATTTCGTGGCTATTTTTTCCAGAGTCGTCTGGGTTTTGTTGCTGAGTGCTAACCATCCCTTGATGTGGGAAAGGTTCCTGCATCATATTTGTTTGCTGGGAAGATCCTTTTTGTCCTTGGTTACTCTGCAGCTTCTTTAGCTTAGGGAGATCAGGACAGTGGTGAGTGTAATGGCCGTAATCACCACAAATCGTGTTGGGTGTGGAGCCTGATTATCTTGTTTATTTTGTATCACAGCGTTGGACACCTGTACCTTAATGGGGGCGTCAATGTCGCTTATAATTAAACGTTGCCTGGGGGGTCCAGGGGGGGGGGCGGCTGCGACTTTATGGAGCCCCCCCTAGCGGGGGGTTTCGGGGGCAGCGCCCCCGAAGCTAAAAATAGATGTAAAATTGCCTTGTAAAAGTATAGTAATTTCTAGTCAATCTGGGCCGTTCATTAGGCGGATGATCTGACGATAGAAGTTATGTTTAGTTTAGGGTTTTTTTTCCCTAGAAGGCAACCCATCTCTTTGTATGAGGGTATTGTATTGCAGCTGTGTATTGTATGAGTATTTCTTAGAGAGAGAAACAGATAGGGAGACTGTGAGAGAGAACAAAGGATATTACAATAGATCTGTTGTAGGTTGTGTCTCTTCATTTTGCTGGATAATAGAAAGGAAGGACTGGCTGTTCGAGGTGGACGTAGCCCAAGCTGGGTGAGCCACGTATATCTTTGTCTCTTTGATTTTATGTGTTTTTTGTGCTTGTGTTTTCCACATATTTTATGTGCTGCATTGCTCTGTAGTATATATAATTTTCTAACAAATCGAACAAGAGTGGTTTGTTCGAAGAGGTGGCATTTTTCTCTACCATTGGGCATTGCTTAGCTCCTGGCTTTGATTTCGGTTGGGGTTTCCTCCAGCGTGAGATCATGGCGGACGTTGGTGGTTGTTGCCCCCCTGTCCAAGATTCCCTTTGGGCTTGTTTTTTCCTTTTTTCTTAACCACATTAGGAGGGTAGTTCTCCTGGTTATATGATTGGTGTGGTTGGTTTTGGGATGACTGCACAAAGTTCACCTGTGCATTGTTCTGCATAGGTGGGTCTTGTACTGGGGATTGAGCATAACACGGTCCCTAGTTTGCACCTGGCTTTTGGGGGGGAGCTCCTCCATCAGTATGTATATATGCATACCAGGTTCCCCAAGCCGGAGGATAGGGTCCTCCATGGTGATATGACTGCGCCTTATTGGTCAAATTTTGTTGAGGCATATGATGACTTTGAAAACCGGGTTGTAGTACATTCTGGGTAGAACCATACATATAACCGGGATTTTGACTGCTACTGCCTAGGTAACTTTAGGTCAATGACCCAATTAGACCGTCTGCAGAGTTCGACGCGCCTAGAAATTCTTGATAAGTTTATAGGCGCGGGGAATTCGACAGGATATTGTAAATATATCATGAATACGTATAAACCAACTCAAGTTGTTGGGATTTGCTGATGGCGTCCTCTTCGGATATAGGACTTTTTTGCACTACATCCTTTGAAATATATGTAGTGAGAGTTTTTAGGAACAAATCTAAAAGTACTCGATCATCTAGTTTGGCTTTACATAAAATACGACGCCGCCTCCATTCGTGGAGATGGTCTGAGATATGGACAACGGGGGTTTGTCTAAAGTGCGTCAGTAATTCCATTCTGGAATCATGGTGAATGGGTAACTGAAAATATGTTAGGAACGTGGTAGCAGAGGGCTGCTCCACATACCATTTCGTTGCTACTCCTGTTAGAGTGCATTGAAATAGTCTCAATCGAATATTGTTGTAAATGATACTTTTTGATGAGCACCACAGGTGGAAGGTCATGACATGATTACTTAGGTCTTTCGCTTGCTTTCCTTCGAACTTTGGAATATCCGAAGGGAGCTTCGTGGGCATGGGAGGCAATGTAGGGTTGTGTGCAATGGGGTCATTCGCCAGCTTGGTTAAATCTTGTAGATTCAATGAAGCTAAAAAAGGTGACTGAGAGGTCGAAGCCATTACAACTTGAGAAGACACAAAGTTCTGGTTAGGAAGAGGGTTTGTCTGCGACGTACCCTACTGTGTATTCGACTGGCTTCTCGAATAGGTAACACTCCTCTGCCCCTAGGGGTCATGGGAGGAGTGGTGTGTGGTGTGGCGTTGGGAGACCGACCAGGGTTCCCAACTAAGGATGCCCCAATAAATGATGAACCAATAATGGTCGTAGCATTCGGTCTTTGACACCTAAATGGCGAAAGACCTGGAACCCCTCCTGGTAATGGGGGGAGGTGCAAAAGATGCTTAGATCGACGAGGTCCCGTTGGGTTTGTTCTAGTGTCGACTAGATCTAGCTTTGGAAATATTTGAGACGATAGAGTTTATGGTCAAAGCAAAATTCCGATCGCATACATAAAACAAAGCGAAAATAAAATTAAATTTCCCTTTAAATTAATCCTATGTGATCAGTCAATAAAAAAATATGGTTTTTGTTCGTTTGCGTATGATACTTAAATCCTAGAATACTTAATCGTCCTCACACACTCAAATGTAACTAGGCCTTGAGAAGATATCTTGCGAGTGTTGGCACAATGTCCCGTAAGAGCTGGCGACACCCCCAGTCAGCCAAAGAAAATCCACCAAGGTAAGGGTAGAGGATCTAGTGCTTTCCTGCACCATCACCTATAGGGAAAGGATGCCCTAGATTTTGCCATAAGTACCACCATCCCACATGAGCATTCGAGTCTTAGGCTTATTGGTAAGTCAACTAACAGTACCAAGTATCAGCCAGGTCAAGTAGCCCCAACTGATACCGCACGCACTGCACCAAGCCTAACCCCCTCTGAAACGGGTCTCTACCACACTCGGGTTTTCTTTTCCATGGGCTGATAGGTGGATTTAAAGCTCCCTAAATAGTCAACTTATATATTTCAAGATGAAGAATGATCAAGGCGGCTTATTGGATGCCTACCCCCTTGATCCTAACTTAAACTATAAATTCTTTTGTGGCCCCTGTGGGGAGAATTTAGTGAGTTTGGTTAAGTTAGTTTTAGGTATCTTTGCTTTGCTTAGTGTATGGATGTGTGTGAGAAAAAAGTGGACAAGCACATAGTTTAAACGTGTGGATATGTGACGATCCTTTTCAAAATCCCCTATTAAACTATGTTGTATTATTCCTTGCTCGAAAGAAAAACATGTGCAGATATGGGCCGCTTTCTATTTTTCCTAGTTAACCTATGTGATCAACTAAAGGGAGATGGTGAGTTGAGAATAGAGAGCATTCATATGCTTGCCTAGGATCACCGAGGGGTGCAAAGGCAACAAATATTACTTGCTCTTCTATCGACAATTCAATCCTAGTCCCGAAATCCTAGTGCAAAAAATGAACTAAACTAATAACTTGTACACTAGAAAAAAGAAACTAGCTAAGCATGCGTGGACTTGGGCCACTTACTTTGGCTATTTATCTAGGTGTGTTGGTACCTAAATTTGCAAAACATAATTTTTATTTTTTATTTATTTTATTATTTTATTATTATTTTTATTTATTTATTTATTTATTTTTTTCGGAATGCAAGTTAATTTGCCTCCCTACTTAACTATGTGTGAAATTTGCAAAAATCAACTTGAAATAAAACTCACACTATGCCTACAAAAAGCAGCTAGGAGTGAGCTTTAGCAAGCTGCAGGGTACCTCAACCAGTGCTGGCAGATGTATTATGGGCTTCCAAGCACTTTGCAAGCAGGAAAAGTTAGAAATGTGGGAGAAATTTCTCATTGTCTTTTGCGTGCGAAAGTCTGCAATAGGCGCGATGTCTGTGCGTAGGTCAGCTTTGAACGCGCGCCCTGGGCGCGTCTGTGGGAGGGAAAATCGTGCAAATTCCTGCAAAAGTAATTTTTGGAGCTGTTCTACTTCAGTCTGTCAGTTGGGATGAACTTGGGACTGCAAGAGAAAAAGGGGGAAATTCAACCCCACTCCACAGCACAGACATAGGTCTCTGCAAAAAGGCACTACCACATAAACTTGGAAATAAACGTTAGTGGAGTTGCCAATCCTGTGTTAGTGTGTTTGGTGCACATATGTACGAAATCACACCAACTTAAGGGGTGTGGTTTACCCTCTTAATTTATTGGTCACAGGCAGAAATAGAAGTGGAGTCAAGCAAGTTAGTGGAACATGCTAGAACATAAAAATACTAGATAGCGAAATAACATACATATTCAAACTAAAACTAAACTAAAACAAAAGCTCTAAATAGAGTCAAACACCTGCAATAATCCAAACGGTGGCTCTTTCGGCCCCTCTTATTGAGTGCTAGTAGGAAATGAGGATGAAAATTTAACCCACTTGCCAAGGGGCCCTTAGAACTTGGGTTCTAAGTCCCAATGCAAGGATGTCTTTAATTCCAAGCTTGTCTTGGTGAAAAGACTCCCTCTCTCTACTATGGTGGACTGACTTGTTGGATGGCCAACAATTGAGTCCCCTCTATCTCAGCTCCGGATCACACACTACTGGTATTTCTTGGGGCAATTTTGGCCAACATAACAATGTGCTGTCAAGTTGTTCATCTCTAGGTGGCCTTATATAGGAGAATTCAAATCTTCCTTCCCTCTATTGGTACATTGTGGATGGTGACCCAAGAGAGGGGGATGATTCCATTGTGTGCTCCCTTGATGTATAAGGAGGCTTTGGTGGCTATCCTTAGGCGGCTTCAAGTGTGAAATCACTGTCCCTGAGTGTGCTTTTTGTGGTCCTGGAAAGTGACATCTGCCACTCCCAGAATTGCATGCATTTCGGGTCAAAAGGCGCTCTTCTCGAAGGTTTTTGCGTGCAAAAGCATTTATGACTTGCTCAAATTTGATTTTTCCTCATACCTTAGAGATTTTTAAATACTTTCCAGATTCTCTAATGTGTCTCAGCCCTGTAAATCCTTCTGCTTGGCATTAAATAATGTCATCTTTGCTTGTACGATTTTACAGTGTTAACAGTGGGGAACAATTTTCACCCCATGTGGCCGAAAAAGTCCAAAATTGTAGGATGGTTTGCAAAAATATTTTAATTGTAGGACAAATAGTGCATAATTTTCATTAGAGCACAACTCATTCAATTTTTAGCCTTTTTTGGAGCAGAAAGAGCCCAACGAGGGGTTTTTTACTGTTTTGGAGCCATTGGAGACATTGTTGAAGCCATTTGAGCACTGTAACTTGATGTAATCACATTTGTTTGAGCATAATGAAAGAGGCACAACCATTGGAAGCTAGACTGAGGGATGTAGCCTAGGAGGGGTGAACTCCTTCATCACTTGCTAATTTTTGTTTACTGATGTGGTGATGTTGTCTTCTACATTTTGCAAAAACTGAAGTTTTAATGCATGTTTATGAATTTGAAATAAGAGGATAAAAACCTAATTTATTCACGTGCAAAATTTGACATAATCCTCAAGCTTTCATATATAGATCAAATATATAATTTATAGGTGTGAAAATAATGAGATGCACCAAATATCATTATAAACATTCCATAAAAATATGTTGTTTTTCTAGTTTTGAAAAATCTATATTTAGTGTGTTTTAAATATAATAATGTTCCAATGCATTATAAAATATCATTTAAAAAAATAAATAGTCAAATAATATTGGCCGACACATGGATAGATAAATAATAAAAATATTGGAATAAAGAAAATAATTATTTTGCATGAGGTGCCAAGTGTCACTATTGAAACTTTCTAGAAAAGAATGTACAAGCTATGAGAAAGGGACTTTTGAGCACCCTACTATTGGATAAATATCCTAATGAAAATCTGTGTTTTGAGTTCCTATTGAGATATTTCATGAGTTTAGTGAAAGTGGAGGTCCTACGAGTGGGAATCTTGAGCTTAAGCGCTTTTATATTCTTTCTAGTGTATTCATCTTTCGTACAGTCCCAGTGAAACTCAGGGGCCTATAGAGAAGAAGAGTACCCAAGGAAAGGTTGGGAGGTCAACCAATGAATCAGTGAAGTTTAGTTGAGTCATAGGAATTTAACAAATTTGTGAGGACTATGTCAAGTGCGCACGAGAATTAAACAACCAAAGCTCAAAATTTCAACTTCCCAGGTGAATGGTATTTTTAAATTTTATATTTATTCACCTTATATGAGTCATAATAGATGTAAAGTTCTTAGTTACATTATGATTGCACACTTTATACTTTGATTATATATATGGATGGTTGGTATCAGCAATGGAAAGTGGAATCATTTCTTTTAGTGATATTATTCAATTATGAATTTAAATGGTTTATTTGGCACTCTGAAAATAGATTATCATATCTTAAATATTTCATCTATATTCAAATATAAGTTGGAATTGTATATTTACAAGTGAAAAGAATAAAAAACTTACCATAAATAGTGTGCCTATGTATTAATATATATTGTCTTTTATTGATAGTTAAATATAGATGAATTTTATTATTATTATTATTATTTTAGGGTATTGATTAAAATTTATAGAGTTAGAATGCCCATTGGATTCACCAATTCTATTGTGCCAGGAAATTTCCCTGAAACAAGAAGATATTTCCTCATAGATTTATCCCTCTGATTCACTAGATGATGTGTGTAATTTATGTGAATTCCTAAGGCTAAATACCAACACATGCAACTAAGTCTATATTCTATGGGAATAAGCATGCACCTGATCCCTCACAGTCTGGTTGAATAGATCTAAAAATGATCCTAGAGATCTTGCTCCTATCTGAAGATCTAGCTCCTATCTGAAGATCTTGCTCCTTTCACTCCCTAGATCTAACCTCCTGCACACATTCACCACCATAAAAGATGAAAGTTCATCCTCTCTGGAGGAGGAATTAGCATGCACAACAAAAAGAATAAAATATATACATATAATTAATTAAAAAACATACATAGGAAGGAAAATTACATGTCCATTCATTAAATTAGAAAATTTATACATCATATACCTTAGGTTCGTTGTTACTCCTCCTTGATTCCTGACTTAACAACTTCCTACATACAACATGATAGGGCTAATATCACATGTGATGGAAAACTAGTAGCGTGATTTAGATATCTTTTTTTTTTCTAACTTCCCTTTCCTCTTGATAGGGTTAGTTTATATAGGATTTTTCTATTCTTTAGAAGAATTTATCTAGACATCTAGGGGATGGAGAAGTTAGGAAAATCCTACAATAATGGACCCCTAGCTAACTCATACACAAGTAGCTTGAGCTTATATCCTCAAGAATGATAAAATATAGGATCTTTAACCACAGTTTCTCCTTTCATAAAGGCAACTAGGGTACTCTCTCTATATTTTGTGCATTGTACTCTAGTAGTGGCCATAAACAATATGCCAATGTTTTGGGAGGGACCATCCTGATAAAAAAGGATAATCAAAGAGGATGAAGTGTGCATCAAGTTCAAAATTTTTGATGATGGACAATGGTCTCTTTCACTAACTCAAAGTGGAGAAATAGGCTATGATAGTAGTGTGTTCCTAAAAGTGAGGGGTTGTAGCAGTGATCAAAGTGGCTCATACCTCCCAAGTTGTAGGCCATTTTGGTGTAGGGAAGACAATGGCCAATTGCAGAGGTATGTGTATTCGCCCAGGATGCCAAAAGAGGTAGCTAGGCCCATAAGAGCATGCATGCTTTATTGTACCAACAAGCGTAGTAACAAAAAACTAGGTCTCTACCATCCCTTACATGTACCCTCTCATCCTTGAAAGCATTTCCATGGAATTTATGGGAGGTTTACCAAAAATAGGGAATGGACATGAATAATTGTTCATGGTAGTTTGCAAGTTCAATATATGCGTGTTCTAATGGCCTATAAAAATACCATTAGTGGGAAAGAAGCGATGGAATTGTTCTTTGGACAAGTTTGGGTGCACTTCGGGATACCAAGGAGTATCGTTTCAGATAGGGACACAAGAATTCTTAGTTTATTTTGGAATACATTATGAGAGAATATGGACATGAAGTTGAAGAGGTGTTATAGGCCATTTCATCACATTTGGTGAATAGGCCTGGAAACCGAATCAATCAGCATCTGTGAACATGTTGTCATCATCCCTACACAAATCCCTAAGCATGACGTTTCCAAAAAGTCTGAGTTTCTGGAATTAACTTGTAACAAGTTAATAAAGGTAAAATAAGACCTTGGTCATGTGACACGTATTCCAAGTTGAATGTTGGGAAAAAAATCCTAGTGTGGGTGTTCATATGGTTTATTATGGCTATGGAAATTGGTGAAGTAATGGATAAGGCTTTGGAAAGGAAAAGTGGAATTTATTGGCATTTATTTATGAACATAATGAAAAATAGGAGAAAAGGAAGGTGAAAGGTCACATATTGCACGTGAGGAGGAAAATGAAGGAAAATAATGGAAAATTGAAGAATTAGAGGCCTCATTAATAAAAAGGCTTATGAGGATCAGTTCACAGACTTTTTCGAGTTCTGTTTTGGAGCTCTCATTCTATTCTCTCTCTCTCTCATACTCTTGGACACTTAGAGTTTTCTTGGAGAACTCTTGGAGGAGTGTGACATACTTGGAATTTGGAGCAAGCAAGAAAAGGAAAAGAAGGAAAGTGCAAGAGGACATCAAGGTTAACAACTACAAAGGGTTTTTCTTGCAGGCACTGAGTTGCATGTATGATTTCCTCACTAGTTTTGGCATGCATGACATATGCATGCGGTTATTTGTTTGTGGTTTTTCATTGGCATGGAGGATTTTCTAGATTGACAGTGGTTTTGCGTGGCATTTCCATTTCTTGGATAGCCATGGTGTTGTGGGTTTAACTTTTTTTCTGGTTGGTTTTCTTGTGCCTTTAGATGTGGGTTGAGTTATTAGTTCTTGGAAGCCTTGGTTGGAAAAATTCTCTGGAATTCCTGTAACAAATTGGGTTGAGTTATTAGTCCTCAAAGCATTGGTTGGAAAAATGCTCTGGAAGCCCTTGGTGGGTTGAGTTACTAGTCCTGGAGGCCCTGGTTGGAAAAGCATTAGGGAAGCCCGACGACATCTGTGAGTCGAGTTACTAGTCCTTGAAGCCTTGGTTGGAACAAATGCATTGGAGTCTTGGACAACTTGGGTAGAGACCAATCTGGTGATGGTTAGTGATGTCCAACAATGAGGTGGAATCACTAGTTGAGGGTTGAGGTGGTTTTGCCTCTAGAAGCTATGTTTTGGTTTTTATTGATGTGTTTTATGAGATCCACATTCATGCTTGGAATATGACACATGGGCGACTGGTTGAAAGTAATATTTGGTTAAGTGTAGTATATGGTCAGGTGGTTTGTGGAAGTGTTATGCAACCAGCTCAAAAAATAGATGAAAATATAGATCAATGACTTAAAAATAATCCTCTTCGAGGGGGGAACCTCCTTGACATTACATAAATGAACAATTATTAGAGGATTCAAATGAAAAAACCTCCTTTCTATATATAGGAGTTTAAGGGGTCATAATATAATAAGAGCCTACTTGACAATAATAATGTAATAACAATAGTGAGCTTCTATGGGGCACAATAATAACAATATGGAGACTACATGGGCACAACAATAATAATAAGGGGCTATACTAATGTTATAGGGACCTAATATGCCCCTCTCCTTAAAAAACGTGTTGTCCTCAACGCTTGAGTAGTTCTAGATGCTTTTGTACAAAATTCTTATCCTCCCAAGTGGAATATTCAGTGGGTAAGTTTTTCCATTAGATGAGATACACTGAAATTGATCGATTTGGTAGTTGTCGAGTTCTTATTTACGTGAATACTTCAGGTTCTAATATGATTTGTCCTTCCTCGTCAAGTTCTGGCAATATTGTTTGAACTAGAAGCTTGTCACCTATAACCTTATTTAAGCACGAAACATGGAAAACTTGGTGCACTTGAGAAGATGCAGGAAGCTCCAATTTGTATGCCATAGTACCAATATTTTGCAACACCTTGTAAGTGTTGAAATGACACCCAAAGGGGGATTCTGATTTAACTTTCCCTTAATTAAATTGGAAGACAAATTGTAATTTCATCTCATGAAAATTTTTATTAGTTAACTAAGTAAGAAATACTGAGTTAGCTTAGGAAATTCGAGTTGAGGGTCAGAGAGGAGGCATGTAGAGTTCTCCCATGATTTTAGGGGGTCCAATTACAGTTATTTGTGAGTTGTAATTAGTTAACTCAAGAAACTGAGTTAAAATTAGTGTTAACTAGTTCTAACTGAGAGATGAGATAATGAGAGGTCTAGTGAATTAAATGTGATTTAATTGACAAGTAATGATCAATCAATTAACTGATAATTCACTATAAATAATTTTTGCATGTCAGTTCTAAGGAATGCCCAATTGAGTGCGAGGTTAAAAGGATGATAACTATCAGTTGTATAATTAGAAAATTGTACAAGTCAATTATAGAGTCATGAGGAATCCTATGATATATTGTACAATCAATTCCAAGGAATTTCCTATTTAATAGGGCGACAATTCCTCCAGTAATGCGTGAGAAAGGCTAGCTAAGAAAAGGCTGAGAATTGGTTAAGTACTTGACTGATTTTGCCTAGATAGGAGTGAGACCGATGGCAGAGTGCAAGAGTTTATCGATGAGAGAAAAATAATTTATTTTTTCATGGTATTGACTTTATAAAATATACAAATAGTGCGAATTTAAGCAGTTTGCTTTCCCTAGATACATCTTGTGTCATGCAATTGATTATTTCTTTCTCTTACTTGTTATGTGATTGTGCGATCATGTTTTGTTTCCGTAAATTGTAGAGGAATTAAATATTTTGTTTTAGTACATTATAAGATCACATTGATTTTGTTTTAGTACATTATAAGATCAGATTGAATCCCGCTGTTAGATTTTCTACATGGTATGAGAGCACCAGGAATCACAATAAAAGAGAAGAACAAAGTTTGTTTTGAACATGTTCGAATTTGCAGATTTATTCTTCAAGGCCCAACAACAGATCAATATGTATTTCAATGGCTTGAGACTCGAATATGCTCTTGAGGGAAATTCGAATTACACAACATGGAAGGATAAGATGGAGGCAATTCTCAAGGAAAATGGACTGAAGGATTTCATAGATAGTTATATTCCTCAGCCCGCAGCAACATATGCTCAACAACTCGATGCATGGAATAAGAATGTAGCAAATGAAAGAAGGATCTTGTTAGAGGGAGTTTGAGACCATATTGTCTAAGTCTCCACGGGAAGGTGAATCCATCTGCTAAGTGGAAGGCCTTGACATATTTGTTTTAGAATAAAAGTGACCAAAGGAAGTTAGCGCTGAAAGACAAGCTCAGGAAGATCAAGATGGAGAAGGGCAACACGATCCAAAAATACTTGACGAAGTTCACTTAGTGTCGATATGAGCTTGGAAGTGTTGGGATAACTATTGCCTCGAATGATTTGGTGAGCTTAGATCTTCTAGGTCTTCCTAAGAGCTGGCATAGCTACCAGGTCTCAATGAATGGAAGGGATAAGCTACCAGACTGGGAGCAATTATGGTGCGACTTGGTACAAGAAGAAATTCAATGAAGCAGCAGAGATGGATCCTCATCAAAGACCGATGATGAGGGGAACCGTGCCTTTGCTAGAAAGGAAAAAAAAGGGAAAGGGAAGGCATCCCATTCCAAATCGGAGTTCAGCAAGGCAAGAAATAAGCGAGACTTGTCAAAGGTAAAATGTTTCAACTGTCATGGGCATGGACACTATGCCACATATTGTCCACAAAAGAAGACCAACAAGAATACCTTAGGAGGAGTAGCAAGTGAAGCACTTTCTTCACAATTCGAGTTGGATTTCACTCTCATTGCATGCATGGTGTCATCGATGATGGGCTAAGTGTGGTACTTGTACAATGGAGCTTCATTCCATATGACTGAAAATAAATAATTCTTCAGTAGCTTGGAGGAGAAGGATCTCCAGATGCACATTGAGATGGGTGACGACGGGAGGTATAACACTATCGGTGTAGGTACAATTACCTTTCAGAGGGAGTCAGTTAATCCCCTCACATTAAAAGATGTCATGTATGTTCCTAGTTTAAAGAAGAATTTGGCTTTTGTTGCTATGTTTGAAGATCGTGGCTATGATGTGATCTCTAGTGAAGGAAAGGCGTTCCTTTGTCACAAAGCCCTGGGATAGGTGAAAAAGGAGTTTGAGGAAAGAACCTATACAAAATGGATGTAAAATATTGTGTTGCATTGAGTACAGAAATAGAGAAGGCAGAGAGTTGAGACATCAGTGAGCTATGGAACATGAGTTTGGGCCATCTACACCACAACGCTTTGAATATCATGCAATAGTTTTCTACAACACTTCCAAAGGGTGCACTTGCATAGAGAGATACATGCAAAGGGTGTACATTAGATAAGTATACAAAATCCACCTTTCACGATAAGGAAAGTTTAGCCAAGGCAATCCTTGAGAGAGTTCACTCAGACATGTGTGGAATGTTCTCGAAAAATTCCACAACAAAGCATAGGTATTATGTGATTTTTGTTGATGATTTTTCAATAAAGTGTTGCATTTTATTCATGCAAAAGAAAGATCAGACATTCTCGAAGTTTTGTGAGTTAAAGAAACTTGTTGAGAAAGATAAAGGGAAGAAGGTGAAGGCTTTGAGGAGTGACAATAGTGGAGGATACATCTCTAACAAATTCAAGAAATTCTATACCTCAGAAGGAATTCGAAGAGAATTGATAGCACCTCATAACCCACAAAAAAATGGGGTTGCAGAAAGAAAGAAAATGACTATTGTGGGAGAAACATGAGCTATGTTGCATGATTAGGGCCTACTGTTGCATCTGTTGGCGAAAACATGTAATATAATAGTATTTGTGTAATTTTCAGGTAAGAGACTAGATGTGTCGTATTTTAAAATTTTTGGTTCATTTGTTTATTTCCATATGACCAAAGATGCCAGGAAGAAGCTAGAGACAACAACAAAGTTGGGGATATTTGTGGGGTACACTGATAACCTCACAACTATCGGGTGTAATTGTCAGCACACAGGATGACAATGGTCAGAAGAGATGTGAAATTCGATTAAGAGAAAGCCATGTGAACTTCCCTTGAGTGAGAGCTTGAGTTGCATTCATTTAAGTAGATATTGGCTCCAAAAGAAGAACATAAGGATGTGGAGCATCCACAAGAAGAGGAATAGAGAGTGGTAGAAACCACTCATGCAGAGCCATCCACTAGAGATGGAAGGAAGCGCACCAAAGAGGCTGGAAAATTAATGCTAGATGCGAGAGAGAATGTGGGAGAACCCACATCAGAGCGTAAGAAGGTCCCAAGAGCAGTATGATGGATACATGGCTCTTATGAGCGAAGGTATTGAGATAGAACCATCACATTTTGAGGAAGAAGTGCAACAACCAATGTGGGTTGATGCCATGGTTGAGGAGTATGAATCCATTATTAGAAACAATGGATGGGAAATTGTCCCAAGACCAGTGGGGAAGTCGGTTGTAGGATCTAGGTGGGTCTACAAGGTGAAGCAAGAAACATATGGGAGTGTGGAGAAGCACAAGGCTATATTTTTGGCCAAAGGGTTCTCTCAGGTGGAGGGGATTGACTATGATGAGACATTTTCACCAGTCGCGAGGTACTAATCTATTTGATCCATCCTTGCAATCTCAACGCATATGGGATGGCAGATACATCAGATGGGATTAAAGACAACCTTTCTCAATGGAGTTATTGAGGAAGAGGTGTACATTGAGCAACCATAAGGTTTTGAGACCTTAAACAGGGAGTTTCATGTGTTCAAACTCAAGAGAGCATTGTATGGGCTGAAGCAAGAACCTCATGCTTGGTACACCAGGATCGACAACTATTTCATCCAGTTGGGCTTCAATAAGAGTGAAGCAGATGCAGAACCTATATCATATTGTGGTTGATGGTAAGATTTTGATTATTGTACTTTATGTCGATGATATAATATTGACAGGTAGTGAGCAGCTCATAAAGTATTGTAAAGAGGATCTTGCAAAATAATTTGAGATGAAGGACATGGGGCTCTTGCACTATTTCCTGGGATTGGAAATATGGCAAAGAGATGGGAATATATTTATGTCTTAGGGAAAGTATGCCAAGGATATTGTGAGGAAGTTCCACATGGAAAGAAACAAACCCATGGAGACTTATCTACTAGGAAATTAGAGGAAGGAGGATGCTACTTCGGGTGAAGTAGTGGATTCTACTATTTATAGGCAGCTTGTGGGTTCACTCATGTATTTGGTGAACACATGACCATACATATGATACACAGTTAACCAACTGAGCCAAGCTATGGTGTATCCTACCAAGATCTTTTGGAAGGCAGACAAGCATGTGTTGAGATACCTCAGAGGCACTACAAAGTATGGGCTATGGTACAAATAGACAGAGGGAGTGAATATTCAAGGCTTCACTGATGCATATTAGGCAGGGAGTCCATCCGAAATGAAGAGAACATCAGGGGACATATTCAACATAGGATCAACATTAGTTTCCTAGTACAACAAAAAACAAAGATCAATTGCACTTAGTTCAGCAGAGGCATAGTACATGGCGGCTAGTCAGGCAACATGCGAGGCCATCTGGATGAGGAAGATACTTGTTGGTTTTTTTGGTCGTTAGATGGATCAGACGGTGATACATTGTGATGACCAGAGTTGTATAAAAATCTTAGTTAATCCAATATTCCATGATAGGTCCAAGCATATTTATATCTGGTATCACCATCTCAGAGATTGTGTGCAGAAGAAAATTATGTCATTAAAGTACATTCCCATAGAGGAGCAGGATGTAGACATCTTAACGAAGGCGCTGGAAAGAAACAAATTCGAATTCCACAGAGACAGGATTAGGGTAGCAGATAATCCCTTTCTTGTTGAGAGGGAGCGTTGAAATGGCACCCAAAGGGGGCTTCTGATTTAATTTTCCCTCAATTAAATTGGAAGAGAAATTGTAATTTCATCTCTTGACAACTTGTATTAGTGAACTAAGTCAAAAAGACTGAGTTAGCTTAGGAAATTCGATTTGAGGGTAATAAAGGAGGCATGTAGAGTTCTCCCATGATTTTAGGGGGTCCAGTTAGATTTATTTGTGAGTTGTAATTAGTTAACTCAAGAAATTGAGTTAAAATATGTTAATTAAATAGTTATAACTAAGAGATGATCTAGTGAGAGGTCCAGTGAATTAAATATGATTTAATTCAAAAGTAGAGATCAGTCAGTTAAATGATAATTCACTATAAATAGTTGTTGCATGTCAGTTCTAAGGAATGTCTAGTTGAGAATAAGGTTAAAGGGATGATAACTATCAGTTGTATAATTAGAAAATTGTACAGGTCAGTTATAGAGTCATGAAGAAGCCTATGATGCATTATGCAATCAATTCCAAGGAATTTTCTATTTAATAGGGAAAAAATACCTCTAGGAATGCGTGAGAAAGGCTGACTGAGCAGAGGATGAGAATTGGTTGAGTACTTGACTAATTTTTCCTAGATCATAGTGAGACATTTAATAGAGTGCATGATTTTCTCGGTGAGAGAAAAGCATTGTATTGTTTCATGGTCTTGACTTTATACAATATACAGACAATGAGGTTTTAGGTAGTGTGTTTTTCCCAAATACATCTTGTGTTATGTGATTGATTGTTTCTTTCTCTTATTTGTTATGTGATTGTGCGATCGTGTTTTGTTTCCGCAAAATTGTAGAAGGATTCAATATTTTGTTTTAGTACATTACAAGATGAGATTGAATCCTGTTGTTAGATTTTCTTCAGTAAGGACCATAGTGATTTGGTGATAATTTATTATCCTTCTTAGCTTGCTCGAGGGACATTTTTTTGTATGGTTGTAGCTGTAAAAATACCCAGTTGTCTACATCAAAACTTCTTTCGCTACGATGATGATCTCCCTATTGTTTCATTCGATTTTGCGCTAAAGTGAGGTTATCCTTTAAGAGTTGGCGAACTTGTTGTTGATGCTCGATGTGATATTACACTGCTTGAACCTTATAATTTTATCTTAAATATGATGTGATAGAGATGGATGATATCCATAAAGTGCCATAAATGGGGTCTTTTTTGTTGGAGTATGGGCTCACTATCGACCTCACTCGCTTCACCTTACCAGACCGTACTTGACAAGACCAGACCTGATGGTGTTTCTTCCACTGGGCTATCGGTAGTTTCCATAGCACTCGTTCATTGTCACCTTGTTCATCAATGGGGTAGGTGTTTTCTCTTCTCTCTTTGGTGTTTGGCCCCCGGAGGGCATTATGGGAAGGTGACAAAAGCAATCCATCTTCTTTGTCCTGAAGTTGACACCCGGAATGTCTGACTCACTATTGGCCTAACTAACCTCACCTTACAAGACCTGTCCAACCCTGATGTTGTATCCACTCCTCCATCTATGCGGTATATTTTCTAATCCGGTTCATCATCCGGCTCCAGGGTGTCTATCTCGAGCGGTAGCACTCCATTTTCATGGGGGCAAGCGATAGCGATCAAGTGGATCCTTTTGCAACCCATACAAGCGATAGCGCTCCAACCATCATGGGGGAACTCTCCTTCCAACTTCATGGGGAAGTGGGCTCTCCAACCAACACCTGGGGAAAGCTCATGAAATGGCCTCTCTTTTTTGGTCGAGCCTACTGTCGCATCCTAGTTAAGGTGCCGTAAGGCCTAAAGACCATAAGGGAGAGGAACCTTAACCCAACTTATATAAAGGAAGGACAACTTAGATCAAGGAAGGAGGATACATAATAATGACTGAACAATTAAGGAGAAGAACTGGAGTTACTCGAATGTTGGAAGTGTTATGCCACCATTCAACCAGAGGTAACCACTTGAACCATTATGTTTTCTTATGAAATACAAAGCAACGAAAATAATTCTTCTAACCATTTGTTCACTATTCTAGTTGTCCCATCAGATTGAGGATGATAAGATGAGCTATGAGCTAATTGAGTATCGAGACAAGAAAATAATTCCATCCAAAAATTTCCAGGGAAAATGGGATATGTGTCGCTTACAATAATCTTTGGGTTTCCATGTATCTTTTGAATTGTTTCCATAAATGAAGTAGCAACTGTACTAGCTTTAAATGGATGAGATAATGCACAAAAGTGTGCATACTTTGTAAGTATATCAACTACAACCATGACGAAACTCTTTCCTTAGGACTTGGGTAATCATGTGATAAAATCCATTGAAACCTCCTCCCAACGTTGACTTTGAATGGATAAAGGTTGTAACAAACCACGGGTCTTAATTGTCTCAACTTTCTTTTTTTGGAAAACTAAACATTTCACCACAAAATTTTGAATGTTAGATTGAAGGCCATCCCAAAAAAAATCCTTCTTGACCCTGTGGTAAGTCTTTAAAATTATTAAGTACCCTCCTATGGGAGAGGTGTGCAATCCCAAAAGAATATTTCGTTTGAGTTGGGAATTATTACAAAAATATAAGCGATCTTTGTACCGTAATGAATCATTTTTCCATATAAATGTATCAGATGTACCGGGATATTGCTGAAACTTTTGAATGAGTGTCCACACTTCTTTGTCATTCTTCCATTCATCCCTTGCTTCGGTTATCCAAAATGGTTGGATAATAGAAATGGCACAAATCAATGCTTCCACATCCTCATCCTTTCTTGAGAGTGCATCTGCAACAACATTTTGCTTCCCTTTTTTGTAGATGATTTCAAAGTCACAACCCAACATTTTTGTGACCAATTTTTGTTTCTTTTATGAAGATAATATTTTTTCCAAAAAGTATTTAATACTATCATGATATGTTTTTAACTTTAAGTGTCTTACCATTAGGTAAGGTTGCCATTGCTTTAGTGCATGTAGTATTTCCAACATTTCCTTCTCATAAATAAGTTTTTTGTAAATAATTTCCTTTTGATTTGATGACTTTCAAAAGAAATGGGTGTTTCTTCTTGCATTAAAACAACACCAATTTCATTTCCCGAGGCATCATATTCCATAATAAAGGTTTTTGTGAAGTCTAGCGTAGCTAAGACTGATGCTTAACACATTGCCTCTTTAAGATGTTCAAAGGCCTTAGTTGCTTCTGGATTCCAAGAAATTGCATCTTTCGTTAGTAATGTTGTTAGAGGTGCTGCTATTCTCCCATAATTCTTAACAAACTCACGATAATACCATGTTAACCTGAGAAATCCTCACAGATGCTTTATGGTTGTGGGTATTTTCCATTCCTTAATGAATTTAATTTCATTAACATCTACCTTAACACCCTAATGAGATACAATATGACCTAGATATTCCACCTCCTATACTCCAAAGGAACATTTGGAGATTTTTTCATATAATTGTTTCTCCTCCAATAGTTTGAGCACCCTGTCAACATGTTGAACATGATCCTTCCAAGACTTGTTGTAGATTAGTGTATCATCAAAATTTACTAACAAAAATTTCCAAAGGAAGGGTTTGAAAATGGAATTAATCAAGCCTTGAAATGTATAAGGCGCATTGGTAAGGCCAAAAATCATGACCAAAAATTCATAATGACCTTCATGAGTTCTAAAAGTTTTTTTCGGAATGTCTTCAGTATTCAGTCTAATTGGATGACATCTTGAACGAAGATCCAAATTGGTGAAGTAAATTTCTCCATGTAATTCATCCAATAATTAATCAAAGATAGGAATGGGAAATTCATCTTTAATAGTGAGCTTGTTGAGCTCCATGTAATCTGGACATATGTGCCATGATACATCCTTCTTGTGCACCATTACTACCGGAGCTGAAAAAGAACTTTGACTAGGTTGAATTATACCGACCTCTAGCATTTATGCAACCATACGTTTAATTTCACTCTTTTGGGCATAAGGATATCCGCAAGGCCTGGTGTTTGGAGGAACACTTCTTGGAATCAAATAAATAGCATGATCATGATAACGAATAGGTGAGAGACATTTGGGAGTCTCAAATACCTTGCAATTATTGTCCATGTATTTTTAGAGATATGGAGAAATAAAACCTCCAGTGAGCATAATTGTGCAATTATTCCTCGTTGTTCTTTATTTAGAATTTTTTTCATGCCATTAGAGCTGATTATATTTCTTGGTTTCCTTGCGATACCCATTAATTCAACTTCCTTTCCTTCCCAAAAAAAATTCATGAAAATTTCTTGAAAATTAAAAGCTATCGTACCCAAAGATTGTAACCATTGGACTCCTAGTATAACATCAACACCACCCATTAGAATGGAGAGCATTGGAATATTCAATACATATTCCCCCATGATTATATAGATAATATGGCACTTTTAAAAGCAATTTATAGTTCCTCCATTTGCAGCCATGGATCGATACTCTGGTGTTGGGTATCAGAAGCAATTCAATTCCTTGGCTACCTTACAATGAATAAAATTATGGGTACTACCCCAATCAATAAACACTATTATCTTTTTCTTATTGATATGTCATTATATCTTGAGAGTTTGAGGAGTGGTAATTCTTGCCAATGCATTACAAGATATGGCCGAATTCATTTCTTATTTCTCCAGGGTTGGTTCCTGGTGAATATCCTTTTCTTTTGAAGTTTATTGTTCATTTTCTTCCTCCTCTTCACAATCTATGTGTTGGCCTGTGACTGCACATAACATGGAGAAGTGGTCCTTATAAGGAATTCGCAGGGCAGAGGCAGAGAAGCAGTTACCATTAGCGAAGACAAAGGCAATAGAGAAAGAGTTAAGACAAAAAAACAACAAGGGCAGAGTCCTGAGCGAGGTTGGGTCAATTCGTGCACACGTTCAGGTCGAGTCATGAATGCTAAAGAAGATCTAGTCGTGAATGCAAGTAAAGTATTCCATGAAAAAAAAAGAAATGACTGGGCGCAACCAAAGAGACAAGGTCAGAAAACCACAGCAAGGGGAGCAGTGAGGACCGTTGACCCAAGCATCGGTCAAAGACGGAGATTAAAATCAAAGTAGCAGAGCGCAAGTGTTGCAAGATAGGTGAAAAGGGTAAAAGTTAAAAATGCCGAAGTGTGATGTGCTATGGTGGTGGGACCCAGCCACCCGCCATGCCCCTTTTCATTCCAGTTCCCTTGAAAATCACTAAACCTTACATTTTCTGCCTTTTTGCCTCATTTTTCTACTTTATCTTCTTTCGCCGCTATATCATTGGTTTATTTTACCATCTGCTTCCTTATTCCCCGATTGCGATCAAAGTGGGACCATCCCTCCGCGTTACCCTTTCTTCCCCACCCTCCATCGCAATTCACCTATTATAAACCTTTCACATCGCAACTAAAACTTAAAAACCGTGATCCCCGACTTGCGATGTATCGCATCGCATTTGTTTCAACTTACCTTTGAAATGCCCACAATATATTTGGTTTAACTTGCGACGTGACAGATGGCCCACCACAGCAGCTCCGCCCCCCACTTCACAGTCATTTCCAATACATATCACATATCATATACAACATCATACATCTTTTCCTTACTGCATAAAACATTTGCCGATTGATAAACCCCACTGATTGCAGTGGGCTCCACTTTTCCCTAACACATCATCCTCAAATCAGCGCAAATCGCTCTTCGCGGTTTTAAGCGTTTACCTTATTTCCCAAATGCTAAATTCTGCGATGAGCAATGTGGGTGTGTCCCTCTCCCTGTACTTCGCAATTTTTAGATTTTAAACCCCTGCTGCTATACTAAAAACTTAAAATTTGTGATTTGCGATGCAGTCCATTCCCACCTTCCCTCCACGTCACTTACCTTCTCCCCGCACTTCGCACATCACACATTTTAGAGTTTACCTTTACTGCTTCATGGTAAAGAGTTGCGATTACGATGTGGTTGGGCCCCACCATCACTCCCACCATTCTCATTCATGGTCACACATTTCATCACCACTAAGCCCTCTGCATCCCTCTGTTACATCAGCTTCAACCTAATGCATCTGACGATCCTTGTTTCATTTCACACCCCCTGCATCTTTCGAACTTTAACCATGGGGAGGGGGCTGAAATGGGCGGTATCCATTACGGCCCACTCCTCCACATATCTTCCTCTCATCATTTCGCACCCCCTTCTCCAATACTACTTACCACTTGAGACCCCCTCCGAAATTCGGTTCCCGTTTTTGCAATTCAAAACACCGCATGGGATTTTGAGGTAGAACGTACAGTTGTGGCTTATGCGGTCTGCTCAGGAGATCTCTGCTAAAGAACTAGGTGCGCTTAGTATGACTGGCCTCTTCATAATGGATTAAGTGGAAATCACCAGACTGAGGGAGTGGAGGTCTGTAGGTAATAGATGAAATTGTAAAATGACAGTTAGCTTGTACACCTATGACTGCTCCTCGCCATACCGTCTTGAAGGCTCCCATTATTAGCCTTAATGGGTGACCATGTCTTTTCTGTTTTTTCTTTAATTTTGATGATTTTGCTGGTGAAATCTCAATTTCACCCCATTTCTGTTTTAATTCTCTCAGTACAGAAGCAATTTCTCAATGTATGCTCTGCAAGTTAGGTAGCATGTTTTTATTTCATAGATATGGGTCGATCATAAATGATCAAGTACCGTAGACCCTCTAGGGAAACTCTATATGTAGTAAGTTATAAGATGAAAGTAAGGTTCTAGAATTTTGGAAGAATTTTGCTATAGTTTTGTATGATTATGCTCCCTATGCTTTGAGATACATATTTGGGAGAGCTGTTTGAACTTAATATAATACGTTGCTGTTATTTAGATTCTAGATGGAGCAATGAGTAGTATGTATCCATTTTCCTCTGTTATTAGTAATCTCTTTTTATGTGTAATTATCTGTCATGCTATGCTGCTTTGAAGGTCCATGTAATGTAGCTACTGGTATTCTGCAATTTTATTCATGAATTCGTGTTTGCATAACGCTTAGGTGTTAACTCTCATGTATTAAGCTTGCCGCACTCCCTTAATTTGGGCTCTACGAACCTCTATTGTTGCCCATATCTCATTCATATCTGCTTCCTCTAAGGTCTCTTGGGGACAGATTCTTAAATCTCTTAAGCCTGTCTCTTGTGGGTTCATTATTTGTTCTTCCTCACCGCCTCTGCACATTTTAAAGATTTTTCTCGTTGTTTTATACTTGGCCCAACTAAAAGCCATCAGCCTCACAGCCTCCTGAGCCCTCTCACTGTTTGGAGAATTCTCATGAATCAGGCTCAAATGGTCTTCTCTATTCTTGAACCACCAAAACCATTATTATCTTGACCCATATTCTGTAAGAGGCATTTGTATAATTGCCCACATTTAACCTTTGATTTTAAGATGTCCTAGGCACTGGTAATTTGCAACTCAAGGCTGTCTCTAGGAGCTACAACATTTTTTTTGGTGCCGTTTCCGGGGAAAAAAAGGAAGAAATATTTTCCCTAGGATATGAAATTATCTTCACCCTTCAATTAGGTGAGCACAAAGGTTTGAAGGTTGCATATTCCTCACCTTGGCGACTCCAATATAAAATAGTCTAATCAAAAGTAATCTTGGCTTTCACTAGGCCTCACACCAGATCCAGATTCACCATCTACCTCCACCTCTAAATTAGATGGTTGTGCCGAGTTTCCTTTTGAACAAGTATGCCCCCTTGGCCCTCCCTCAACCTCTAAATGATATGCCACAAGATTATTTAAAGCTCCTTCCTTGGTTCATTGGGGAAGATAGCAATTCTTTGCAAAAACATATTGAAAAATTCTGCGCCTTTCTTGAGAATGTAAACTTAGAACACTTAGATGTGGTATTAAGGCTTATCATCCAATCTTTGGATGGGGAAGCCTGGAAATGGTTCAAGTCTCTAGCTGACCACACAGTCCACACCTGGGAAGAAATGAAAAATTATTCACACTGAAATGGGGAGAAAAGAGGGACCATGGATATGTCCTCACAGAGTTCAATGCTCTTGAGAAGAAGCACATTGAGGATGTAAAAGAGTTTATAAAGAGGTTCAATAAGTTTTATAATGATCTTCCTGCTGAAATGAAGCCTCAGCAAGCAGCTGATAATGTGGTTCACCTTGAGAGAAAGAAGATCCACATCTCTGGATCAGATCCAGACTGATGCGTTGGAGGTAGAAGCAAACTTTGCTTCTACTAGTAATTTCAAGGGGAATACAAAACATGAAGCTAGAAGAAAGAAGGGGGAGGAGGCTTCTACCTCAAATTAGGAGAGGGAATCACAGGAGTATAGACTTGAAGAAATGAACAAGCTGATCAAGAACCTCTCAAATAAGCTGGTTAAGCTTGAACCGGAGGCCAAGAGTTCCCCTCCTCGTTCCAACCAAATGATTTTTAACTGGGGGTCTAATCCTCAATATAGAAGGCCCCCTCTGCAGTTGCTGCAATAGATTGAGGAACCCTCAGAGAGTTAAGAAGATAAATTCCTCACCTACTCTGATGATGAGGAGGGTGAACTTACCTCGCAGGGGGAGCAAGAGGAGAGGGACGTTCCTTCGGAAGATCAAGATCTTGACAAGTACTATAGGCAGTTCGTGGATTTCATGCAAGCTCAACTCCGCAGGAAGTATGATCTCCGGTCCTCTAGAAAGAGAACTCGAGGGCAAGAACAAAATGAAGAGTTAATATCAATAGAACAAATCCCTCCTAGTCCTGCTAGTAAAGGGAAGAAGCCGTTAGAAGGATCAACCCCTCATATGGCCATTGCATCCTCTTCCACAAAGAAAGAAGCTAATCCTCCGAAGATAAGAAGCCCTCATCTATACCCTTAAAAACACCTAACCCTCCTAAAAATCAATTTGAAGAATCCATTACAGAAAAAGGGCCCACTCCCTTTAATCTCCAAGAAGAACGATCCATGGTGGTTCTTGGACTGCATGTGGAAAACCAGTCCCTTGCCTATTCTGAAGAAGAGAGAGGTGAGATTACCATCCATGAAGAAGGAGAGGAGCTAGAGTATTTCCCAGAGGACAACACTAAAAATCAACAACAGTCTGGTGATATGGAAGTAAGGGCAGAAGAGCTTAATTGTCTAGATCCACAAGAACACCTTCAACTAGTAGTGTTGTATTCAGAGATTGAACATAAATCAAGTGCGCCCAATGAAAGCCAAGAAAGTTCACCAAAAGAAGACCAATCAGGTTTGTTGATTGAAGATCACTCAAATATTCCTTCTGAGTGTGCAGATGTTGAAGAAGATCATAAAATTTCTTCATCGTTAAGTTCTTCATGGGGTTTTGAGGAAACACAATATATTTTTATTAATCAAGATCCTTTACCTGAGATGATCAAGAGTTTGAAACTCCCCTGAAAGCCTCCGTATGACAAAGGAAATTATGAAGAACACACGAAGCAGTTGATTATAATGGAAAAGGAGAAGAAACAAGAGTCATCCTTGCTTTTTGAAGACAATAAATGGCAACGCACAAGCAAAGCAACTGTTCGGAATGAGGTCTGTCTTCTTGTTACAAATCCTCCAGGAAAATTCATGTTGCATGTTTACCATGATCCTTTGGGTAGTATATTGCAGCCATCAGTGAAGGAGGAGTTTTCCAGGTTCATAAATGGAGCTAAAAAATTCAGTGGAAGAGATAAGTTGCCACGTTTTGAACCTATTTCTCTACCTACAGGAATGGGATGCCAATTTCAGTTGAGCACTCATTTGCTTGACTGGTTACATTGGAAGTTTGATTATTATTTGACGGGATAATTTTTTATCAGAATAGATGTAGGTAGGAGTGTGTTGTAGCCGCTACAACACCACCACAAATTTTGGGTATATTTAAAATTTCGGGTTCCCCCTTTGCTCGCCTAGGCGTTAAAGTCTTTCACCTGACCTGCAGTCAACGACATCTCGCCGACCTATCCCCAACCCCTCACGAGTTGTCTCATCACCATGACTTGATGCTGTCACTGCAATCACGCCATATGTGGGAGGGATCATCTAGCGTACACTCAAACATTCTTACCACAGTCACGCCATGTGTAATGAGATTGCCATGCATACGTTTGAATGGAAACCTTTTGTGTATTGACGAGTAAAAGCCCTCCTGCTGTAGGTCATTAAGCATGTTGTTTGAATACTTCTCTTAAGCTTGTTAGTTTCATGTGTTTTATCTGTGGTCATCATTATTGAAGAGAAATTATGATGTTGTAATATTCCACGCAGGTCGACCCCACAGGTGACAAACTCCTCAATCTTGTCATGACATCGAGGGCAATAAAATTGAGCTCGGTAACAAAGCCAAGGTTGCAGAACAGGGGAGGAGGAGGAGCAAGCGACCAATACTGTTAAAAGGAGGATGGTGTGATACATGTTGATCAGAGAGAGCCTTCTATGTTACTGATGCAAGAGCTTTCTTCACTAGTGCGCACCAGATGCTTAAAAACGCTCCGTTTGGAAATGTCTAGATCCTGCACCATATCATCTAAATGTCGATAGGTGCACGAAAAGGAACATATTTCGCCACTTCGATGAATCTAGCCTGAATTATAGCCCGGTGAACAAAGCCGACTCAGAAGATCTCCCTAGAGAATGACAATCTCATATGGGTGTGGTTGCAAGGAGTACATGTGGAGGAACGAAAGGGCCTTAAAACCCTAGTCTCCTTTGCTCCAACATGTCCATAAAGATTGTCTATGAAAAACTATTAGAGATGGAGAATTTCAAATTGAACCTAGAAGGTTATGTTGAATGCATACACCTTTTTGTAGCCAAGCAGATTGATGCATATGCAAAGAAAGTCTCTAGTAACACATGATAGAAAGGGTCAACATTAAAAGCGGCCATCATGTGGTTTGAGGAGAAGATTTCAACTCTCGACCTTTCAAAACAAAAGGCATTCATATTATGAGGTGGTGGTCGTGGCATAAAAATTGTTATCTAGTTGCGCTAGCAATCTGAGGAAAAGCAAATGTGAAAGGATAAAAACATATGGTTTTAACACCATACAAGACGCAAAGGATCAGAACCATACGAAAACTCACGGCAATTGAGCTCAAATATTTCTATGGTGTGTTTTCGACCTATGTTAAAATGTGTTGAGCGAATATACAATGACCAAGGTTTATTTGTAAAACATAGAGCAGGCGCAAAGGTTCGATGGCTGTTTTCAAACTTACAGCAAATGTTTGGAGCAATTTACATATGTAGCGGTCAACTCTACGTGGAAACATGGCGCAGAAACCACATGGACACATTTACATAAAGTCAAACATCCGATGGCACGTTTCAATTTACGTTAAAAAATTTGAGGTAGGTATATATAAGGTGGTCAATTTTATGATTAAAGTGGTTGATCAGGACTATAAGAAAACACGTTGCATGGAGCCAAATTTAAATGTTGATATATTACATGGTGGTCAATGTTTCAACCTTGGTAAAATGGAGCGGATATATAATGGTCATGTTATGTTTAAAACATGGAGCGGGATATTATGACAATCCCATAGTGGTAATGTTATGATAATTGTGGCGCGGTATATGAATATCTATTGCCATGTTTTAAATAGTGTGGAGCGACGACATTGCTGGAGGAGGTCCGGTTTTTTCTATTTATATTCTCTGTGTGCAAGCACACAAAAGCCAGCCCCTGCCAGAATGCCCAGCTGTTTTTGGCATATAGGACGAAACTTCCTCCTGGCATAAGGGGTCAAGGATAAGAAATTTTTCCTCTGCGCTGATGGCTGTGATTTTCCGGACACTTGTATGGTCAATAGAGATGGTGCGCTGTCGCCAATCTCTTATGTGTACACCACGGATTTTTTTTAAGTAGGTGGTCACTAATGACAAATCAACAAACCTTTTAAAAATCGCCAAGCCTTCTGATGGTCTCCCATTTTAAGCATTTCGACATTCAACGTAATATGCCTCGGGATACTTTGTGACCAGTTTTCTTAAGACTGTTTGTAAGCTTGTTCGAGAAGAACCTTGGCTCACGTTTGACTACGTGTCAAAAAAACGTGAATCGCGTTCTTATGAGGGCAAAGATTATCTGAACCAAGCTATCGACGACGGCTCTCAAGAATAGAAAATCCGACACGTTGAGCTGGACAGAACGAATCCTCCCTCTTCATGCCGCATTACATGGATGCAGGTTTCCCATGCATGCTGCCATGCATGAACATAAATTACACTGCTACACCCAAAATGGAGGTTTCTGATCGAAAAGGGCGCTGATACACAGCTTTTCAGGGATCATTCGCTCTGCATTAGAAATAAAGCCCGACATGCAAGGATCTGACGCCTTTTTGAGCCGCTCAAGCCTGGCATGCCATAGGAACGTTCGGCATGGTCGATTTTCAGTGTAGGAAAAAGATCGAATCTCTTTGATGCTGGTTGTGTTAGCACAACAAACAAAAATTCTGAGTTAATTTTCGCCCTCTGCAATACGTTTCTCTGAGCTCAATCTACACGCCTCCTAAATATAAACTATTTCGACTAGTGATTCCGATGCCTCGATGAAGATGGTCATCTGCTGTAGGCCAGAGTCATTTGCAGTGGAATTTAATAAACATTCTAGCGGTCGACCATCATGGGAGGTGAAAGAAGTTTCAGTACAGTGCGTTGGCACAACGCCCTCCCAACAGATTGCGCTCCTTGCTGGCCACCGAGGAACGTTCCATTGTTAAACAACAAACATGGGGGCAAATATAAAACCTTAACACATCCGAAGGATTAAAATTGGGGCGGTGAAAACAGTAGCTCCTGCACCAAACAACGTTCGCTCTGTCACACCTACAGTATGTGCGTTGAGAACAGAATCGACGGGGTTTGAAAATCGATGATCTTTTGATGCGTCTGTTATTGCCATTCACAGATAGAATTTCAGTTATGGTGCCATGGAAAGATTGCAGGAAGGATTAATCGTCCTTTTGACCGCTGAATCCTCCTAAGGAGTCTTGAGCCCAGCGCAGTAACTTGCCTTTCAGCATGTGATGTGGCGGGAGTTCAAAAGGAGCAGGAGGTTAATACTCTGAAAAGTTTACTACCAAACGTCGATTGCAGCAGCAAGGAGTGAGATAGATTCTTAAACGCAACCATGCGACCCTTGATCAAGTCGCAATCCATCCTGGGTCGCTGAGTCGCAGCATACCCAAAATCGATTGAGTGCGACTTGCCCAACATTTGCGACTAAGCGACCTTTGTTAGGTCGCATTTCTTTCGAGTCGCAAGTCGCAAATCAATGAGACAAGTAAAAAATGCAACCCTGCGACCCCCTTTGAGATTGCGACCCATGTGAAGGTAAAGTCGCGCGACCCCTCGAGGTCGCTGAGTTGCAATACATGTTATTGGATAGGAAATGCGACCATGCGACTGTGCGACCCCTCTGAGGTCGCAAGGTCGCAGAAAGGTGTGCTCAAGGAAAGTTGCGACCAAGGAGAAAGTTCCGACTACGTGACCCCGCTTCAGAATGGCCTCTTTTCTCAAAGCATATATGGCCTACAAAATAGGACTATGCAGGGGTCCAAGCTGATCTTTAAAGTCTCCTGATTTTATGTGTCAATATACCTTTTATGCATCTACGTTTATATATTTATTACTTCCTCAACATACATAAAATGTTTGTATGCGTGAAGCTAATTTAACAGGTTACACATGGCTGATTTAATTCGCTTATCTGCAGATTATATAAGAATATGCTGATTTACTCTGTTGTCTTGCAGGTAATACAAGGAAATAGTAATGCCCATCCAAATTAAGAGGACTGCTAGCTCTCTCCGAAAGATGCGAAGCTGGGTTTCAGATCAACCTCAAAACCTCTTGTTATGTGGATGCTCAACATCACCGGCAGATAGAAGCTGCTGTCTCACATGGTGAAGGCTAAGGCTGGCCTCCAGAGAATAAGGTTATGATATCTCTGAAAAAGAAATGCAGAAGGGATGACCGAAGTCGCAGGTCGCATATTTTCCGAGGTCGCAGATTTCTTCAGGTCGCCAGGTCGCGGAGTCATGTTCCATGCCAAATGCTCAACTATGCGACCCAGCGACCCAGCGACTGGGTCGCAGGTCGCAAATTTATGAAAGTCGCAGGTCGCACATCTACTGAGGTCGCAGGTCGCACATCTGCCGAGGTCGTAGGTCGCAGGTCGCAAGTTGTCCAAGGTCGCAAGTCGCAGAGGTCGCCAGGTCGCCAAGTCGCATCCCCTACAAAATTCCCGACGGCGCGACCCAGCGACCCAGCGACTAGGTCACAAGGTCGCAAAATCCAGTCAGGTCGCAGGTCGCAGAATAGATTGGGTCGCAAGGCAGCCCAACGGTCAGGAAGATGAAAAGTCAAGGAAGCCCAAAGGGCAGGTTTTATATTATAAATACTCCTTCGGGAGCTTGTAAAAAGGATCTTTTGTTTGGGACTCGAGCAGAGTACATTGTATTACCAGTAGATTATACATTTAATGATGAATACAAGCATTTTGAAAAATCCCTTTGGGGATTTGCTGTTGTTTTATGTATGAGCACTCTTGAGTATTATATCTTCAGTTTTTGAACATTTTTAGATTAAGGGAAATGCATCTTTAATTCACATCACAGTTGCATAACAGTTTGCTGAGTATGTTAATGGTGGTTGAGTTTATTTCACTTTCTTAGCGAATGTTGATGACTTTGTTTATCTGCGTTTGTGTTATCATTTAAAATTTTAGGAAGTGAAGGGTGTTCTTGCCATGAGGAACTATTTCCTTTGTGGTCAGAACAGTTTACAAGCATGACCCTAATGAAGTGTTGCTAATGACACTTCCTTCAGGACTTCATGCATTATTATTTTCTCTTGCTACTCATAGTGCTGCATGTACATTTAACGCATCAATCATATGTCTTGTATCAGTTGATTAGGTGTGTACCCACTGTTTTATAGAAGGTTAAGCGAGACCCAAAGAAAGGAGAAATCAGTGGTAGTCGGACCCACACCCCGGACGGGATCCCTATTCCAAACGGTTCAAGGTCTAATTGGGACCTTTTACTGGGGAGATCCCCTGCTGTTGGCCGGACAGATTTTCCCTTCAACAAAATTGGTGCTAGAAGGAGGGCCAGATGACAACCTGAGCCCTTAGAGCCTGCAGTTAATCTCATATCTGTAATGGCTCGTTCCCAAATCATTCACCCAAGATGTTTGTCGGAGTTTTGTGAGCCTGGATACTTCATCCCCGATGAACTTATGTATCACTTGCCCCAGTTAAAATTTGATGGTGAAAATGGGGTGTCCATAACCCAACACTTTTTAGATTTCTGTGACTTTGGTGAGTGCTACGAAATTGACGATGAAGGTTTGATTTGTTTGCTTTTCTTCCTCACTCTCGAAGGTCGCGCTAAGCAATGGTGCCGCACATTGCCGAAAGCTTCCATCCATTCGTTTGAACAACTCGCCAGTGAATTGCGACAAGCTTTCCACATGTACGATTTGCAAAGTGTAGTGATAAAGCTAAATGAAATTAGAATGGAACCTCAGGAATCTCTGGATGAATTCTCTATCAGATTTGTTCATTATTGTTTTGAGTTCCCTGAAAGGGATGTTGATTGGAAATGTTTAAGTGAACAGTTCAAGTATGTGATTCTCGTTTCCCTTGAACAATTTCAGTTAGATCCTAGTGTTCCCTATGATAACCCGCAAGTTAACGACTGTTCAGATTTTGTCCCTAATGCTTCGTTGTCCATCTCCCCCAGTCCAGACCACACTCCAGCCTCCCAGGAGAGTATTGCTATGTGTGACATTCTCGCTCCTCCTCTTGAGTTGTCAGATAGTCGAGGTATGACCTCGAAAGTTCTGAGAAATGATGGATGGGTGCATGGGGATGAAGCCTACGATACTCCCTTTGAATATTTCACACACCATGTTGAATCAGAGCTTGAAAGCCCCAGTGGCTCATTATCTCTCTCGGTTCATGAAACCTACCTTGAGCCCACTCGGTGTCTCCCTAGACACAAACCTAAATCTGATTCGCATACTGATTATGAATCGACTCCTACCCCGCATAAAGTTGATTCCCTTACAAGGCCTGCCAGATCATCATTTTCTCTAAATGACACGGATGCACGTGTTGAAAATCCTTGTAGGGTTAACGCCCCTGCGACTCAATCTTTTCGTTCATTATTCCCCGGTTGGTTTCCCGATCCCGCCACACCAGTAATTTCTTTGGGACATTCAAAATTTCCTTATACTGGTATTGGCGGTAATTATAAGCCCGCAGATGGTGTTTCACAATCACAGTTAAAAAATCGATGAATCTTTCAGATCTGATCATTCTCACTCGGAATCTTTAGAGAGCCATAGGAGCGATTTCCTGTCTGGGCAACCTCAAGATGTCCTCTTTATTGATCCATCCCAGTTGGTAACTCCCGCGGAGCCTGACATGCCAGGTACCCAACCTGGTCAAACCGATGGTTGTAGCAATCACTCCTTATCTGAAAACATTTTCAATCATACCACCGAGGACTGTCACTCGGATCTCTTTGCTAACCCCATGAAGACACCTGAATTCTATGATTCTCTTTCGGAAGATTCAAGTACCCACCAGAAAATCGAAACACTTCAGCTTCTGCCGACCGTTTCTGAAATGACAATTCCCCAGTACCATGCTCCTTCCAACATAAAAGCATCGAATTCTCCTCACCCTGGAAAATCTAGAGAATACAATACTTTGGGTTATCAATCTGTCAGTGCGCAAACTTTTGACCGAATTGATACAAAGTCCATTGACATTTTGCAACTCACCACAATCCATGAGCACATCCATGACTCCCCTGGCACATGCTCAGTGCTTCCATTCCGTGAAATCAATTATCCCCACCACCATAATAAAGTTGTCGATTTGCTCGACCAACCTTATCCACTGAATTTTCCTACAAATATGCAATGGCTTACAAACCGCCCGTCAGACCTAGGATTGTGCATGGATGGATGTGTGTCTTTTATAAATGTTGAGTTTCAAGAACATATTGCTATGTATCAAGATGAGAGTGGGATTCAGCTTGCACAATCTATTCTGGCATGTTCTTTGGCAAGTATCTATGATCGTCTTGCCGTTGCACCTGCTCCTCAAGTAAGTTTTGTTGCTACTGCACTTTTTTGGATACTGGCTCTGATGCTGATCATTGTTGTCGTTGCAGGATGCAAATTAATGCGGTGGCTGCACTGGAAAACTGATTTTACATAACCCGACCGCATCATTGGTTAAACTAGGGTTTAGGTGTAGGCTAGCCAGGACCTGTTAATAAAATTTTAGTTTGAAGTTAATTAGGTTTACTTGCCAAATTTTTACTTTATGATTTAAAATCGTGTTTGCTATTTTTGTTTACGATTTATATTTTAGGCATCGTCATGTTACAAGTATTTTCCTTTCATTTCCTTTCAGTTACTTGTTGTTGCATAAATAATCATTGCTTGTATTTGCACTTACAACTGGTTGATCGCTCTTGCACACGACGTTGCATTGCATCTTGAGCCTCGCTTATTACATTGCGTCATACACTCTCTTTCTCACATCATTTTTGTCATATCGCCTGCCACTGCATGAGCCCTCATGGCAACCCTATCACCTTGCGGTCGTGTTTTGCCCTGATTGCTGAAACAGTAACCCCGTTATTTTGCATGAGGTTGCGGTGGCTATCTCAAGAGGCAACTTTCTCTCAGGTCAAGTCGTCGAGGTCACATTCTCAACAAGATGCCTATGAGTCTAAAATTATTTAGCCTAGGAGATACAAGTGAGTTGCTTGAGGGAGACCTAATAATTTTGAATGGCCCATACTCATAGCCTAGGCCTTGTGCCCAGCATCATCTTGGACACCCTAAAATGATCCGTTTTTCACGCTGCGCCTATTGTGGTAAATGGGATGTGAAGGCTCGGCATAAGGGCAAACCAAAATAAGGATATATTTCAGTTTCTGTAACACGAGAAACAACCTCTCTTGCTCGTAAAATAAGTCGGGATCCCTCATCCGCCCATGAAAATAAGTGCCATGAGCACATGAAAATAAGTGCTACAAGCACATGAAACAAATAAGGGTAAAGGATCGAGAAAGGCTTCCTGCGCAGAGAGGTGATGCAACGACTCCGTTGGAGTACTGACCAGGCTCGCTGGCAGCGGAGCAACGTTTGTGATTTCTTGAAGTGACTCCGCCGGGGTACTGTCCAGGCCTGCTGGCAGCGGAGCAACACCAGAAACTTACTTTAAAAAATTCTGAAAATAATAAGCCCACTGCCTTGCTCTTCACATCATCAACAAGCTACTGGCGTCTGTGAGTTTTCTCTTTGATGTGTTTCTGATTAGCGGGACTTAGTTGAGGCACAAGGATTAGGCATATCTGTAAAGGGCCAAAGTAATACAAAGGGTACCCGCGGAACTTGTTTAATATTCCCTTGCATTACTATCCAGACTCAGAATTTTGTTGTGATACTGACAGAGATGCTGGTTTCTACCAGTGGTTTGCCATTTGTTGTAGCTGCTACAACACCACCCAAAATTTTGGGTATATTTAAAATTTCAGGTTCCCCCTCTGCTCGCCTAGGCGTTAAAGTCTTTCACCTGACCTGTAGTCAACGACATCCCGCCGACCTATCCCCAACCCCTCACGAGTTGTCTCATCACCATGACTTGATGCTGTCGCTGCAATCACGCCATATGTGGGAGGGATCATCTAGCGTACGCTCGAACATTCTTACCGCAGTCGCGCCATGTGTAATGAGATTTCCATGCATATGTTTGAACGAGAACCTTTTGTGTATTGACGAGTAAAAGCCCTCCTGCTGTAGGTCATTAAGCATATTGTTTGAATGCTTCTCTTAATCTTGTTAGTTTCATGTGTTTTATCTGTGGTTATCATTATTGAAGAGTAATTATGATGTTGTAATATCCCACGCAGGTTGACCCCACGGGTGACAAACTCCTCAGTCGTGTCATGACATCAAGGGAAATAAAATTGGGCTCAACGACGAGGTCAAAGTTGCGGAACAGGGGAGGAGCAGGAGCAAACGATCAGTACTGTTAAAAGGGGGATAGTGTGATACAAGTTGATCAGAGAGAACCTTCTATGTCACTGATGCAAAAGCTTTCTTCACTAGTGCGCACCAGATGCTTTAAAGCGCTCCATTGGAAATGTCCAGATCTTGCATCATACCATCTCCATGTCGATGGGCGCATGCAAAGAAACATATTTTGCCACTTCGATCTGAATGGCCTGAATTATAGCCCGATGAACAAGACGAGCTTAGGAGATCTCCCTAGAGATGACAATCTCATAGCTCATATATAGGTGTGGTTGGAAGGAGTATGGAGGAACGAAAGGGCATATTCTAATCCTCACTGTCTCTTAATCCACTACAGATTGTCTAGCCTAAAACTATTAGAGATGGAAATTTCCGATTGAACCTAGAAGGTTATGTTGAATGCATACACCTTTTTGTAGCCAAGCAGATTGATGCATATGCAAAGAAAGTCTCTAGTAACACATGATAGAAAGGGTCAACATTAAAAGCGGCCATCATGTGGTTTGAGGAGCAGATTTCAACTCTTGACCTTTCAAAACAAAAGGCATTCATATTATGAGGTGGTGGCCGTGGCATAAATTTTTTTATCTAGTTGCGCTAGCAATCGAAGGAAAAGTAAATGTGAAAGGATAAAAACATATGGTTTTAACACCATACGAGACGCAAAGGATCAGAACCATACGAAAACTCATGGCAATTGAGCTCAAATATTTCTATGGTGTGTTTTTGACCTATGTTAAAACGTGTTGAGAGAATATACAATGATCAAGGTTTATTTGTAAAACATAGAGCAGGCGCAAAGGTTCGATGGTTGTTTTCAAACTTACAGCAAATGTTTGGAGCAATTTACATATGTAGCGGTCAACTCTACGTGGAAACATGGCGCAAAAACCACATGGACACATTTACATAAAGTCAAACATTCGATGGCACGTTTCAATTTACGTTAAAACATTTGAGGCAGGTATATATAAGGTGGTCAATTTTACGATTAAAGTGGCTGATCATGACTATATGAAAACAAGTTGCATGGAGCCAAATTTAAATGTTTATATATTACATGGTGGTCAACGTTTCAACCTTGGTAAAATGGAGCAGATATATAATGGTCATGTTATGTTTAAAACATGGACAATCCCATAGTGGTAATGTTATGATAATTGTGGCGCGGTATATGAATATCTATTGCCATGTTTTAAACAGTGCGGAGCGACGAAGTTGCTGGAGGAGGTCCGGTTTTTTCTATTTATATTCTCTGTGTGCAAGCACACAAAAGCCAGCCGCTGCCAGAACGCCCAGCCGTTTTCGGCATATAGGACGAAACTTCCTCCCGGCATAAGGGGTCAAGGATAAGAAAGTTTTCCTCTGCGCTGATGGCTGTGATTTGCGGGACACTTGTATGGTCAATAGAGATGGTGCGCTGTCGCCAATCTCTTACATGTACACCACGGATTTTTTTTAAGTAGGTGGTCACTAATGAAAAATCAACAAACCTTTTAAAAACCGCCAAGCCTTCTGATGGTCTCCCATTTTAAGCATTTCGAAATTCAACGTAATATGTCTCGGGATACTTTGTGACCAGTTTTCTTAAGACTGTTTGTAAGCTTGTTCGAGAAGAACGTTGGCTCACATTTGACTACGTGTCAAAAAAACATGAATCGTGTTCTTACGAGGGCAAAGATTATCTGAACCAAGCTATCGACGACGACTCTCAAGAATAGAAAATCCGACACGTTGAGCTGGACAGAACGAATCCTCCCTCTTCATGCTGCATTAAATGGATGCAGGTTGCCCATGCATGCTGCCATGCATGAACATAAATTACGCTGCTACACCCAAAATGGAGGTTTCTGATCGAAAAGGGCGCTGATACACAACTTTTCAGGGATCGTTCGCTCTGCATTAGCAATAAAGCCTGACATATAAGGATCTGACGCTGTTCTGAGCCGCTCAAGCCTGGCATGCCATAGTAACGTTTGGCTTGGTCGATTTTCAGTGCAGGAAAAAGATCGAATCTCTTTGATGTTGGTTGTGTTAGCACAACAAACAAAACTTCTAAGTTAATTTTCACCCTCTGCAATACGTTGCTCTGAGCTCAATCTACACGCCTCCTAAATTCAAACTATTTCGACTAGTGATTCCAATGCCTCGATGAAGATGGTCACCTGCTATAGGCCAGAGTCATTTGCAGTGGAATGTAATAAACATTCTAGCGGTCGACCATCATGGGAGGTGAAAGAAGTTTCAGTACAGTGCGTTGGCACAACGCCCTCCCAACAGATCGCGCTCCTTGCTGGCCACCGAGGAACATTCCATTGTTAAACAGCAAACATGGGGGCAAATATAAAACCTTAACACGTCCGAAGGATTAAAATTGGGGCGGTGAAAACAGTAGCTCCTGCACCAAACATCGTTCGCTCTGTCACACCTACAGTATGTGCATTGAGATCAGAATCGATGGGGTTTGAAAAACGATGATATTTTGATGCGTCTGTTATTGCCATTCACAGATAGAATTTCAGTTATGGTGCCGTGGAAATATTGCAGGAAGGATTAATCGTCCTTTTGACCGCTGAATCCTCCTAAGGAGTCTTGAGCCCAGCGCAGTAACTTGCCTTTCAGCATGTGATGTGGCGGGAGTTCAAAAGGAGCAGGAGGTTAATACTCTGAAAATTTTACTACCAAACGTCGATTGCAGCAGCAAGGAGTGCAATAGATTCTTAAACACAACCATGCGACCCCTGATCAAGTCACAATCCATCCTGGGTCGCTGAGTCACAGCATACCCAAAATCGATTGAGTGCGACTTGCCCAAAATTTGCGACTATACGACCCTTTTCAGGTCGCATTTCTTTCAAGTCGCAAGTTGCAAATCAATGAGACAAGTAAAAAATGCGACCCTGCGACCCCCTTTGAGATTGTGACCCATGTGAAGGTAAAGTCGCGCGACCCCTCCAGGTCACTGAGCCGCAATACAGGTTGCTGGACAGGAAACGCGACCATGCGACCCCTCCGAGGTCGCAAGGTCGCAGAAAGGTGTGCTCAAAGAAAGTTGCGACCAAGGAGAAAGTTCCGACTACGCGACCCCGCTTCAGATTGGCCTCTTTTCTCAAAGCATATATGGCCTACAAAACAGGACTATGCAGGGGTCCAAGCTGATCTTTAAAGTCTCCTGATTTTATGTGTCAATATACCTTTTATGCATCTACGTTTATATATTTATTACTTCCTCAACATACATAAAATGTTTGTATGCGTGAAGCTAATTTAACAGGTTACACATGGCTGATTTAATTCGCTTATCTACAGATTATATAAGAAGATGCTGATTTACTCTGTTGTCTTGCAGGTAATACAAGGAAACAGTAATGCCCATCCAAATTAAGAGGACTGCTAGCTCTCTTCGAAAGATGCGAAGCTGGGTTTCAGATCAACCTCAAAACCTCTTGTTATGTGGATGCTCAACATCACTGGCAGATAGAAGCTGCTGTCTCACATGGTGAAGGCTAAGGCTGGCCTCCAGAGAATAAGGTTATGATATCTCTGAAAAAGAAACGCAGAAGGGATGACCGAAGTCGCAGGTCACATATTTTCCGAGGTCGCAGATTTCTTCAGGTCGCCAGGTCGCGGAGTCGTGTTCCATGCCAAATGCTCAACTATGCGACCCAACGACTGGGTCGCAGGTCGCAAATTTATGAAAGTCGCAGGTCGCACATCTAACAAGGTCGCAGGTTGCACATCTGCCGAGGTCATAGGTTGCACATCTGTTGAGGTCGCAGGTCGCAAGTTGCCCGAGGTCGCAAGTCGCAGAGGTCGCCAGGTCGCCAAGTCGCATCCCCTACAAAATTCCCGACGGCGCGACCCAGCGACCCAGCGACTAGGTCACAAGGTCACAAAATCCAGTCAGGTTGCAGGTCGCAGAACAGATTGGGTCGTAAGGTAGCCCAACGGTCAGGAAGATGAAAAGTCAAGGAAGCCCAAAGGGCAGGTTTTATATTATAAATACTCCTTCGGGAGCTTATAAAAAGGATCTTTTGTTTGGGACTTGAGCAGAGTACATTGTATTACCAGTAGATTATACATTTAATGATGAATACAAGCATTTTGAAAAATCCCTTTGTGGATCTGCTGTTGTTTTATGTATGAGCACTCTTGAGTATTATATCTTCAGTTTTTGAACATCTTTAGATTAAGGGAACTGCATCTTTAATTCACATCACAGTTGCGTAATAGTTTGCTGAGTATGTTAATGGTGGTTGAGTTTATTTCACTTTCTTAGCGAATGTTGATGACTTTGTTTATCTGCGTTTGTGTTATCATTTAAACTTTTAGGAAGTGAAGGGTGTTCTTGCCATGAGGAACTGTTTCTTTTGCGGTCAGAACAGTTTACAAGCATGACCCTAATGAAGTGTTGCTAACGACACTTCCTTCAGGACTTCATGCTTTATTATTTTCTCTTGCTACTCATAGTGCTGCATGTACATTTAATGCATCAATCATATGTCTTGTATCAGTTGATTAGGTGTGTACCCACTGTTTTATAGAAGGTTAAGCTAGACCCAAAGAAAGGAGAAATCAGTGGTAGCCGGACCCACACCCCGGACGGGATCCCTATTCCAAACGGTTCAAGGTCTAATTGGGACCTTTTACCGGGGAGATCCCCTACTGTTGGCCGGACAGATTTTCCCGTCAACAGAGTGCCAATAAGCTCAGTACTATAAGTATATTTCCAGTTTAGTTTCAGATTTCTTTGTAGTTTTTAGTTCAAGTGTGTTTCAGTTTCCAATTTCAGCATTGTTCGGATTTCAGTATTTAAGATTTTTAACGTATGGCAGGGATTTCTGTTTTATACAGTTGGCAGTTCACAACTCAGTAGTAGTTTCAATTTAGGCTTACGGTATGAATTTGTGACTCCATGAGCCCAATAAGGCACAAACATTTAGGTCTACAGGTTCTCAACGCACTTAGAACAACATGTTGTCCCCAGATGGAGTCAATGTTGGCCTGTGACTGCACATAACATGGATAAGTGGTCCCTATAAGGAAATCATAGGGCAGAGGCAGAGAAGCAGTTACCATTAGCGAAGACAAAGGCAACAAAGAAACATTTAATATAGAAAAACAATAACGACAGAGTCCTGAGTGAGGTTGGGTCAATTCGTGCAAGCGTTCAGGTCGAGTCGTGAATGCTAAATTATATCTAGTCGTGAATGCGGGGCAAGTATTCCACTTACAAATAAGAAATGTTTGGGTGCAACCAAAGAGACAAGGTCGACAAACCACAACAAGGGGAGCAGTGAGGACCGTTGATCCGAGCATCGGTTAATGACAGAGATTAATATCGCAGTCGCAAAGTGCAAGTGTTGCAAGATAGGCGCAAAGGGTAAAAGTTAAAAATGCCGAAGTGCGATGTGCTATAGCGGTGGGACCCAGCCACCCGCCACGCCTATTTTCATTCTAGTTCCCTTGAAAATCACTAAACCTTAACTTTTTCGCCTTTTCGCCTCATTTTTCTACTTTACCTTCTTTCACCGCTTTATCATTGGTTTCGTTTGCCACTTGCTTCCTTATTCCCCGATTGCAATTAAAGTGGGACCATCCCTCCACGTCACCCTTTCTTCCTCACCCTCCATCGCAGATCGCATATTATAAACCTTTCACATCGCAACTAAAACTAAAAACCCACAATCGCCGACTTGCGATGTATCACATCGCATTTGTTTCAACTTATCTTTGAAATGCCCACAATCTATTTGGTTTAACTTGCGACGCGACGGATGGCCCACCACAGCAGGTCTGCCCCCAAACTTCAGAGTTGTTTCCAATACATATCACATATCATATACAACATCATAAAACTTTGCCTTACCGTATAAAACATTTGTCGATTGATAAACCCTGCGGATTGCAGTGGGATCAACTTGTCCCTGACACATCATCCTCAAATCAGCGCAAATCACACTTCACGGTTTTAAGCATTTACCCTATTTCCCAAACTTTAAATTCTATGATGAGCGATACGGGTGTGTCCCTCTCCCCGCACTTTGCAAGTTTTAGATTTTAAACCCCACTGCTATACTTAAAACTTAAAATTTGCGATTTGCGATGCAGTCCGGTCCCACCTTCCCTCCACGTCACTTACCTTCTCCCTGCACTTTGAACATCACACAATTTAGAGTTTACCTTTACTGCTTCATGGTAAAGAGTTGCAATTGCAATGCGGTTGGGCCCCACCATCACTCCCGCCGTTCTCATTCGTGGTCACACATCTCATCACTACTAAGCCCTCCACATCCCTCCATCACCTCAGCTTCACCCCAATGCATCTCACGGTCCTTGTTTCATTTTGCACCCCCCACAAATTTAAAACTTTAACCATGGGGAGGGGGTCCGAAATGGGTGCTATCCATTACCACCCACTCCTCCATGTGTCATCCTCTTGTCATTTCACACCCCTCTTCGCCGATACCGCTTACCACTCAAGACCCCCTCCAAAATCCGGTTCCTGTTTTTGCAATTCAAAACACCGCATGGGATTTTGAGGCAGAACATATAGTTGTGGCTTATGGGGTCTGCTCAGGAGATCTCCGCTAAATAACCAGATGTGCTCAGTAAAACTGGCCTCTTCATAATGGATTAAGTGGAAATCACCAGACTGAGGGAGTGGAGGTCTGTAGGCAAAAGAAATAATTGTAAAATGACAGTCAACCTGTACACCTACGATTGCTCCTCTCCATACCGTCTTGAAGGCTCCCATTATTAGCCTTAATGGGCGACCATGTCCTTTTTGTTTTTGGTTTAATTTTGATGATTTTGCTGATGAAATCTCAATTTCACCCCATTCTTGTTTTAATTCTCTTAGTACAGAAGTAATTACTCAATGTACGCTCTGCAAGTAAGTAGCATGTTTTGATTTCATAGATATGGGTCGATCATAAATGATCAAGTACCGTAGACCCTTCAAGGAAACTCTATATATAGTAAGTTCTAAGATGAAAGTAAGGTTTTGGAATTCTAGAAGAAGTTTGCTGTAGTTTTGTATGATTGTGCTTCCTGTGCTCTGAGATACATATTTGGGAGAGCTGTTTGAACTTAATATAATACAACATTGTTATTTGGATTCCAGATGGAGCAATGAGTAGTATGTATCCGTTTTCCTTTGTTATCACTAATACCTTTTATGTATAATCATCTGTTATGCTATGTTGCTTTGAAGGTCCATGCAATGTAGCTGCTGGTAGTTTGCAATTTTATTCATGAATTCGTGTTTGCATAACACTCAGGTGTTAATGCTCATGGATTAAGCTTACCGCACTCCCTTAATTTACGCTCTACGAACCTCTGTTGTTGCCCATATCTCATTCATATCCGCTTCCTCTGAGGTATTGGGGGACAGATTCTTAAATTTCTCAAGCCTATCTCTTGTGGGTTCATTCTCCGTTATTCCTCACTGCCTCTGCACATTTTAAAGCTTCTGCTCTTTGTTTTATACTTGGCCCAACTAAAAGCCATCAACCTCACAACCTCTTGAGCCCTCTCACTGTTTGGGGAATTCACATTAATCAGGCTCAAATGGTCTTCTCTATTCCTGAACCACCAAAACCATTATTCTCTTGACTGATATTATGTCATAGGCATTTGTATAATTGCCCACATTTAACCTTTGATTTTAAGATGTCCTAGGCACTGGTATTTTGCAACTCAAGGCTGTCTCTAGGAGCTAAAACACTATGTAAAATAATTTATTCTCAGCACACTTATGACCTTTAATGTATTTGCTACAACAATTGTAGAAAATCCCTTTTTCTCTTTTTTCTTCCAAATTTTTGGTTTCAACCTTGTAGGTTGTGGAAGTGTTATGAAACCAGCTCCAAAAATTGAAGAAAAGAGAGATCAATGCCTTAGAAATCAACCACTTCGACGGGGAAACCTATAATACATTACATAAATGAACAATTCTTGGATGATACAAATGACAAAACCTCCTTCTATATATAGGAGTCCAAGGGATCACAATATAATTCTAGCCGACCTAACAATAATAATGTAAGGGCACAATAATAACAATATTGGGGTTACAAGGGTACAACAATAATAATAAGGGGGTTACACTAACAAGAATAAGGGACTATACTAGTATAGGGACCTAACATGCCCCTCTCCTTCAAAAAAGTGTTGTCCTCAACGCTTGAGTAGCTCTAGATGCTTTCGCATAAAATTCTCATCTTCCCATGTAGAATCTTCAGTGGGTAAGTTCTTTGACTTGATGAGATACTCTGAAATTGATCGATTTCGTAGCTGTCGAGATCTTGTTTCCGTGACTGCTTCAGGTTCCAATATGATTCTTCCTTCCTCTCTTCAGCTTTGTGACCTCCTGTGAAAGGATACCAACACTGAACAACTCATAATAGTTAGGACCGAGTCAATTTTTTAAATGAAATCGAAATGTCTTTTCTTACTCCAGCAGTTTGTCAAAGTATATAGCTTAAGTGCAGTAGTCAATATAGCTAACAATAATGCTAGAAGAAGCAACTTTTGTAATGTAACAGAAACTCAACATTCCCTACAGACAACTCTTTTTTGTGGTTTCAGCAGAGTGGTCATGTACTGAGGAAGTTCCTTTCCTCCTTTTTTCTGATGTAATATTATCATAACCGAACTTGTTAATAATAATTAAAAAAACTAAATAAAAGATTATATAAATATATATATTTGAAAAAGAAATAATGTGGTGCTTTTAAATTTTGTTTTTTAAAATTGTAATTTATTTAAAAATTGTTTTGTTATATTTTTAAATATTTTTATAAAAAATATATGAAAAATATATATGTTTCTTTTATAAGGGTTGCCTAGATAATGAGATTCAAAGTCATTACAAGGAATAATCATTATTATCTCAACACTTACGAAGAAAATGAACTTAAATCGAAATAATAATAACATTTTCCCCAATCACTTGAATTAAATCTAGTCATTATTATATTATAAAATTTTCAACTAAATTGATTATTATATTATCTTTTATAGTAGAACATAAAATCAACAACAACTTAAAAATTAAACAAATTTTCCATGTCATAACTTTTAAAATTATTCAAATTGATTGGTATTTTCCCTTCTTTATATTAATTATTACATTCCTCTCCCTTAGATAAATGAGTGTAAAAGGAACTTAATTAATTCTTTATATTGATTATTACATTCCTTTTCCTTTCTTACAGAAGATTAAACATAATATAATGAATGTAAAAATGCACTTAAGTAATTTTGCTAGGGTCTCAACTTTTAAGTTATTTAAGTCAATTAATTATTCTCCTCTTTATAATGATTATTACATTCCTCTCCCTTATTTAAAGACCAACTAAAATGTAATGAAGGCACGTAACTAATTTTATCAAAGCAAGTTATTGAAAGCTGTCTTGGTGGTAGGCTAAGTTTCTTGCGTTAAGCGAAGTGTTGTGATAGATGCACCAAGGAGTATGGTGTTTAGCTAGGAAGGATGGTAATTCCAGGTTAAGATAGTTGGTACATGATAATGCTAGACACAATATCAAGAGTAATATAATAGGGATGCAAACCAATTCCATCCATGTGTAACTTTGGTAGTAGGTTATGTCCCGTGTGGTAGTTTTGATGCATACACCTAATGAGTTATATGATGGATGTTGGCTTAATGATGTTTTGTGCCCAATGATGTTTATGTTCAAATAATGTGACAAATGTGACCAATTAATTCCACTAATCCATGAATTATTGTCAAATCACATACAAGTGGCAAGATAAGTCCCTGTTTAATAATCGACAGACACCTAATCTGGGAATGTTGGCCATAATGATGCTATAACATGAAACAATATAGTAAATGTGTCTAATTAATTCCATTAATGCATGATCCTAACTATCCAAGTGTAAAATAAAAAGTTGCTTCAATGGTATTTTAGTTTAGCATGTGTTTTTCCCATTCATGGCACCCCATAATTATACTTTGTAATACTTTGTGTTGTAAGTCATCATGTTTATGTTTCTCGTGCATTAGATAAGCTTGACCATCTATGTTTTTGTTAGTTTCAATTTTATAGCCCATTTTTTAAAATGTTTTGAGATTTGTAGCTTTCATGTTGAATCTTGAAGAACTTTAGCTTCTGAATTTTCTTTTTTCCTCTATTGTTATATAGAGCCACTACAATTTTGGGTCAATAATGGATTAAAATGGTTATAAATTAAGCTAAATTTATTCATTGTGGGATAGGGAAAATCTTTGAATGAGCTTGGTATTAGTACGTGGCCATGTTTTTGGAAAATTATATGTAAGGAAATTTTATATAAAATACTGCTTGCTATATTGAAACACGTAGAATTAAAAGAGGTCACACTCAACTTTGGCACAATATTAGTTACCGATGAAGTTAATTCAGTTCCACTATTTTCAAAGCAATAATCATGATATAAAATGGATATACATAGTTATGATATCACTTTATTGATGCTCTAAATTTGGGAATATTGAAGTTGGTATCTAGAAGGATTTATTTCGATAGATTCCAAAATCACACTAATAAACCAAAATTGTAAACCATTTAGTCTAGAAACCAAGGTAAGATATATGTATCTTTTCCAGGATTTTAACATCTTCAGAATCTATGGGTGTGAAATTCAACCATGTCTTTATCAAGCAAATATTGCCTTTTGATTATACTCATTTTTCTTCCAAGAATCATGAGTCATCTTTTACCTTATCCACACAAGCCTTTTCATTTTCTTTTAAGAGTAAATCTACACTTGGTTGTAAATAGAATTTCAAACTCCTTTGGTTTCAATGTGGGAGTAGCTTGGTATTATGTCCGTTACCACATTATATTGAAAGCAAAGAATTGCTTTAAATTTTTCAGCTTGTATTCACCATAATAATCTCGATGACGAAATATTACCTAACAAAGATACATGGAAAGAGTTCCAATATTTGATTTAGATGCATGTTGCACAACCTAGCTGAAGGAGTGATGCTCTAAAGGAGTTGAAGCCCACAATATCTCATAATGTGATCACAAGAAATGTGGATTTTGAAAGGAGAAAAATAGATGGAACATAAATGTCGAGTGGAGTTGAACAAGTAGTTGAGTCTAAAACCACCTGGGTAATTAGCTAAGTAGTTAGAGACTGGAAGCAAAAGCAACAATAAAAGGTTCAAGCGAGCCTGAGGCCATGGCTATATGAGGGCTAGTTCCCAGAAGGGGAAAAATTTATAATAAATCCACGCAAACAATCAAATGTATCCTAGGAGATTCATGTGATTAGTTAGATGGGTTCTCATAGGAAAATTTAACAAAATAGGGTGACACTCTTGTAGGAGAATTACAACACAAGAATAATTGAGATGATGTTGGTAGTTACTTATCCTATGCCAATAATTTGACATTTGAATGCAAGCAACAAGCCTTTAATTAACTCAATGGAGAGCTATAGTGGAAGCTCAATCAAAGAATTAGAGCAAAGCCACTTATAAAAATGAATGTGTTAAGTGAAAAGTCAAGACAAACGAGAAATTTTAAAGGATCACATATAATTGTAGGTCTTACTATTCCAATATTTTAAGTATCCTAGATCATGAAAACAACAAACTCAATTTATTAGTTTTATAACTCAACCTCATAGGTATGATATATAAAGTGAGTATAAAGCTGCATTTTTGCAAGTTGAATAGAATAAAATCAAACATTGTAGATATGATTATATGTTGTAGGAAAACTAGGGAGATGGTTTTGAGAAAATTGATTCAATCAATAGTCAATGTCAAGAAATTGTAAAATTTGGTCAACAAATTGGAAACTTGATTGAAGCATGAGAAAATAATTAATAGAGGCATAAAAACCAAGGATGATGCAACAAGTAACACAAGGAGTGTTAAATTTTTGTTGGACTCCAAATATACTGAGATAAAGATTTTGAAATATAAATCGAAGGCCCCTTAAATTGAGCATGTTTAATCAAAGGAGCTAATCACTACTTGTGAGGAAAATGTTGTTTTAACATTAGAAAATGGTAGGTTGAGAGATCAAAACTCTCAATTGTCAAATGAATCAAGGAATTGCTGGAAGAATTAAGCTTACTAATGAACATATGCTTGAAGTACAAAATTTGAGTAGGATCTTATTGAAAACTATTCTTAGAACATGCCACTATCATAAATATTTCAAATAACTGAATTCCTAAATAACTGTGAGAGAATTATGAACACATCCAAAAATGAAGACAATGTTGATGTCATGCTTGAGAAGTAGTGTCATATAATACTTATGTCTATGCATTATAAGGTTCAAAATATAAATATTTCAAATAAAGATAAATTGGCTTACTTGAATGATGTGTTATTTTTTTGTTTTTTTAGAAATTGTGGTCATAAGTTATCCAAAAAGATACAAATACTGAATCATTGTTAAAGGCCTGGGAAAACCTTGAAGCATTTTTATAGGTTGCTCTTTATCATTCTCCATAAAAATTTTAATTGGTTTGAAGTGAAGGATTTGAGACAAAATCATCAATCAAATGAAAAAGTTTAATCCATTCTTTGAGATTAATGGTTGAAGAGGTAGGAAAATTTGTTCAGTTTTTAAACAAGTTGTCATAAGAATCATTGGAAGCTACAGGAATCAAAGACTGAAATTCTTTGATTCTTGACATAGAAAAGGTAAATGCTAAAAATTAATTGATCCTTGCAATGTAGGATAAGATAACAAAGGTGAAGAAGGTGGAAAGGGAATTCAATAGCTAATTTTATCCAATTGTAAAATTCGTTTACCTTGTCCATGTACAACCAAAATTTAGAGTGGTAAAAAGGTATGCATGGGGTTTGGGACACATGAACAACCAAGCATAAATGCATGGCCTATTGAAAAGTTTTCTTTTGGCCAAAAACATACGAGTGACCAATATTAACATCTTGGGGGATTTTCTCATTACTATTCAAAATGTACACAAAAGAGCTTGGTCAAGAGACAAACACACGGAGAACCTTCCGAAGAGAATAATACAACTTATGGATGAATTTCCTCATTTTTTTCCCACATCCTAAGGAGCCAAAATATAGAAGCTGACTGGAGTTTCAATCGCATGTGCCCTAAGAAATTAGAATCCAATGGAGAATCAGGGTGGTGGAATGTGACATAACCCCAAAGTCCCTATCAAACTAAGTAAGACTCCATGGCTTATGTCCAAAAAATACTATTCATTGCCAAAGGGTATATCAAAATTAGACATTAGAGAAATTTTGAGGTCTAAAATGGTCCTCTTAAGGAACATTATAAAATAATAGTGGAAATAATAAAATAAGATTACATTACATCATCAAATTTTAGAGGGAAAAAGGAAAAAAACTACTTTTTTTCAACTTGTGTTTTCAACTTATCTCCCTATGATTTTACTCAAATTTTGAGTAGTAGCGCTTGTTGGATGAAAAATTTAATTCCTCATCCAAGGACTACCATGTTGCATACTTTTGATGTACTCTGGTACACGAAAAATGATAAATACATGAAAAAACATGTTTGCAATCATGGTTTTCATGTATTACTCATTTTTCGTGTAGTAGAGTCCATCGAAAGTATGCAACATGGGCACTCCTTGGATGAGGAATTAAATTTCACATGCAACGACTATTACCACTTTAAATTTGAGTAAAACCATAGGGAGATAAGTTAAAAATATGTGTTGAAAAAGTAGTTTATTTTTATTTTTATTTTATATTTTAATATTTTTACTTTTTTTACTCCAAAAATGATGAATCATCCCCCATGGTTGACATCATCATCTTGAATTGTATTGGTTCTCATAAAGTTTATTTTGGTTGTAAATTTTTGTTTTGAGGCCCATTTTAAACCTCAAAATTTCTTTAATGTCATAATTTTTACAAGGATAAGAAAAATAAGGATGGGGTCTTGAAAACTTTCATGGTATCTCAATGTATTTGAAGCATGCAGATGAGACAACCCCAAATCTATTGCAACGAAAGAGTACATTCCGATGGCCAAAATACAGTTGTAGAGCACGACGCCTACTTCAAGCGATGATTACAAATTGTAGACATGATATTATGAAGAGAGATGCAAACATTACTCTCCTTGCATGTGGGATAGAGAGGCGGGGGCATATATCTATGGAGAAATAAGCTCACATGAAGAGATGAATTTCCAATTTTGTTTTTTTGTTTGCCGAGAAAACATCGAAGGCTATGGCAAATTATGTGGAATCCATGTCAATTCCATATAGGCGAGTCAATGCTTGTAATTGAGAGTCTCCATTTCACAGTTAATTCTTCCTTGTATATTGAGTTGAATTATGTCAATGCACTTGATTGTTGCACAATTTGGTTGGAATTCGAGTAGTTATTAATTTTAATTGGGCCTGGGCTCGTCCTCTGGAACGATGAACTATGGGAAAAACAAAATTAGTAATGTCATGGATAGGCGAAATTGGGTGGTGTTCGATGCAAGTGCACATTTATGTTCACTAGTTCCTACGAATCAACCACTTGCTAATCAACATGGTCTTGTAATTGATTTGTCAGGACTTCGTGTCTATGGGACGAACTTTCATCAATCAATGTGGAGAAATCGACCTATTCTTTCAGGGATTTGAGGCTTACAATTAATATTGGTGCTCAATCAACAAGGAGAAATGACACAATATTAGCCTCACACTCATAAAAACAATAATAAGTCCAAAACATTAAAAATAATTAAAATCATAAAAGTTGGATTTATTCCTACTTTTCTAGAATGAGTTAGTTTCTCAAAGTTGAGAGTTTGTTTAGGTTTATTTAGTTGAGATATTCTCTCTAACTAGTTAGGCTCCTAGATTAGTATGATTGAGATATTCACTCAACCAAAGTGATTGTATCCAAGATAGACACACTATCTTGAGACATTCTCCTGATGTATTTATATATTGTAACAATATCATTATTTTATATATGTGAATAGGAAAAATGCAATACAATAAATTAAGGGCTTGTGAAACCTTTTCCACCATGTCTTTGTTGTTTATGTCTATGATATTTTAATTTATGTTTATTTTAATATTTCTGCATTTGGTAGCAAAGCAGAGTAATTGAAGAGTCTCTTGAATAGAGCCAAGATAACTCAAGCAGGAGATCTTCATGTTGCAGATATGTCGTGTTTTCGATGGCAACTTCTACATTGGATGAGTTAGTAGTACCCATTACATAGTGAATGCAAAACATTGGGTTTATAGAAAATACTTTCATCTTCTTCATGTGAAGAATTGATCATCATCATGACATGACCATTGGTGCACATGGTTCTCCTATCGATACAATCAATATTTCTGGACCTTCCTTGCCCGAGATCTATGTCTTGGAAGCGCTTCAAGCTTCGGACGCTGATCTTTTAGATGAAGCCTTGATATTTATGTGTAAAATAAATATACATAAGATCTCAATTTGCAACGATAGTTGTGTGCTAACTGAATGTGGAAAAGCTACAACTGGAGCACAATTTCCATAAGGCCACGTAGACCATTTCCATCACATAGATGAGACTAGTAAGCATCCTTGATTGTACGGATTTTTCATAAACGTGTAATGAGAATATTAAAGGTCGATTCATTGTGGTCGATTCATTGTGAGATGCCTCCATTTCAATGAGGACCCTCTTGGCTTTAGGAAAGAGCCGAAATGGGTCCTTCTCTCTACACAACTTGTTGTTTATTGAAGAAAACAACAACTTGCTTTTCAAATTTCGAATTGCCTTGTATCGACCATTCAGAGGGATTTCTCCGAACTCTTGTCAAATTTAATTTTCTCTGAATCCTGTAAAATTTAAATTTTCATTGTATGCTTGTATCAACCACATAGTTCATTGTATGCTTCATATAGTTTTCCAATAGTGCCCCCGACCACATGAAAACAACCTAAGTTTCCATTTATATTGCTCAGCAGCTGAAGGGAGGGTAAGAGGGAGTGACAAGGGGAGGATGGATTAGAGGAAGGATGTCTATTAATACCACTGCGACTCCCAATAACTTGAGATTGAGACGATATCCATTTCTCTGCAGCTTCTCTTGCAACAAAAATAAATTTGATGCCAACATTTACATATTGTTTGTTGATAAATTCCCCCAGCGGCAACACTGAGTCATGTGGTCAGAGCTGAATCAGGACAAGCAGAAACACTTACAGAATAAAATCCTCCATCTTACGTCATATGGTTTTTGTATTTCATAAATCCACATTTTTAAAATTTGGAAGCAGAGTGTTTACCTGTTATTGGGTTTCATATTTATGAAATACGTATTGTTGAATTCGGTTTTTGCATGAGTACATGCTTTGTTTCCAAAGAAAATGAGGTTTTGCATAATGGTGAAGAAGGAGAACATCTTTGATTGAGTTATCTAGTATTGCTATCAGCCTGTGTGTAGAAGGAGTTGTAAGTGTTGCTTGTAAAGACCGTGCTATGTATGACATTTAATAAACTAGTGTGGAGCTCGTGTTGCTGTCGACTTATAGGATCCTGTGCGGAAACACCTAAGTATAGAGTGCTGTGAGCTTGGTGCATCCCGGAATAGTGTGTCGAGGAGTGGGATGAAGAGTTGAATGAGGAGCCTGCCATGAACTAGCTGCAAACAACAAGAATATATCTCCAATAAATTTATGGTATGCCTATACATTCATAAATATTTCAACATTAAAACACTTTTTTATAAATCACTCTTATACATTGATTTTAATATTTTATTAAAATGTTTTAAAATAAGGTGTATGTAAGGTTTTTAACATGATAATTTGGAGAGATAAATGACTATTTTGTAATATTTGGAGTAAAAGTTGATTTCGGTTTTTTTTTTTTTTTTTTGGAGAGATAAGGTGTATTAAAGAAATAAGGTGCATTAAATTTTTCTCCTTTGGGGATATAAGGTGTTTTATTTTTTTGGAGTAATAAGGTAATTTTTAAGAGTGAGATAATTCTTTTGGAGTGATAAGTGTTTATTTTTTTGAGTGAAAAATGACAAGTGTAAATTTTTGAAGTGATCAAGTGCATTTCAAATTCAAGTCAAAATTAAATTTTTAATTGAGAATTCACAATGTCAAGTAAGCAAGTTCAAGTGAGGGTTGATGTGAAAGTTAAGTGGAGCAGAAATTGAAGTTAAATTTGAAGACAGAGCTTTGTATTATCATTGCTTAAACAGTGTCAACAATAGAGTTATAAGGGTGAATTTGATAGCTTATGTACTCCAATATTTAATAAAAACATCTCTTTTTGGTGGTGTTGAAGTGGCCTAGATACGTCTGGAATTGAATAAGGGGATCTTAGGTACACCTTGTGTAGTGAATGATTGTGCATGTTTTGTGTCTAGTTTTGACACTACAATTCTCTCATCTAACGGACACGTGAAGTTAAAAGCAAGTGAATGAAAACAAACACATTAATCAAAGCACTTGTAACTAAGTAGCTGCAAAGAACATTCAAGGAAGGATAATCAAGCACAAACAAGAAAAACACACACAATTGAGCAACTACAACACATAATCAAGCTAATAAAAAGGTCATCCACATCAACATTCAACGACATCAACTACAATTGGTCTTTGTGTAACTTTCAAATAATCTTGTTTTTTGTAAGTAAACTTGTAATCAAACTCAAATCAAACTGAGTTGAATTGTAAGGGTGCATTCTCGGTTGAACCGACACCCAATAATTTTTTATCAAGCAAGTGAAAAAAGTTGAGTGGTTGAAATTATACTTTATTTTCCAAAATATTCATCTCATTGTAAAATATTGGGTGCATTTTCGATAATATTTGACACCTTTATCTTGCAAAGAAGCTAAATCAAGTGAGCAAGTTCAAGCGAGTGTGAAGAAAAAAAACAAGTGCGAAGTGCAAGTGAACAAGTTCAAGACATCAAGCGAGCGTGAAATTGATTGAAGAAAAATCAAGCGAGTGTGAAAGCAACACCATGTAGTTCATTGTATGCTTCATATAGTTTTCCAATACTGCCCCCGAACACATGAAAATAACCTGAATTTCCATTTATATTACTCAACAGCAGAAGGGATGGGAAGAGGGAGTGACAAGGGGATGATGGATTAGAGGAAGGAGGACTGTTATTACCACTGTGACTCCCATCAACTTGATATTGAGACGATATCCATTTCTCTGCGACTCCAACTTTTTCCTCTTACAAGGGAGACCACCTACTCATCATTCTTGTTGGTTTACAATAATGAAATTGGCAGTGACTTGTGTTGAGCAACGATAGATCATGAAACTTGCGATTTGCTGAGACTGCTGGTAAGGTGGATGCTGAGAAGCCTATTCGTATGGGAGGAAACACCTTGTGGAACCTACAATTGGAGGAACCCTGGTAAATGTGAAGAGTGCAGTGCTAAGAGAAATACCAGGATGACCATTTCTCGAATCAAAAACTCCTCCAGGAACCCATGGGCATTGGACAATTCAAATAGCTAAGGTAAAACATGCATAATTTTTTTGATTGATGTGGCTGCTCATGCTAATCGAACTGGGTGTATAAAAGTCTTGAATGTTGTTAAAATGTTTGAAAGTTCTATTTGAAAAGACTCAACATGTTTCAAATTGTGAAAAATCCCATGTGAATATGCAGGTTTTGTTATTTTCATAAAGTTTTTTTTTTTGAGGAATCTACATCCCTTATATTTCTTCTCGCATATACTTTCTCCTCATATTCTTGCATATCCCTCTTTTAAGCTTCCACTATATGTAGAGGTCTTGATAAATTGTAGATAGTGCAACGTTAGAAGGAAACCTAGAGATGTTGACTGAACCCACAGTGAGATTTGAAAACATAGTGTATTTGTTAGACAAAGATTGTTAAAACCATATTTTTTGAAAGCATTAATTTGTTGAGGAAATTGAGTGATGCTATGCATAAACTGAATTCAATGTCAATTCAATTGAATATAAGCTACAAGCGAGCCTTAGAAGCAACCTGGGCGGATGCCATTTCCACATAATTGTAGAACGTGAAGGTCAATCAAAAAATCAGGTTGAGAATCATCCAATCTAAAGGTGCCAAGGAATTTTGATCAAGCTTCTCTTGCAACGAAAATAAATTTGATGCCAACGTTTACATCTTGTCTGTTGATAAATTCCCTTGGTGGCAGTGACTGCGTCCTGTGGTCAGAGCTGAATTAGGATAAGCATAAAAACATACATAAGAAAATCCTCCATCTTACGTCATATGGTTTGTGTATTTCATAAATTCACATTTTTAAAATTTGGAAGCAAAGTTTTTACCCATTATTGGGTTTAAGATTGCTCAAATATGTATTGTGGAATTTGGTTTTTGCATGAGTACTGTTGTTTCCAGAGAAAACGAGGTTGTGCATAATGGTGAAAAATGCTAACATCTTTGATTGAGTTATCTAGTGTTGCTATCACTCCTATATAATGATTTTAAGATTTTATTAAAATGTTTTTAAATAAGGTGTATGTAAAGTTTTTAACGTGATAATTTGGAGAGATAAATGACTATTTTGTAATATTTGGAGTAAAAGTTGATTTAGGTACTTTGTTTTGGAGAGATAAGGTGTATTAAAAAAATAAGGTGCATTAATTCTCTTTTGGAGAGATAAGGTGTTTTACTTTTTTTTTTTTGGAGCAATAAGGTAATTTGTAAGAGTGAGATAATTTTTTTGGAGTGATAAGTGTTTTCTTTTGGAGTAAAAAATGATAAGTGTAAAATTTTGAAGCGACTCAATCAAGTGCATTTTAAAGTCAAGTCAAAGTTAAATTTGCAATTGAGAATTCACAATGTCAAGTAAGCAAGTTCAAGTGAGGGTTGACTTGAAAGTTAAGTGGATCAAAAATTGAAGTTAAATTTGAAGATAGAGCTTTGTATTACCATTGCTTAAACAATGTCAACAACATAGTTATAAGGGTGAAGTTGATAACTTAGGTACTCCAATAAGGGGATCGTAGGCACACCTTGTGTAGTGAATGATTGTACATGTTTTGTGTCTATTTTTGACACTACAATTGTCTCATCTAACACAGACATGAAGTTCAAAGCAAGTGAGTGAAAGCAAACACATTAATCAAATTACCTGTAACTAAGTAGATGCAAAGAATATTCAAGGAAGGATAATCAAGCACAAACAAGAAAAGCACACACAATTGAGCAACTAAAACACATAATTAAGTTAATAAAGAGGTCATCCACATCAACATTCAACGACATCAACAACAATTGGTATTTGTGTAACTTGCAAATAATCTTATTTTTTGTAAGTTAACTTGTAACCAAATTCAAATCAAATTGAGTTGAATTGTAAGGGTGCATTCTCGGTTGAACCTAACACCCACTACTTTTTTTATCAAGCAAGTGGAAAAAGTTGAGTGGTTGAAATTGTACTTTATTTTCCAAAAGATTCATAGACATTAATCAAATCACCTGTAACTAAGTAGCTGCAAAGAACATTCAACAAAGGATAATCAAACACAAACAAGAAAAGCACATGCAATTGAGCAAGTACAACACATAATCAAGCTAATAAAGAGGTCATCCACATCAACATTCAACAACATCAACAACAATTGGTCTTTGTGTAACTTGAAAATAATCTTAATTTTTTTTAAGTTAACTTGTAATCAAAGTCAAATCAAATTGAGTTGAATTGTAAGGGTGTATTCTCAGTTGAACCTGATACCCAATAATTTTTTATCAAGCAAGTAGAAAAAGTTGAGTGGTTGAAATTTTACTTTATTTTCCAAAAGATTCATCTCATTTTAAAATATTGGGTTCATTTTCGATAACATTTGACACCCTTATCTTCCAAAGAAGCTAAATCAAGTGAGCGAGTTCAAGCGAGCGTGAAGAAACAAAACAAATGCGAAGTGCAATTGAGTAAGTTCAATACATCAAGTGAGCATGAAAGAAAGCGAGCGTGAGTTCTAGTATTCAATTGTTAACACAAGTTCAAGCGATCATGAAATTCAAGTGACAATCAAGTAAACAAGTTTAACCAAGCATGTTCGAAAAATCAAGCAAGTGTTAAAAGCAAGTGAGCGCGAGTTCAAGCGAGCGAGTTCACATGGAGAAAGTCATTCAGTTGTTACAGGTTCTTAACAATATGGTCCTATCTACTACTGAAGACACGGTGAAAATGAACAAAGCAACTCTTGCTGACATTAAAATGCATCTACATCAGGCACATGAGACAATTGAGTTACTTAAAAATGGAATCACAAGTGAAATGAGATGAGCTGCTGCAGAAGGGACGTTTTTCAAAGCCTTTCAACAATACAAATTTAGAAGATGATGATTCCAAGTCACTCATCCATACAACTTCAGGTGTAGAAGTTGTACACGACCAAGTTCGGTCTTCTTTTTTCAAGCCAATCATCAAGTTGTGGGAATAAATTAAATGTAACAAAAATTGATGTGGCTTAGGATATGAAAAAGATGACAACAACTTGCATATCCCAGATAATTCAAAACCAATAAAGTTCATCAGTAGAGGATTTCCTGATAAACTAACATTAGAAAGCCATGAGAAAGTTGAATAACATCCAAATTACAAACCGTTGAGTCTCCAAAATGTCATCTATTTCTTCCCACATTTCCATCATTTCACCCTCATTTTGTAGGTCATCCCTAATTCCGTAGCTACATAACCATACATTAAGTAACCATTTTCATGATCATATGGGTTTAGAATTATATTTTCCAAAATAATTTATTTTAAGTATTTTAAGTGAATTTGTGATTAAATTTTATAAAATTAACATGTCTTCATATATACATAAAAGTGGTATAAATTTTGTGATATTGTAGGCCCACTTGGAGATTCTATAACGGTCTTGGCCTTCTAACTACAAATTCGATTTTCAAATTCCAACTCATGAGGATTTGTAGAGTATTTGAAGAAGATATGGATCATTAAGCTAAGCACATTCAAATGAGAAGAATCATGGATGTTTTGATATGTGTCCTTATCAAATCTATGAGAGAATTTGGAGAGGATTTTTAGGATATTGGTTGTAACCACATGAGATAAATGTGGATTTAGGAGATATTTGAGGATCTATAGTTATCTTCAATTTTTGTATAAATAGGAGTGCACCCTTCATACAAAGGGTGGTAAAAATGTAGTAAATGGTTGGTTTTAAATTGTTAGAAATTAGAGGTAGCTAATGTCTAGTTGATAGTTGGAGGTTCCAAGTTCCATTCAAGATGTGATTTGTAAAGCGAGGGGAGAGAATTCTTGTAATATCTTGTAATAATTTTATGAAATACATACTGCCACTTTGATCTCCAAGATGTGATAGCTGTTCGGTGTGCTTGTTGAGGAATGTAAGACCCCCATAAACCCCAGTTTTCATACCTTTGTACATATTGGTAACAAAGTATAGTTTTGTTACTTCATTTCTTTTCAGCAATTCACTTTTTTAAATTTATGCAAGTGTGTTTTTCCTTCCAGAAAGAGTGATTTAAATTATGCAAGTGTGAGTGTGATTTCCTTTTAGCAAGAGTGCTTTCAATTGTGCAAGTGTGAGTCTGGTTTCCTTTCAGAAAGAGTGATTTCAATTATGCAAGTGTGAGTGTGATTTCCTTTCAACAAGAGTGCTTTCATTTATGCAAGTGTGGTGTGATTTCAATTTCATGCAAGTGTGATTACAATTTCTTTATATTTAGTTTGATTTGGTTTGAATTAGATTGATTTAATTTGTTTTGCACTTAGTTTAATTGCATTAGATTAATATAATATTAAAGATAAACACCTAGTACATATAGTAAAAGTATACCTCGTCAGTTTACGAAACCTCGGGTTGACAATTAAATAACAGGGATTTAACTAACCATTAAATCACCCAACACAAACATTGTCAAAAAACAGGTCATATGGAATATCATTGTTTTGATCTCCATCCTTGTCACCATTGTGGCAAGAAGAATCACTCATAAGATAAATGTTGCAAACAAAACCAACCAGCCAGAGTGAAGATCAATTATGCATGGATTGATCCTTGGGAGTGGTCATCTATAGTCAAATGATTGTATAAGTTTTACCGTAAAATTCAATCTCACCTATTGTAGCCAATAGTCAAATGAAGATGGTACTCTCATGAGGAGGAGTACAACAATGGTGCAACTATCCTACATCTAAAGGAGGGGAGTTCAAAACAAATGTAAATGGTTATTGTCTCTCCTTTCAGCTGAGAAATGGGGGAAATGATAATGGAATTGAAGGTGGTTTTCAGACTGAAAGTTTCGACAACATCAACAAAAGAAACTAGTGGGTGGTCAACATCAACAAAGCATCCAGTGAGCGGTCGACATCATAGCAGCCAGTGGGCGGTCATCATCAAAGTAGCCAGTGGGCAGTTTTGACATCATCAAAAATTATTTAGTGGACAAGCATTTGGGATGATGATGGTCATTTGGACCAAACAAGGAACAAATGGATCCTTTTGCATTACAACTTGGCATTTGATGGAGTTTTCAAGCAACTTTTAGAGATGTATCAGACTTGCAGCTGAGTCATATTCTCTTCAGATTGGATTTTTCAACATCCTGTTTTGGAAGTTTTTCAGGCAATTTTTCATTAAGGATCAACTCAAAAATTTAAGCGTGAGGAATTAGAGATGGTACTAGATTCTTACTTTGGACTTATGATTGAGGGGAGGAATGTTAGCCTCACACTCTCATAAAAACAATAATATGTCCAAAATATTAAAAATAATTAAAATCATAAAATTTGGATTTATTCCTACTTTTCTAGAATGGGTTAGTTCCTCAAAGTTGGGAGTTTTTTTAGTTCTAGTTGGATGAAATATTCTCTCCAACTAGTTAGGCTCATAGATTAGTGTGTGGTTGATATATTCACACAACCAAAGTGATTGTGTCCAAGATAAATGCCCTATCTTGAGATATTCTACTGACGTATTTATATATTGTAACATTATCATTATTTTATATATGTGAATGAGAGGAACACAACACATTAAAAGCTTGTGAAGCCTTTTCCGCCATGTCTCTCCTGTTTATGTATATGATATTTTAATTTATGTTTATTTTAACATTTCTTCACATGGTAGAGGGGAATAATTGTGTGATGCTAAGAGGAGGGAATAAATCGTAATGTGGAGAGGCCAAGAATGATTAGTGCATTAGAGGATTTTCAAGGTATAAATATGTGCTTCTTAAAGAAAATAATAAAAAATAGTATAAATATTAAAATAAGAGTAAGGAAAAGAAAAATAACTACTTTTTATTGTATTTTTGACTTATATCCTTATAGGCTTACTTAAATTTCAAGTGTGGGCACTTGTTGGGTACATAATTTAATTATATATCTAACTAATTGTTAATTTGGAAGCTCATGGACAAATTCCATCCTTTGGACAATCTTCCTCATCAAGAAAGGCCCCTCCCATCCCTTGGAAGTATTTAATATGATTAAGGAATTATTATTTTTTTAATATGGTAACCCACATGTGCACAAAAGGAGAGGTCAGACCTAAATATAAAATGGACACCATTGGAATCCTATAAATACAAGTGAAGTTAACCCCATTTAGACATGATCATCAAGCATATTATTCTTCTCTCATTTTTGGATTGGCTCGCATAGGTCTGAGGTTTTTTTCACAAAATTGATTCATACATGTTTGAAATTGTAGGGTTCGAACTCGCATGTGTGAATTAGGGCTTCTGGTCTATAGCTGTAGGGTTATAACATGGAAATTTTGGTTGCAACCACTCACATATAATATTATCCATGCAGTTGGAGCATTTCAATCGCACTGATGATCACTAGCTCCTTGCGGCTATGACCTATGGTTTTGATAATAATTGCCGCAATTTTTGACCATTAACCGCAAGCTTGAAAACTATAATATGAAGAAGATGTGTCTATTGGGATCATCTCTCAGATATTGTTTGGTTGGTTTTGCTAGATAATCTTTTGAATGGTGAATTGGAATATTGTACTCTCTCTTTGCTGAACATTTTATGACAATATAATAAGAAGAAGAATTTGAAAGGGTTTTACCCCTTGTGGGGTTTTACCCTGGTCTCCGACCAAATCATGGTGTCTCTATTTGTACATGCTTTTCTTCTGATGTTCCTTTTACTATTTCGTTTAACGTAGATGTTACTGTTATTTCTACATAATTTCTACTGATATTATGATGATACATGGTGAATGCAATGTAAATGACGAAAAGTTTGTTAATGCAATTATCTAAAGAAAAGAACAATAACTTTCTAAGAAATATTAACATGGTCTGAAAGTTGAGATGAATAAAATTCATTAAAGATCACCCCTGCGAAGACACCATTGATGGAAGGAAGAGAAGATGGCATAGATCTAAAATAATACTACAAAATGAAGGAAACCCTAGAAAATTTGGTTATTAGGGTTTCATGGATAACATGAGGTTCTATTTTGGAAGAAACCCTAGAGTATGAAAAAGGCTTGAGTTATATAGGCTTGAAACCCTAGCATGATCAATGATTATTTACATGGATAATCGACTGTAATAAATCTTGAAGGTTTGTTCAAGAGGGAGTTAATCACCTCTCGATAAATATGAGTACCTTTTTCGATTTATTTCTTCATAACACTATAATTGTTGTTTATATTTATTGTTTTGATTCTTCCTACATGAATATTTGAGTATTTGAATACTTCTAACCTCCATATAAGATGTGATAAGAATATCCTTCTTGAGGATCATCTAAGGTGGAGGAAAAGAGAACTAGTGAAAAAAGAGAAGAGTTGGTGCTGGAATAGGAAGAGGTACTTGATGAAAGTTTTTGCAAAGTTGACAAAGTAGCATAAAATATGAAAATTAAAATATGCAAGTGCTAAAAATGCAAATGACAAATACGTGCTACAAGTTGCTAAGGTCTCCGAATATTACAATGTATGTATAGTATATTGTTTCAATGTTATGATTTAGTTGCAAGCTTGGATGGCAAGTTAAGCCCCGAGGTATGGAGAGAAGATCACCTTCATAAATGAATAATGCATGTTAATCACATATATATGAAATTAAGTTTGATGCACTTTATATTTACTAAGTATCTTACATTTTATTAGACGTGGTGGATTTCATAATTTTATAAAGTAGGATAGAAACATTGATTTTGATATATGGTAACTTGATACTATTATCGATGCTTGTGATTAGCATGGTAACCCTGATGATAATAATGTGGAAGTAAGATTGATACTCAAGATCTTCTAACTATATTCTTGTTGATATTAATAAGGTGTAATTGCTATGATAACTTAACCACATAGTAAGTTTGATAGTGAGACAAAATAGATGCCCTAACTTGACGATGTTAGGATTTTGAAGAAAAGTGGTTGAGTAATGTGATGAGGAAGTGATTATGATCCTTGAAGTATGAAGATACAATTTCCAACTGCCATAATTATATGACACTAACCCTTGATGAATGTTTGATGGCATGTTCATATATTACATTGAAGCAACTGATGATTACTTGTCATGAATATGATGTATACATGTATGATAACCTGATATAGTTTGACTCCATAATCTAACAGTTTTGTTGATGCATGGTGGTATTATGACAGATAGGTTGATGTATTTATTGATGATGATTGAAGAGGATTCTCATTCAGAGGGAGAGACTCTTCATGATATCCCAACACCTATTATTATTTGCGATGGATGATTACAAAATAAAGCAAGGCTTCTGGACATGAATAGATGATCATTTGATGTTGTTGAAGGAAGTGTCCATAGTGATTTTGTGATACATTACAAGATGCTCAGAGATATGTTCTTGACAAAATAACCTTTAGAGAAAGTAAGAATCCATGCCTGTATCAAGGATATGTTGTATCCATGAGTATGGTCATTCAAGATAAAGAAGTTGTGAAAGAACAAGTTTGGAAGGATGCCATGGCCAAAGAATATGAATCAATAATGAAGAATGAGGTATGGGATATCATTCCGAGACCTAAAGGAAATTCCTTCGTGAACTCAAAATGGCTGTACAAGATCAAACATGTAGTTTATGGAAGCATTGAAAAGTACAAGGAAAGGTTTGTGGCTAGATGATTCCTCCAAAAAGAGGGAGAAGATTATGATGACATCTTTGCACCAGTTTCCCACTACACCACCATTATATTAATTGTTGCCCTTGTTGCTATTCAAGGATGGACCCTTCACCAGATAGATGCAAAGATGATGTTTCTTCATGATATGTTATAAGAAGAAGTGTATGTTGAGCAACCTCTGGGATTTGAAGTACAATGTAAGAAGACTCATGTTTGCAGATTAAAGAAGGCATGATATGGTTTGAAACAAGCCCCTAGAGCTTGGTATGCACACATTGGTAGTTACCTAGTGAAGCTTGGAGTCACAATAAGCAGTCACCTGACTACAACCTCTACTTAAAGGTGGTACAAGGTATACCTTTGATTTTGGTTATATATGTTTATGATCTATCCTTGAAAGGTAGTGAGCCTCTGATGATTGAGTGTAAGAGGGAGCTGTCCTCTGAGTTCGAGATGAAGGATATTGGAATGATGTATTAATTTTTGGGATTAGAATTTTGGAAGATACTCAGAGAAATATTCGTTTCTCAAGGAAAATATATAGTAAAGTTATTGGAGAGATTTTGAATGACTGAATGCAAGTCCCTAGCCACCTCGATGGAAAATAATTTCAAGAATTTATGTGGATATGCCGTTGGACTTGACTTGGCTAACCCTTCTAAGTATCATCAATTGATTGGAGCAGTGATTTTCCTTGTGAATACCCATCAAAATATATTATTTATAGTAAACAATTTGATTCAATTCATGACCAATCCCCTTCATTCACAATGGGTTGCTTCCAAACACATTCTTAGATATTTGCATGGGACAGTTAATCTTAGTTTGAGATATAATTCCAAAGATGTGAGACTACATGGATACACTGATGTTGAGTTGGCTATAAAAATTATTGATGGGAAAAACACATTTGGGTTTTGATTTAGCTTGGGATCTACAATGGTATCTTGGATGAGAAGGAAATAGAATTCCATAGGTTTAAGCACAACTGAGGTAGAGTACATTGTTGCTAGCATGGCTAGTTGTGAGGAAGTTTTATTAAGGAGGCTGTTTGGATGTATATTTGACCAGGTTCTTGATACAAAAATTATATATTGTGAAAACAAGACTGGGATCCGATTGGAAGAGAATCCCATATATAACTAGGACAAAGATATCTTCATGTATTGAGATAATGCTGCTATAAGAGACAAGCTTAGGGTTGTGGTTGATGCCTCCGTGAGAGGTAGAAAGGATGAATAAATTATAATTTTATGACATGTATATGTTCTAACACAATATTTTATTTAATGTCTCATATGAACAGGAAAATAAGGGACTAATGCTTAGAAATACTACATAAAGAAGTTTGATTGAACTATTTACTGAATTGTTTAAGCTGATACCGAATATGAGCACTTTGATACATTTATGATCTTTAGAGAGAAACATGGATTAATGGATGTAATCCTCCAATTTAAGGGTACAGGTTGATCGAGGGCACTGATCTATGATCTTCCTTCTTGTTTGAGCTCCCAGAGTGAGGAATTTAGCCTTAGAGCTCCTAGGGTTGGGGGACTGCTAGATTTTACAAAGTATAACCTGGTTTGCAATTTTATTTCCCACCCTTTTGGTCAATGGGTGTTGGATGGTTGAATTAGGCGAGATACTGAATCTTGAGGGTCAATTTTGGAATATCAACAAATAATAGGATAGGAATGATCCTTACCATTTATGGGAATGAAATCCCTCCTATTATCTGTTGATTCCCGGGTTATAGCATTGGATCCCCGCTGGAAGATGATTCCTGGGTTGTAGTTGTTAGTGTCAGTCTTTACATCCTATCACTAGTGATAAATGGGTTCTTATCATGTCCTATTAGGGTCTCATGGTCATTTTTTTGTCATTTCATTAGGTCTTCAAGCAAAAATTTGGTCACTGGGTATTAGGTTTAGGACTATTTTCCACTCCTTCCAAAATTTTTATATGCTGGTCCATGTCATCACTCAGTTGAGTGTGTCATCATCCAGAGATTTCCAGCATCATCTTCGTCATCATTATCATGATTTCATTCAGTTCAGTGTCTCCATTAGGTCATTAGGGTTTCAAGGTCATCAAAACTCAAGTGGAGGAGTGGTAATAAACCAAGTTTCTTCAATAAGTTTTGATTTCAAAAAATGTAATTTTATGTTTCTATATGTAATAAGAACTTCATGTTACTAAATCTGCAGTTCAAGTTTTGAAAAAGTTCAAAATTCCAAAGAGATTCAGTGTTCCAAAGAAGCCACAAAAAGTTCAAGGTTACAATCTCGAAGGTTACAAAGTTAAAAATAATGAAAGTCATGCTTCAAAAAGACTTGTGGGTCCCATAATCACTCTGTTAGCATCGGAATCAGCACTTGGACTGCATCAAGCGCTTGACTGGACACATATTAAGTTCGGGGGCTATTTCTATGATTTGATTGATAAGGTTTTTGGAAAGTGATTGAAGCTCACATTCACTAAAAGGGTTTCAAACAGACAAACTCTTTCACACATATGAGGGTACTAGGGCTTGATGTGGTAGAAAAGGTGAATTTTTAATCTATTGGCTAGGAGAATATGCAAAAAGACAGTGGGTATATAGGATAGAAGTCCACTGTTTAGATGAAAGGATAATAAAGGATCTACACTGGTAATGTACCAACAAAAGAAAGTTTTTTCACAAGAATTACAAAGTTTCTGTTGTACATCTAAAGATTTATATTACAAAGAATGCTCATGGATGAATTAACCATACATATATCATCAAGAAGGCTTGCCAAGCAAGACTGATAAAAATAGATAATAATGCACAGATGTAACATGAGCCTAACAAGAATATGAAACAAAATTAATAACACAGTCTGGAACTGAAGAATTTGGATATGGAAAATACATGAGAAAAGATAAACAATACACACAACAAGCTTTCATAAATCCTCAAGAGTGTCTCTGGATATTATAAGCTGAAAGTACACTAATTGAAAGTACACTAATTGGGTGTCTATGAGATTCAAAACTCACCAACCCCTTTTTCATTGATGTTCATAATATACGTACAAAAAGATAGTCTGTTTCAAATCCACAACTTCAGCTGTTTTTGGAAATTTATTACAATATTCTAAAAATAGTAAAGTTGATCTAATATAGAAATGTGGTCGATGTACAATAATAGGTTAAAAAAAAATAGAAATAACTTGAATGTTGACGATGATCGAACTTTGATAGCTGATGTGGCTAACTGCTGCAATATTTCTGGAAAATATCACTCCACAAAAAGTGTAACTGTTAAGAGTTGTTGATGATGAATTCCAGCTCATAAATCCTCTACCACCTATGATGATTTGTTTCCTTTAAATCTAGAACAAAAACTTCACCTGCTTGGCCAAAATCTTGCCTTTAAAATACTTGGGCATTTTTCTGTTCAAGCTCCAATTCTGCTTTTTTCAAATTCTGGGAAAGCTATCTACCTGTTGATAAGGTAGCTCTTTTCTGTCCCTTGTAAAAATTCTGGGAAAATTATTACTTTGCAGAACTGTAGCAATTTTCTAGAAATGCTTATAAATTTCCTGACAGTGATCTGTGAGGCTCAATATTTGTAGGTAGAAATTAGGTAATAATAACACAATCTTTCAAATCTCGCTTCACCATGCAGAATAACATTGGTTCTTTACATATATGGTGATCAATCATCACCTTGCACTTTCAAAATTATAATGTACCCTCTGCAGCCCTGAGACTAAACATTTAAACTTTTAAACTTTATGCACTTGATACCCAAATCTCCCTATGAGGCTGCTTGCTCCCAAACGACTCAAGAACACTACCAGTTGCTACTTTAGTCTTGATAGTTTGCATGTTTGCAAATGAGTACACAGGTTGTTCAATAATATGCCTGCTTTCAATGCTGGAATCCTTTTCTTGCTTCTTATGAGTGGATGATTTATTTTCCAATGCAACATTATTATTTGATACATCACGAGAGCTATTCAATCCTGTCGAAATATGGGGCTTGATCCATTATTTGCTTTTAACAAAATTTTCATGCCCAAATGTCCTTTGGAAGACCTCATGGAGCTCTCGAATAGAAATATTCTCCAAACAGATTTTATTATTAACAACATTGGAATCTGGCTTTGCAATGTGTTCTCTCGTGAAAAGGAGCATCCTCTGTAGCATCGCCAGAAGAGATGTGCAATGCACATAAAAACTTCAGATACCTTGCTTCTTCATCCTCGACATGTGATTTTCAGGCAAACCCCTCCAACAGCTACAAACTCTTTAAACAACTACAAACCCTCGGTCTCAAACCTTGGCACCTGCAAAAAATCCTCAAACAACCCGTCTGCGCATCCTTCGAATAGTGACACTTGATCTTAGAGTTCAGTGTATCAGATCCTTGATAGCATCGACGCACACCTCTAGATATGCTGCGCTTTTTGACATTTACAATAATTCTGGAACACCCGCAATCAATCTTTCATGATTGACATATTCTCCTTAGGTGAATTCTTAATAGGTACAACAAATTTGGGCTTTGACATAACACCGATCCTCCTGTTGCTGCAACTACTGTCAACACCTGCAAAACCCTCGAATAGCTAGAACAATACCTCAACCATGCATTGACAGCTACGCATTTGAAAACTTATTGTTTTTCTGTCGACACCTGGAGATACATTTGCACGCCATTATAATTTTCTATTTGGTGGGCACAATCCCACATTCACTGGGTAATTAGATTACTTGTTGTTTATATATGTTTTGAGGTTTAACACAGCTTGTCTATGAGCTTGAGGCTATGCATACTTGGACATTGACTTGGGACTTGATCCCATGCGTCGTGGGTCCCTCGCTGGTGCTTGGCTTCGTCTTGAACTTGAACTTGGCTTGTGGTTGATGGTCTTTATCCTGTGGTGGTTGTGAGCTCTGATGGTCTCTATCCTGTGGTGGTTGTGAGCTCTCGGTGCTGAGCTGTGCTAGATTTAACAGCCAAACTTTCTATTTGGATAAATAAGATGTAATATATAATTATAAAAATGACAATAAAAACACATTTTTTATTTGCATTTTTAAAATAAAAAATAAAACTCAGACATAGGTATCCATCATAGGGTTTTAGTATTTGAAACTCGAATAAAACTCAGACATAGGTATCCATCATAGGGTTTTAGTATTTGAAACTCGAATAAAACTCAGACATAGGTATCCATCATAGGGTTTTAGTATTTGAAACTCGAAAAACGAGACAAGGTGAGTAGATTTGGGCATAATAAAATCTTTTGGAACAAAATGGGAAAATATAGGAGAAACCGAGAATTCATGTGTAGATATTGGTAGGAAATAAGCAAGGAAAATGACGAAGATAGTGGAGGCATAAGGAGCTAGAAGCCAAGAAAAATGACGGAGAGGGCAACTTTCAAAGAAGTGAAAACCAGTGCTAACACACTCAAAGGGAGCCATTCCATGTTTATAAAAGGGCCAAAAAGTCACAAACATATTTCATTTTCACTCTCATTACCTCTCATCATCGAGCTCATTCTCGCTTTGGTGAGAAAAACACGGTTTTTTTGCCCAAACTGGAAAAATTTTGAAGGCACTACGTATACAAACACTGCGCTGAGCTTCTGGAGGAAGGCGCTGCGCATAGGAGCACTGCGTTGCGCATAGGCACTGCACACTGGTGTCTTACTCTGTGGATGGGGCAGAGTTGCCCAAATTTTCCAGTTAAGCACCAAATTCAAGTTTTTAAAATTCCATTCCATATGTTTTACCCTCCAAACTTGATAACAAGTAAGTGTATTCATTTTCATGCCCTCTCTTCCTTTGCAAACCAAGAAATAATGATAAGCTTAGTCTCCTAGGGTTTTGTACAAATTTCATGGTCTTGGTTTTTAAATGATGAATTGATGCTTTGAAACCATAATTTCCTGGTCCCTACACATCTGTTTACAGTTTACACATCACCTCTATCCATCACAAAGCCATTTCCCTACATTCTCTATCATTTCCCTACAAACCCTAAATCTACCCCATGTTTTTCTAGGGTAGGACTATGTTTAATATTTTTCAACCCGCTCCCCTCAATAATTTCACAAATTTATTGCTTCTGCAATTCACTAAACTCATTCCCTATCCCCCTAAATTTCCTTAAAAAATTAGGCAACTTCCACGTTCATCATACCGCCTCATTCCTTCATAGAAGAAAACTTCAGTGTTTTGCTTGTCTATCATTTAGATTTCACCATGGAAGTAGATTCTTCACCATCAGAGAAAAGAAAACACCGTAAAGGGGGGAAGATACTGAGGTATGAGCCCTCAAATTGCAGTGAAATCACTTCCTCACCATTTATTAGAAAGTGCTTTGAAGATGTCAACTGCCTATGGTTTTGTCAAAGAGTGGAGGAGGTAGGTTTTCATGAGCAGCTTATAGATTTGTTTGCCACCAATTTGAAGGGAGAAAATATCACCATTGCAAGGATTGATTTCACATTTTTAGTAGATGCCATCTCTCTTGCTACAGGAATACCAAATCATGGTGAATACTGGTTCAAAGGGATGAACCTAGACCTTAAGCAGTATAAACCCTACATAAAATCATAGTACAAAGAGGCTCATACACATATTTTTCCATTCAGATAATTGCTGGAGAGGTATGGACCATTGATGAAGGTTGTGATGAAATTTTTCACAAGTGAGGGTAGGTTTTCCAGATTGTACCAATATCACATTAGACTGCTCATGCACTTCACAACAGTGAAGTTTCTCAATTTATGTAATTTCTTGTATAGGAGTGTGATCATGATGTCTAAAAAGGTGCAGGTGAAGAACAAAGAGCATGATCCTAGCCTATTTCACCACAACTTGGTGAAGGTCATAGTTCTCCATCAGTTGGAAGAAAATAACATGACACGGGATCCCTTCATTGAGGCAGCCCTACAAACTACTTCACCTACCCAACAATAGAACATGCCACAAACCATGCAGGAGGTTGGTTCATCAAGCAAGGAAGAAGTAGTGAAAAAGAGGCCTAGGCCTGAGGTTACTCACACCTATGTGAGAGGCAGGAGGCTTGTGTTTTCTCTTCAAATTGAGGAAGGGGCCAAGCCTACTTCACCAGAACATGGATCACCATCAGTGCAGCATGACACATTCATGCATGAGGAAGAACATGATTTTGACCTAGTAGAATTGGAAGCTATTGATTAGCATGAGAACCTAGTGGGGGTAATCAAAGACAAGGATGCTCAGATCAAATAGCTCCAATACAACTTGGCAAGGGAAAACTTTGTCATTTCATTTCTAGAGCAAGAAAACCAGTAACTGAAGGTAAAACAATTGATTTTGGAGAAGCGATTGTTTGAGGCAAGAAAACATGATAAAAAAGGCAAAGAAGTGGTTGAGCATGATGAACATGATGAACATTATGAGTATGAACAACAGGTGAAGAGGAAGAGGCCAAGAACCATGAGTCTCAAAAAGACATTGTAGAAAGAAAGAGAACAAGACCCTACAGATGAAGAACTCAATTTTGAAGAGAGGATTGCGAACGAGATAAATGAGGAGAGGGAGTTTTGGCTTGAGAAGGTCAAAATAAACTTAGAGAAGCTCCTTTAAAATGGAAGCAGGGAAAATCATATGTTGAGGCACATGGCTGACTCTTACCACACAAGAAACAAAATTTGCAATGTTAAGGTCAAGCAATTGTAAGACAAGCTCAAGGAAACCCTAATAAACCAAAATGAGAAGGGTAAGTTAGATATTCTTGCTGATGACTCTATGATAGCATAACACACCTCATTTTTCACTTCTGGACCACTTTTGGGAACATTTGGAGCACTTTTTGTTTTTTGGTGAAATTTGGTGTAAATTTGCACAATTCAGAAATTTCACTAGGTCTAGAAGCGCAGTGCCTTTTTCCTCAGGGCTCCAAATGGCATAAAATCAAAATTTCTAGAAATGTCTTGGCCTCCTCTCAAAACCCATTTCCTCATATTTTTGATTCAGGGCTCATATTTTGAGAAAAATGAGAAAAGGGGTCAAAAATCAACATTCTGCCCCTCTTTTTGATTGATGCTACGTTTCTGGAGACACCTTGGGAGAATGAGTTTTTGAAGTCCTTCCCATGGGTAATTTTCAAAAATTAAATATTTTCTGGAAACTAGACAGACATGGCTAGTTTATCGTTCTCTCATATTTCAATTTTGACTTCAGGAAGGTTCCGAAAAATGGCCTCCAATATGGCAATGTGCATTTCCAATTTTTTGAGATTTTAATTAAAATTTTCACTATGTAATTTTCTCCAATTTCTAGTTTGACTTTTGTAAAAGTTAAAAAGTGAAAGTAGATGAATGTAAAAGTGAAGATGTAAATGTAAATGGTAAAATGGAGTTGAATAGGTGTCTTATCCTCCACTTATTGCTTTGAGGATATGTCTCTTAGTGGTTAGATAAAGGAGGAGTTTGTTGTGTAACCTCCCTAGTGTGTAGCAAACTTCAGATAGATGCATGTAGTTGAATTTATTGTGGGAAAATTCGACCTCAACGGCTATATGAGGCCCATTGTAATCAATTTCAAAGGTTGGATGCTATGGAATTTAGCTTGGAACACTAGTGTACTTTGTGAATTGTCCAGGAACTAATAGATAAAATTTGTAGCTATTGTGGTGGGATTCATGTGGTATGTGACTTAGCAATGTTTCTTCTTCTGTGATTATATGTTTGAATGTATTGTGCCTTCCATTTCCATTTTCATGTCTTATGTGATTTATTTATATGTTTGATAATCATAATTCATTGATTCAATGCTCTGTTTTGGACAAGCTTTCACATTTATGTTCATTTTCGTATGATATAAACGAATTCATGATATTCATGCTCGTTTTGAAACCCTATAAATCTACCCTATACACAAATATACCTCTAAAGTGCTAAAATGTGTGCCTACCCTGCCCCATTACGTCTCTGCAAATTTGATTTTCAGAGCCCTGAATTAGTTTTTCCTAGACCTAATTCACCATCCAGCGCAAACCTTCAAAATAAAATCAAACCCTAATCTACATACCTAGCCTGATATCTTTCATAATCCAGTCAAATTGGCTGTGATCTCATTGAGAGAGCCCACTTAGCCTACTAGGGCTAGATACTAGTTCAAAGTGGTCTGTGGATACCTTTGCTGGTCTCCTTCTCAGCCTTCAGAGAACTGGTGGAGTGATAACAATAGCATCAACTTCTCCCAGGAAAATGATTCCTGGGTTGTAGCATCAACTTCCTGCTCGTAGATAATTCCTGGGTTGTAGCATTAGCTCATCGCTGGTAGATGATTCCTGGGTTATAGCATTGGCTCCATATTGGCAGATGATTCTTAGGTTGTAGCATTGGATACCCACTAACAAATTATTCCTGGGTTGTAGCAACATCTCCCCGATGGTATATAATTCATATATGGTGCTGTGTGCATATGGTGCTATGTACATATTGTGCATTTTGCATGTTGCATATGCAGTGTTGTGTACATATGGCGTGGTGTGCATGTTGTACATATGGTGCTATGTACATGTGGTGTTGTGTGTATGATTTTACATGTGGCGTCGTGTACATATTGTACATGGGGTGTTATGTGCAGGTGGTGTTGTGTACATGTCGTGCATGTGGTGTTGTGTACATGTCATGTGTGTGGTGTTGTGTACATGTCGTGCATATGGTTCTATCTACATGTGGTGTTGTGTATACATTGTGCAAGTGGTGCTATGTACACGTTGTGTAGGTGGTGCTGTGTACATGTGGTGTTGTGTACATGTCGCACATGTGGTGTTGTGTGCATGTCATATATACTATGTCATGCATATAATGTATTGTGTGCATGTTGTATATGTTTTTTTGTGTATGTGTGTTACTATGAATGTGCATCATGTAGTCGTGGTATCACGACATGTGTATTTGTTGTGTTGTACTCTATGTACATATATCTATTGTGTTGTACACTAGATGTAGGTGTATGTATTGTGTTGTGTCATACACTGGGTTTAGGTGTATGTATTATGTTGTTTCATACATTGGGTGTAGGTGTATGTGTTGTGTCGTACACCGAATGCATGTGTACGTGTTGTGTTGTACGCCAGGTATAGGTGTATGTGTTGTATGTTAGGTGTAAGTGCATGCATTATATGGTGTTGTATGTCATGTGTGGTATATGTGTGTGATTCAAACTAAGTGTATGTGTACGTGGTTGAAGAAAAGGCACTGGGTGCTTTCCGGGTGTGGCAACCGATATAGTGTGTGGAGAGAAAGAACAAAGGTAGAAGTAAGTACCAATGAAGGATGAGTATCATAATTTTATTTTAGTTTTATTATGCATGTGATATATGACTAATTTATGATGGTTACATGTGATCTATGATTTTTATTTATGATTATTGAGTTTGAGCTAACTGGATGTGATATGTATATACATAATGATTTGGTCAAGATGTTAGTTTGACTTGTTGTGATAGGAAGTGAACATGATTGAAAGTGTACCTTATTGGTAGGTCATCAATGAGGTATTATTTGGATTTATTTCATTTTATTTTGAATCTAATGGAAGTTATGTGTTTGGTACAGGAAAGCATGAAAATTCCCTGTTGGGTGGTTGAAACTAACTACAAGAATTATCAGCAACAACGAAAGACATTGGAACACTCAACAATATGCTGGTAAAGCCTTCAAGAGTAGGGACATTATGGGAAACTGATACTCAATAACATTCATTGATGTCCATGAGCATGATAGGATTAGTATGATGGTTTTGAGGCAGGTATATGCCTTGGTTATTTTATCTTCCGATCTGAAGAAGCCTTGCCAAGGGATGGATCGCCCGGGATAGGGGGTGTCAGGGAACTTGGAAGGTGAGTGATTGCATGGAAGGGGATGACCAGATTTACCAAGGGACTATGTATTAGAGAAGGGAAGGATGAGGATGGATTTGTTTTGGCCATTATCATTTCCAGATGGAATCAGATGCACATTGGGAGTGTGCCCTTGAACAATGAGCTGGTAATTATTCATTGAGAGGACAACAACGTAGGATTGTAGCACTGAAATTGGATGCAGCTTTGACTTTGACAGTGAATTATAGACTTACTGGGAAGGAGGTGAATCTTGGTATTAATTTAGAGGGTGGAGGTGTGAGCCTCTCGATTCCCTTGTTGCATATGTAGACATCATATCCTTTTATTTTCTATTGAGAAAATGTGAATATGTGTATATTATTGTAAATACTGTATCAAGGTGGATTTATAAAGTGTTAGGTCCCTGTAATTTGTCAGACTGGCAAGACCAATTAGACAAGGGTAACATCAAACCAACTTTGGAGTCCTAGGACCTAGCCTTCCTGGACTCAGAGAGGGCTTTCTCTATATTCGTGTAAAAGATACAACTTGATTGATCTAAGATGATGATTTTAGGCTAGTTAAAGTGATGTTGTTTGTTTGTTCCGTTTTGTTTGGTTGGGTTGGTTGTCAAGAAGAATATATAGAGTAAGAGAAAATAAAACCATTGGGCTATGGGGTCTGTGAAAGGCTTGATAAGTACAACAATAAATCAAGGGTGTTTCATAGGGCAAGTTAACAAAGCCAAATTGATCTTAATATCTTATGTGAATGTGAAATGAACATTAAGTTGTGAGTGTAGTAGGTTTAAAGGGTAGTTAAGAATCCTTTAACATATACTAGAAAAAGAAGAGACTTTAAGATCACTATGCTTAAGAAAGAGCTAAAGGACATGGCATACCATAAACTTCTTTAGCCAAACTTCATCAAGTAAACTTTAGGACAACAATCCAGCAAACCCTAGAGAGCAGGGAACTCCTAAATTCTCTATCTATTCACTTTCAGAGAAAGAAAACATTTAAGATAAAAAATAAGTGATGATTAAAGAGTAGGGAACTCATAAATTTCTTCAATCAGACTTTAAAATACCTTCAAAGTGACTATTCAAGATGGACTAAAGGATAGGGAAAACCATAAACTTCTTTAGCCAAACCCTAATCAGTAAACTTCAAAGAAAAGGCCTTAAAAAAAATGTTTCAAGCTACACCAAAGGACAAGGCATACCATAAAATTATTTGACTTGACTCCATTAAATCATTTTTAAGACAACAAGCTAAGTGGAACCAAAGAGCAACTAAGAATTCTCCAATCAGACTCAACAGAGGAAAACATTTAAACAATAGAAGGCAGACAGACTTAAGGTGCCTCTAACATCATATCTTAACCTAAATTTTATGCTCTATTGCAAGAGAAAATATGAACAATATGGAAAACATAAGGAAACAAGTACAAGATCAGAACAACATCACCATTTAAACAAGTTCATGAATCCTATGGATGTGCTTGCTCCATTGATGTTCAGTCCAAAACAGTCACAAAACTCCAAAGACAACTTCTTCACAACTCAAAATCTATATCTTATTGAGCTCAAAAATCAAACAACAACATTATGAAGCATACATGCAGTATTTAACTGCAAAATGAGGAGGTGGAACCCTAGCTAGGGTTTCAAATGTCATTCATTACATAATTAATGCTTTTTACCTTTGTGACCATGCAAGGTCCAAGGCAAAAGATCTAAAACTCATTTATTGAAAAAATAACATCTAACATAACTATTTGAGCTAATTTTGGGAAAAAGTTGACTTTAAGGCTTCAAAATATCTTCTGTAATAACTCCTAGTAAGGGCGCAGCTCCAAGGTACAAGGGCGCAACACCAGTGCACACGCGCAACACCAGTGCACAAGCGCAACGCGAAGACTGGGAAAATGACCTGTTTTGTAGCTGACTTTTGGAGGCCTTCCCGGTGTCCAGATGAGCTCCATGATAGCTCATTGGAAAGCCCATCCTACCTATTTTCCAGATATTCCTTCAGTTTTCAAAATGGTAACCCTTTTCCTTATCAAAAATCACTGTTCCCAATACTACTAAATGCGCAGCGTCAATGCTGAAAAGAGGGCAGAAAGGTGATTATTTGGAAGTTTTTGGCCTTTTTGAGGGACCAGTTTTGCTCCAAATGGTTTGAAATTTTCTGAGGATGATTTCCTTGGCATGAGGAACATGAATATGTTGAAAATTTTCCATTTGAGTGCCCCAGAAAAGAGCGCAGCGCCAGTGGCGCTGCGCATTTGGCCCAATTTTTTGCAATCCAAATTGTCAAAATTTCAAAATTTGCACCAAAGTGCCAAAAAAGGATTTTGCTTTGCTGATCATGGTTGGGAGGCTTGGAGGGAAACATCAGCAAGGATATTGAGCTTTTGCTTCTCCTTTTATTCATTTAGAGTGTGAATCTTTGCATGGGCTCGTTTGAGCTTGGCCCTTGCAATCCTGTTTCTCATGGCATAATGCTTTGCCATCTTCCTCTGCATGTCAATGTATCTCTTGGCCTTCTCTAGCTGACCCTATAAGTGCAAAATTTCCCTCTCTAGCCAATATTCTCTATCCTTGCTAATTTATATGGCAAGCAACTCACTTGGAGTGAGTTGCTTTGCCAATTCTACCTCTTTCTCTCTTTCCCGGACTAAAGTCTTCTTCAACCCAATTGTCCTTGGTATCTTCCTAGAAAGATGTTATTCCTCATCCTCACTGTCATCAAAAGTGCCCAAATCTCATCTAGCAAAGCCTTGGCTCTTCTAGCCTCTTTCTGAGCTTTGATTGCTCTGGCCTCACTGATGGCCTGCTTTGTCTCCAAATGTTTATTCTCTAGCTCAAGAAAATTGATCACATTTTTTGCCCTACCAAGATTAGCTTGAAGCTCACTAATCTTGGCATCCTTGCTTTTGATCAACATATTGGTAATCCTCTCCTCATCCTCATCCTCAAGGTCAATTAGTTGAAACTCCTACTCAGTTTCATGTGTATCCTCCTCTTCAAAAATGACCTTCTCTGTAACCTTTTCCTTGCCCTTATCAACCTATTTTGCTGATGAAGAAGGAAGGGCCCCTTTCACCTCAAGTGAAGCAAACAACTGCCTGTGGCCTCTCTGATAGGTCAAAGGAAAATGCTCAATATCATGCATTTCAGTGCCAACTGTCCCAACATCCCTTTCCATGCTTGATTCTCTAGTGTCATGAGATGAGGGTGAAGGATTGTGGAAAGGTGATGAGGAAGGATCATCATGAGGTGAATGGATGTAAGTGGATGTTGATGTATGAGTACTGGGATGTGATGGAGAAGTAGGAATGGGAGGATGAGATGAGGAAGGTATATCCTATTGATGATGGCCAAGTGGAGTAGTGAAAACCTCATTGGCAATGAAGGTATCCCATGGAATGTTCTTCTGCTGGAGCTGGTGCATAACCATCATCTTGATAAGTGAATGCTGAAAAAGGCTCTGCATTTGCTGATTATAGTCTCTCTTTTGCATAATGTAGGCCATTTTTTCAATGCTTCAGAAAATATAATATGGTATATGCAACATCCTCACTTTGGTGAAATGCATAAGAAGACAAATGTGGTAAGAGTAGAGGCAGGAAAAACTTCCCTCACATGTGAAATACTTCATTATTATCTTCATCATGGGTGCATATCTATCAAGAAGGTGAGAAAAAGGGAATATGGACTTGTGGTGATCCTTAAACCTAGGTTTAAGGTATGGTTAAAAGTAACTCATGTCTAGGTTTGCTTGCTTGAACCACTTTTCTCCCACACTTGGTATCCCTGTAGTAGCAACAATGGCATTAGTGGACATCTCAAATGTGACCTCGACAAGATTGACCTGCTTATCATGTAGGTTGATGATGAATAGTCCTGTTAGCTCCGGGTGATTTTGGACTTGCTGTACCGTCTCAAAAAATTCAAAGTAGCCCACATGTTTAAAACACGATATAGTAAGAGGAGATGCCATGAGTTCTCTTGTATTGAGGAGTTCAAACATGTTTATCTTCCCTCCCTTGTGATCATGTCTCCTTGGAATTTGTGCCTCACCACCAATGTCTTCCCCCTCAGACATTGTAAACTCTATTTTGGAAACCCTAGGGCTGATGTGAAATGAATGAGGGGAAGGAATGAAATGACAACTTTGAAAATGAAGGGAATGAGTGAATGGGTATAGGTGTAGAAAAAGGATGAGGGGAAAACTAACAGAAGGAATGAAATGACAACTTTGAAAATGAAGGGAATGAGTGAATGGGTATAGGTGTAGAAAAAGGATGAGGGGAAAACTAACTTAGTGAAAACCCTCAAGCAGTGTAATTTCCCTGTCTATCATTGATACTCTGCTTAGGAGGATGAAATAAGTATATAGATAGTGATCTCTGATTTTTAGCTAGGGTTTGATTAAGGTTTCATTCCATTTAAATGATGACCAAAAATCTTGAAAGCAAGGTGTATGTCAGGTACTTACCCCTCAAGAGTTCTTGGAGGACCTTGGCAATATTTTGGAAGCAATCTGACTTGATTTGGATGGTTGGACCACTTAGAAACCATTTCTATCCAAGCGTGCAACGCTAGTAGTTGAGGGTGCAACGCCAATCTCAAGCGCGCAATGCCAAGTTCTGAGCGTGCAGCGCCAAGCCTAAATTCACAGGGTATTTTCGGGCAAGAGCACAATGCCAACTCCCAGGCGTGCAACACCAAGCTAAACGAGCAGCGCCGGGAAACTTTGCCCGATTTTTCTTAGAAAACTAAAAAAATCTTCTCTTCTTGAAACTTATGATGCTTTGCAAGGAAACAATGGCTCCTTTGAAATGTTAAATGGGCTTTATAGGCAAATGGAATTTTGATTTAACTTTGAAAACACACTTTCTAATGTTTAAAATCCTTTTTCTTTTCTCATTAACACTCTTTGACACTTTTGCCTTGCAGGTTTGCTGAAGTCATTGAATTGGCTTTTCTTTTGCTCCTTGAGGCATGACAAGTTTATTTTGACAACTTTGGAATTTAATCACATAGTAGCATCTTCAAAATCTTATGTAGTTTCCACCATAAAACTCAACTTATCTTTTCCACCTTCTTTGGCCATCTCTTCCAAAACCCTAATTGTTTGCAGTCTTTGCAACAATCATCAGTGTTGTCATCAAAGTTCTCTATAGCCCTTTCAAGTTCATTTATTTCTATCCAGTTCACCTCACCTTCTTCCATATTCCTTCAATATTTTCTGATAGAATTTCTTCATGCTTGGCCTTGTGTGCTTCCTCCATGTCATTTTCCTACAAGTGATCACTACTTTGGCATTCAAATGGACTAACTAGTTCATAACCCTAGTCATATTCAAGACCAAGTGTTTCCTCTTTCCTTTGCTATACATTGTTTTCATTCAGGAGTAGACAATCCACTTCATCAGTACCTTCAGTTGATAAATTTTCAACACTCTTGCATAAGTGCTAAAATTTTTCCATTTTTCTCACTTGTAGATTCTAAACTGAGGAGATAATCCTCCTTGGAAGTTTTAGGTCCTTATTGAATAACCATGTATTTACATTCTATTACATCTGAGCAAGACTGTAGCAAAGGAAAAGTAGTGCCTGAAACATCCAAGGATGACCTTGAAAAATTTAAAACCCTAATGACCTAATGGGAGTGTCCTTTGACCTGATTTTGACTAAAATTTGACTTGGAGATTTTCAAGTGAAAACAGAGCATTGTCAAAAGTGTTGTATTGAAGATCCAAAATCCAATGTACTTGATTTATCTAAAGAGCCTATAGAGATAGTTTTGACACCATCTATGCTTGAGGAACCTAGGGAACATGGGAAAACGGTTTTAGGTAGGAAATAAGGATGAAAATGGGACGTATAAGCCTATAATGAGTCTTCTAAGAGTAACAGGGTGGCTTTGAGAGGACCAACTGAGGAATAGTGAAAATAGGTTTATAAGGATAATGAAGGCAGTAAGATTTTTGAAACTCAAGATATTCAAGGAATATTGTTTTCAGAAAGCTATAGCCATTCTATAGTCATCTAAAGATGGTGAAAAATACTGATGACTAACATAAAGCTCCATAGACATTATGATTATTTTTTCGTTGAAGCAAATGTGTATGTATATATGTGGTTGCTATTATAAATACTATAATGAGTCATGTTATAAAGCTCCAGTAAACATTATGTTTGTTATGTTTTTAGAAATGGTCATTGTAAATACTGCAACAAGATGTGCTATAAAGCTTCATGGGTAGTATGGTATGTTTTCAGAGGTTTTCTGATTTATAGGTTTCATTGAACATGGAGGACAATGTTCCCCCAAGAGGGAGGGTTTTTTAACAACCATGGTAAAACATTCCATGTAAAAGTTAATAAAGGAAAAATAATAACCACAGTTATGGGACACTTACTCCAAGCTGAATGTTGGGCAAAAAAATCCTAGTGTGGGTGTTCATTTGGTTTATTATGGCTAAGTAAATTGGAAAACTCAATGGAAAAGGCTTTGGAAAGGAAAAGTTGCATTAATTGGCATTTTTATTTATGAATATAATGGAAAATAGGAGAAAAGGAAGGTTATGTTGGTCAATAATTGTCATTGATCAAATATATATTTGATGAGCACTCCGAATGAAGGATACATTATCACCACACTAGTTTCATGATGACCCCTATTGTCCTAATAATCTTCTACATTAAAAATTTCAAGGACAATCATGATAAAAACATTTTTCATCATCTTAAAGACATCCTTTCACAATCATCCTTATACCATCCGAAAGAGGATTGTTTCCTCTTTCGAACGAGCATTCACATGCCCCAAAACTCCCAATGGTTAGCGAGAAATTGATTTTTCAAGTTAAATAATATATATTTATTTATTAAGTCGACCTATACCTCACCTATTCATGTTGTCCTGTTTGATGAGACATGTCTCTTCATTTCCACGTTGAAATTTTATATTAAAAGGATCTCAGATCTCATTATTTAGATCATCACTTTAGTCATCAATCACAGCGAAGAGGATCTACAATTCAAAGCTCATGAACTTAGAAAGGGAGTGTAAAACTCAGGAACAAAAAGGAGCTTCAATGGAATTTATTTTGGCATGAAATTACCATTGGACAACACTAAACGTGAAACTTGAATGACTAACCTCGAACCTGAGTCTTTTCGGTGGCTCACTAAAATTGATTGAATTGTTCACTACCTCAGATCTTCTAAACTTAGACCTGTGTAAATTGAACCTCAGCCTTACTGTGTTTATCATTTCGGAACCTCAGTCTCCATGATTATCAATTGGTATAGTCTTACTACAATAAAATTCAGATTGTGGTGGATCTATAATATTTCAGACTTGTGGCTGAGATAACAGTAAGGCTATTTTTGGCTTAACTCGGGAGCTATTTAAAGTCAATATCAAGTGAAGTTAAGGATAAGTCAAGCACAAAGTATAATGAAGACAAGCACAATATTTTTTGGAGCTAATTGAACATCTGAAAAATTTGAACAATGAATAATCTTGTTGAAGACATTCAAGTAAGTACATCAGACGTTTTCTATCAAAATAAGACTGAAGGATTATTTTCCTAGGGGTTGGTGCCTCTAAAACACAAGTTTGGAGCCTTGATAAGGATAGGGTCGAAGCCTTAGAGGTTGTAGCCTCACTAAAGTCCAAGTTGGTGCCTGAAAACAGGTTGGAGCCTGGAAGGTTGAAGGGTTGGTGCCGTTAAACATCATTGTACTCAATTTTTGTAAAAAGGAAATTTTGTGTCCTCTCTTGTTTATAATAAAATAATTATTATTCATTTCTCTAATTTTAATTGTGAATAATCTAACTGGTTAAATAACAATTGAAAAGAAATACTGATTCACCCCCTCTTAGTATTTCCAATAATTGGTATCAGAGCCAGTTTCTTCATAATCAGCGTAACAACTAGAAGAAGGATTCTTAGTCACAATGAAGAATCAAGAAGTGACATGAAAGCTTCCCTTGTTTGATGGTTCAAACTTTGGTCTTTGGAAGAAGAGGATGTCCTACTATTTGATGTCCATTGGACCCGAAGTTTGGCACTCTATTTTGAATGGGTACAATACTCCCTCCAATCTTCCAAATAATCAAGAGGAAAGTAAAGCTTACATTGAAAATGCCAAAGCTCTAAATTACGAAGGGAATACTTCTTGAACAAATCATTTCTCTCAAATTAGAAAAAGAGGAATAAAAAATAAGGGAATACTTCTTGAACAATAAGCTAAAAGAAAAAGAATAAATTTGTGAAAAACATGAAGCTGAAATAGTATCTTTAAGGAAGGAGTTAGAGAAATTCAAAAGGAGTTGGAAAAGCTATCAAGCACTTGATAACATCCTTAATACTAAAAAACCTCAATATGAAAAATATGGCATTGGTTTCAAAGGAGAATCATCAAATACTAAGGATAATGCAAAAAGTTATTCCAATTTACTTTCTAGCCATCCAAAAGAAGAGAAGTCATCTCGATAAGAACAAAGGCCCATCCCAAATGTAAGGAATGAAGGAAGAGAAACTCCAAGGAAGAATTCTTATTCAAGTTATGGCTATTGTGACAGGTACCAAACTATATTTCTTGGGTATTGTTACTATTTCAAAAACTTTGGTCACTAAGCTAAGCATTGCAAGGCTCATGAGAATGAAGCACCAAGATTGAAAGATCAAACAAACAAACTACGTCGTCCCAAAGAGAAAGGACAAATAAAGACTTACAATTATTTCTATCCTTTGGCTAAGTTTGATCTAACTTGTTCATTATGTCATAATTATGGTCATAATGAACAAAATTGCCCACTCAAAAAGGAGGAAGCTAAAAGGGTGAATCTCAATACAGATAAATGTGGTCTAGCTCTATGTGCTCATAGTGATGAAAATCATTGGTTTGTGGATAGTGGATGCTCAAGACATATGACAGGTGACCAATTTTTTTTGTCTCATTGAACAAAAAGAATGGAAATGTATCCTTTGGAAGTGGATCTGCTAAAATCATTGGAAAAGGAACTGCTACCCTCGTTAATGGATAGGGAAATGCTCAAAATACTTTTCCGGCAGAAGGGCTCAAACACAATCTCTTAAGTTTTAGCCAAATTTGTGACCAAGACATAATGTTGTCTTTAGTACAAAAAAATTGTGAAATAAGAGACTCATCCTCCGGAGAACTTGTGGCAAAAGGAGTAAGAACACCAGATAACGCTTACATTCTAAGAAAAATCCAAGAAGATAAATGACACTTAAGTCAAACAGATGAAAGTTGGTTATGTCACAAGCGATTGGGGCATACAAGTTTTGATAACTTACTTAATATCAACAAAATTAATGCATCAAGGAGCATTCCAAATATTTTCAAGCCAAATCAAGTTGTATGTGGCCCATGTCAACATGGAAAGCAAACTAGAACCAGTTTCAAGACTAAAGAGTTCTCAACATCAAAACCTCTGGAGATTATTCATGTAGATTTATGTGGTCCAACTAGAAATCCAACACTTCAAGGTGAAAGGTACTTTGCTTTATTTATTGATGACTATACTAGAATGCTGTGGGTATATTTCATAAAATACAAATACGAAGCATTTGAATGTTTTAATAATCTTAAAGCTCTTGTTGAAAATGAGAAAGATTCTAAGATTAAATTTCTTAAAACATATAAAGGAGGATAATGCACTTCAAAAAAATTTGATGAATTCTGTAAAGTGCATGGAATCGAAAGATAACTCTCTGCTACTAGAACACTCAAGAAAAATGGAGTAGTTGAAAGAAGGAACCGAACAGTTCAAGAAATGGAAAGGACAATGCTACTAGCAGTTGACTTGCAGCCAAAATTTTGGAAAGAAGCAGTCGAGACAACAATTTATACCTTGAATCGAACTCAAATAAGACCAAATAATGACAATAATCCTTATGAATTATGGAAAGGAAGACCTTCTTTAGTAAAGTACTTCAGGATTTTTGGAAGCAAATGTTTCATAAAAATCAATGATGACTCACGAGGAAAATTTGATTCTCGGGTTGACGAAGGAATATTTATTGGATATTATACTAGGAGAAAAGCTTACAACTGCTATAATAATTGATTACAAAAAATAGTAGAAAGCATTGACGTAAATATCGATGAAGCTCTTCCAGGAAATGAAATTGAATATCATGAAATAGAACCCTTTCATGAAGAAATCGAAGAGGAATATGAAAAGGAAGAAAAAGATCAAGAACCTCAGAATGAACCTTCACAAACTCCTTCTAAGATCAAATTCCTTCAAAAACATCATTCAGAAGAAAAAAATATTGGGAATATATATTAAGGAATTAAAACTCAAAGAATAATGACAAGCACACCAAGAAAATATGATGTTGCTTTCTTATCTAATATAGAACCCGACAATTTTTCTCAATCAAGTAAGGATCCTCATTGGATAAAGGCCATGGAAGAAGAAATGTCACAAATTGAAAAGAATGAAACATGGGAGCTGGTACCTCATCCATAAAATACAAATATAATTGGAACAAAATGGGTATTAAAAAACAAGATGAATTAGGATGCACAAATAATCAGAAATAAAGCAAGTCTTGTTTGAAAAGGATAATCACAAATTGAAGGAATTGGGTTTGAAGAAACCTTTGTAACGGTAGCACGATTGGAAGATATAAGATTTTTTTTGGAATTTAATTGCCTTAAAGGATTCAAGGTCTATCAAAAGGATGTGAAATCAACATTTCTGAATGGAGAACTCAAGGAAGAAGTCTACATGGAGAAACCAGAAGGTTTTGATCTAGCTAAAGGGAAAGACTTTGTATGCAAGTTTAAAAAGGCCTTATATGGACTAAAACAAGCTCCTAGAGCTTGGTATGCAAAGTTATATTACTATATGCAACAATAAGGTTTAAAAAAGGGAGTGGTAGGAGGCAATATCTACATGAAGTTAGATAAGGATAAATCATTGATCACTCTTGTATACGTTGATGATCTAATCTTTGCTAACAATGATGATGGGATGAGCCATGAATTTTCTCTAAATTTTTCAAAAGGGTTCAAAACGTCAATGATTGGTGAGTTATCTTACTTTCTTGGGCTAAAAATATCTTAAGCCACTGCAGGCATGCTTATATCTCAAGCGAAATATCTTAAAGACATGTTCAAAAGATATGGGATGGAATATTGTGCACCTATGAGCACACCGATGATCACAGATTGTAAAATAAGTAAATATAATGATTCCCCTCTCATATATGCAACTCTTTATAGGTCAATAATTGGAGCTCTCTTATACTTAACTGCTACAAGGCCAGATATATGCAAGAAATGGGAATGGTAGCAATATTTCAGTTAAGTCCTAAACAATCCCACCAATCAACTGTGAATATAATACGTAGATATTTGAAAGGAAATTTTGATTTCAATCTTTGGTATCCTATTAGCTCAACTCTTATTGTGAAAACTTACTCCAATGTTGATTGGGCTAGAAGCGTGGATGATCAAAAAAGTACAAATGGAAATGCATTATTTATGGGAGATTGTCTTGTATCTTGGCTCATCAAAAATAAATAATCTATATCTCTTTCTAAAAATGAAGCCAAATATATAGCTACTGCTGGTTGTTGTACACAAATACTATAGATGAAGGAAGCTTTGAAGGATGTCAACATATAAACTAAGCAACCGATCACCATTTTTTGTGACAAAACTAGCGCCATCAGTCATTCAAAGAATCCGGTGATGCACTCAAAGACCAAACATATTCTTATCAAATACAATTTTCTCTGTGAACAAGTTGCTGAATATAATATCAAATTGGAATACGTCAACACAAAGGAGAAAATTGTAGATATCTTTACAAAACCCCTTCCACGAGAAGCATTTGAACATCTTCGCAAAAATATGGGGGTCATTGATCTTGCATCACATTAAAGAAATCAAGCTAAGAAGCACCATGATAGCAAGAATAGCTCGTTAGGGGGGGAAACATGACGCGGGGGAAATTTAACAGAGGAAGTACATGGACGCCCTATTTTACATTGATGTCAAAGGGGGAGAAAGTGTTGGAATATTTCCATCAATGACAAAGGGGGAGATTATTGGTCAATAATTGTCATTGATGAGATATATATTTGATCAGTTCTCCGAATGAAGGCTACACTATCACCACACTAGTTTCATGATGACCCCTACTATCCTAACCATATTCTACATTAAAAATTTCAATGACAGTCACAATAAAAAATGTTTTTCATCATTTTAAATACATCCTTTCACAATGATCCTTATACCATCCGAAAGAGGATTGTTTCCTCTTTTCAACGAGCATTCACAAACCCCCAAACTCTCAGTGGTTAGGGAGAAATTGATTTTTTAAGTTAAATAATATATATATATATATAAAGCTGACCTATACCTTACCTATTCATGTCAACCTGTTTGAAGAGACATGTCTCTTCATTTCCACGTTGAAATTATCTATTAAAATGATCTCGAATCTCATTCTTTGGATCATCACTTCAGTCATGAATCAAAACTAAGAGGATCTATTGTTCAAAACTCGTGAACTTAGAAAGGGAGCATAAAACTTAGGAACAAAAAGGAGCTGCAATGGAATTTGCTTGGACACGAAATTACCACTGGACAACACTTTGAGAAAACGTGAAACTTGGATGACTAACCTCGAACCTAAGTCTTTTCAGTGGCTCACAGAAATTGATTGAATTGTTCACTACCTCGGATCTTCTAAACTAGGACCTGTGTAAACTGAACCTCATCCCTACTCTAATTATCATTTCAGAACCTTAGTCTCTGTGATCATCAATTGGTACAAATTTACTGCAATAAAATTTATACTGTGGTGGATTTGTAATATTTCGGACTTATGACTGAGATAATAGTAAGGTTGTTTTTGGCGTAACTCTGTGATCGTGTATCATTTCAGTACCTCAGACTGTACCTATGAGAATGCTATTCGGATTGTGGCTTCTAGCTAGTTTACACTTCCAGATTCGAATTATAATTGCAACTTATCAACAATGAAGTCTAGTGGTGGAGCTATTTAAAGTCAATATCAAGTAAATTCAAGGGCACACCAAGCATAAGAAGTCAAGCACAAATTTTTTTGGAGTTGATTGAACATATGAAAAGTTTAAAAATGAAGAATCTTGTTGAAGATGTTCAAGTAAGTACATCACATATTTTATATCAAAAGAAGGCTAAAGGATTGGTGTCTTAGGGGTTGGTGCCTCTAAAACACAAGGTTGGAGCCTTGAGAAGGATAGGGTCGAAGCCCTAGAGGTTGGAGCCTCACTAAAGTCCAAGTTAGTGCTTGGAAATAGGTTGGAGCCTGGAAGATTGAAGGGTTGGTGCCCTTAAACATAATTGTACTAAATTTTTGTAAAAATGAATTTTGTGTCCTCTCTTGTTTATAATAAAGCCTTATTATTCATTTCTATGATTTTAATTGTAAAGAATCTAACTCGTTAAATAAAAATTGAAAAGAAATACCGATTCACCCCCCTCTCAGTATTTCCAATAGGTGAAAGGTCACAGGTTGCATGTGAGGAGGAAAATGAAGGGAAAAAAATGAAAAATGAAGAAAATAGAGGCCTCATTAATAAAAAGGCTTCTGAGGATCAGTTCACGGGATTTTGGTGAGTTTAGTTTTGGATATCTCTCTCTTTATTCTCTCTCTCACACTCTTGTAAATTTAAGTTTTCTTGGAGCACTTTGACATTGGATCAAGAAAGGAAAAGAATGTAAAGAGGAAGGAAAGATCAAACAAGGAAGAGTGGGATCAAGAAGCTACAACAAGTTTACTTGCAGGTATTGCTTTACATGCATGGGTTCCTTGCTAGATTTGGCATGCATGGTTATGCATGTGTGTTCTTGGTCCTCTCGCTATCATTGGCATGGGTTTTGTTAGGTGTGATAGTGTTCTTCAGCCTTGCCTTTCCATTTATAGATAGCCATGGTGTGATGGGGTTTTCATGTTTTGGTTGAGATGGATTTCCATATGGACTTGAAGCTGAGCGGGGTGGCATCAGGATTATTCACAAGGCCTAGGAATCCTAGGATGGGATACATGGTAAATACTTGATGTGAGTAGCTCGATTGAGCCAAGGAATCCTTTGATTGGTGAATGGTGGGATACACGGTAAAGCTAAGTGGTGGCACCCTTGATTGGGCCAAGGAATCCAAGGTTGGGATACATGGTAAAGCCTAGAGGGTGGAGACCTTGTAGGCCTAGGAATCCATTGTCCGGTAATGGTGGGATACATGGCAAAGCTGAGAGGTTGAGACTGAAAAATTCCTCATGGTTTAGGTGGATAGATCCAGTGGAATCCATGCTTGTTCATGGCCTAGTCATATGGTGAGTATTGAGATAAATCTTGGTTCTATTGATGAGGGTGAGGTGGTTTAGCCTCAGGAAGCCATGGTTGGATCTTTTGGTTTTAAGTCCCACATTCATGCTTGGAATATGGCATGGGGGTGATTGGATGAAGAGAGATTTGGATCATCCAATCTATGGTGAGGTGGAACATGGTAGTCCCATACTAGATTTGATTGTTTATTCATCAATAAGAGTTTCTACTCCTTGGTATTTCATGTGAAAAGGTACTGGTTTAGATGTGGATTCTATGGTTGTTGTATCCTTATTATTTTTGTTTAAACCCGTAGAATGCATATTTTTGGCATGTTTGATGAAATTCTCATCGTGGCTAGTAGGGGTCTAGTCAAGTCTTTGTTCAATAATTTTCATTGGCATCATTTTCTTTATGTTTCATTTCATTTTTGTAAGTTCCATGAATTTCTGGGAAATGACTAGATCCTAGCCTGGAATTCAGCCTTAAATCTCGCAGTTGTTGGCATAACAATGGAATAAAAAGGCCACAGTCACACTTAGGTAGGCTGATGGGAGCGACTGGGACTCACAGTCACTTGGAGGGCTTAGAAAGGGCGTGACTAGGGGTCTATATGCTTGAATTTCTAATTTTCCTTAGGGGTTGGTCACTTGGAAAGGTGTGGTAGCTCCTGAAGGTTTTATTGGTTGTGTGGATGATTAGTTTGGTTACGTTTTTTTGGATCCACTTCCTTAAGGTGACCTAGGAGGTTGAATCAGATCATAGTATCCTCTTGTCACATGTTTACCCTAGCAGACCAGTTAAATTGAGTAAATATGGGAGGAGGGTGTTACAATCTAAAGCTCGCAAACTATACTACCCTTTCTTGATTCAAAACATTGCGATATTGTTGATCTTATGTTTGCATTCAACCGAGAAGGGAAAAAGGGGACTATGTTTACTCACGAGGTAAGTGGGGAAACCAAAGTGATATTCATGATGAATCAATACTTTTTTAAGAATTAGACTCTACACAAAAGAATAAACCTAGATAGAGAAGTTGGAATTCTACTAGTGTGTCACCAAGTGTTGTCGATGCTACAACACCCTCCAAAATTTTGGCCTAAACCAAAATTTTAGAGCCTACTTTTATCTTGCATACTATCATCGCAAGCATTAAAAATTATTGCATGTGTTTTCCCTAAGTGTTTTTGTCCCATTTGCAAGAAAATCAAAGTGTTGTATTTTGGCATGTGAAGTGTTTCACATTATACACTATTTTTGGTGGTTTCAAGGGGTAATATTTTTTTAAATGATTTGATCTTACCATGTAAACATGTGTCACATTCATTTCCAAAGTTTCAATCACTGTCACACAAGTGTATATTTGGTGTCGCACTTGGTGTAAGCCCATCGCAAAGTTGTCACACTGAGGGAAGTATGTTGTTCATGTGTTATGGGTGATCCATGTTGTGTCGTCAAGTTTTCTAAGTGTGTGATCATAATAAAGTGTTTTCACTATTTACATCAGCTGCACGAATCCCACACTTAGTCAAATTTGGAAAACTTCCCAATTGGAAATCTAGCCTCATCCAACCTTCTTGAACTGCGCATTGCACAGTCTTAACCCTCAAGCTGCAACCTTGCTTCTTGAAACTGTGTAATGTGCAGTTCCTTCCTTATAGGACTGTGCATTGTGCAATAATAGTGCCCAAGATCAACCTCTGACCTCCAAAACTTTGTAATTTATCTCTCTTGCCTAGTAAGAACTGAACATTATGCAGTCTCAAGGCTCATGTTTCAACCTTGAGTTCATGAATTACGGGATTTCACAATCACCTAGCCTCCCATGCCTTCCATAAATGAAAAATGGGAAGACATTAGGAGAATTTTGAGGTCTAAAATGGGCCTCCTAAGGAAATAATAAAATAATAGCTAAACCAATAAAATAATATTTATGAATTTGAAATTCACTTTTTTCACCACAATCCATGTAACCATAGTTAAATTCAATTCAAAAGTTGTACCAAAATAAAATTAATAAAAAAATTGTATTGATGTGACTATAAATAAGAATGAGCTTTTCAAGAAAAAATCATTATCATTGAACAACTAATACATTTGTCCTTTGTACTTAAATAACTTAAAATAAAATATAAATATAAATTTATAAATTCTTAATTATTATATGCTATTAATTAAAATTTATATTATTTAAATTGTATAATAACATGTAATTAATATACTATATAAATATAATATAATATAATAAATGTATAGGGATATGCATTGTTTCTTTCAAGAAATATGAAATGACAATAATATATTTTTATTCAAAAAGTATGAAATGACATTTATTATGAGTACTTTACTTTGACTTTAAAAGTACTTAGAGCACTACCATGGTTAACCATGAGTTTTTATCCACCATTGAGAATGTGACAAGTACCTTTAACTCAATCAATGCCACCTCAACCATTAGGGATGATGTCATCCCCTAAAATGTGATTGGTTCTCATAAAGTGAATTTTGATTGTACATTTTCCTTAGAAGGCCCATTTTAGACCTCAAAATTCCCCTAATGAATGAGTGCTCAAGCCCCCAACCTAGCTCCCTAAGCTCCCCATCCATGTAATATTCTTACACAATCCAACCTGAACTGCGCATTGCATAGTATTGAGGCTCAAGCCTAACCCTTGACTACATGAGTTGTTCAATTGCACAGTGACTGAGCCTCTCCCTCAGCCTACCACCTGGTTTTTTCTCAGTTAGTGGATCATCATGAGACATCTTAGACAAGGGGTTTATCGGACCGATGTCATCTTATCATGAGTGAATTATAGATGTAGGTACACTATCATGCTATGAAAATATGATTAAGAAGTATATGGATAATGAGAACATGCTAGAAGACACCTATGTAGTTGAGGATGCAAGTTGATCGATCAGGAGAAAGCAAAGGGACATCATTTTTCAGCCACAACTCAAGACTTGATAACACTGAAGATTCCTCATATATAAGCCATATGGAGGTGGAAAAGAGATCATTCTCAAGAAGGCATACAACAAGCAACAACAAAGAATGGCTTGAAATTTCCATGTCATCATGTAGCCCATCTGATCAGTGTCATGTCATGTTATGAGTCATCATATGCCACGTCATTTTTTGGATTATGTAAATTCTTATTCGAAAATGTATTGCAAAGTGGAAGTCTAAAGGACATGTACATAGTATGAAGAGTCATGTAAAGTCGAAAAGTCATAGGGAAGTCAAACAACCATGAGGGTAGTCTAAGAGTCATAAGGGAGGTGAAGGATCACCCCATTGGTTATATATACACCCTCATTATACAAGAAAGGGACATTTCACCATGGCTTCTCCCATAAGGTATCATAGAGACAAAGTTAGTACTTTTGGGAAGAAAGCCATGGCTCCAATGCTCCACTATTGGAGCTAGTGATGTTCGTTGTATTCATGTATCTTGGGAATTTTACTTAATAATTGAATCTTGATGGCCAACATGTTTTCATGCATGGATTGTGAATATTTGTAAGATTGTTATGTGAATGTTTATGATTCATGTTTTCTTACACGTGTACTAAAGTAGTTGAACTATTTCATTTATTTTAGTGCTTATATTATTGAAAATGTGTTGTAATGGTTGTAACAATCATCACATCTATGTGGAATGTTCTTCTTGATGTTAGGAAATTCTATTTTTCTTATGTGTGCCCCTACTAATGTGGTACTATTAACTCTCTCTTATAAGCTCACCTTTCCTCCCTCTGCAGTAGAAGAACCTTGATACACATGTAACAGAACATTCACTAGACACACTTACTTTCTTTTCACAAAGGCACATACACACCTCTCTCTCTTGCTGACAGCTAAATCCAAGGCAAATCTATAAGAATATATGGCAACCGAGTTGACACTCCAGATGAAGCTCATATTCCAAACAATGTGAGGTATAATTGGGACTTCACATCGGGGAGACTATTATAGCATCATTTATCACCTCTATATACTTGATTATCTATGTATTTGCCTGGGCATCCCTTTCCATTTAGACTTGGTCCTTTACTTAAAAAAATATTTTGAATTCCATACGCGACTTTTCCCTATAAAAAATGCGTAAAGTCGCGGGTTCTCTCATATATGACCCACGCATATAATTTAAAATATTAAAAAATAATAAAAATCCCTATTATTTGGGTGGGGTTTACAGGTTACACTAGAAGCCCACCTACAGGAGCCCGTGGCCAAATTATTTCCCAACTGAAAAAAATGTTTTGAGGAAGTATAAATACACCTCATGGGGAGGCCTAAAGGGGGGAGAGAGAAAGGTATTGATACTATAGCTTGTTAGTCCTAGACCAAGTCTTATTATCCCTATGCCTCCTCCACTTCCTAGGTTCAGGAAACCCTTGTTTCCTTCTTTGAGATGTTCACCTCCTTTATGTGACATCCTTGTGCACCTTTATGGAAGATGATTGTTGAGTCTTGGGCTAGATGGATCCAAAGGAAACTTTAGTTTGGACCCGTGGTTGAATTCAGGTGGTATTCCTCCACATCCTTTACATACATCAATAAATAAGCTCTGTCCCATTCTTATGTCGTGATATTTAATGAATTTTATACATGTTAATGATCTTGTAATAGTTGATTTCATGTTATTTTTTATAAGCTTATATGATCTAACCACTGAAATCTAGGATATATATGATGTTACAACTAGTCTATGTGCTTTTTATTGAATGAGTTGTAGGTTTTGAAGCATATGGAGAGGCATAGGGTTTGAACCCTGTGGGAACGACCTCAAACGTAGGACATAGGGGTAAAGTCATCTCTCCCAAGTTTGCTAGTTTAAGCATTAGGACTGTTAGTTTGATTGCTTCTTACTGTTGTATGCCTTCCGCTATGTTGGGGTCATCAACCCAGACCCTAGGTTACTTTCTCCAGGAACATAATTGGTGAATCCACTGGGATTACATCCATGTAATTCCTAGTTTGGGTTGTTTCTCTAGATTTGGGTTCCCTGATTGGCCTGATCACTTTCCCAGTCAAATAGGTTCTTTATCCATAAAGGAAAAAATCCTGATCTTTTGGATCATGCTTGGTTTTTGTTTTTTATTTTTTCTTTGCTGCCTATTTTATACGCATTATCTAGTGCACACAATCACATATATATGCATTTTGGTCCAAATAAACACACGTATAGATGGGTTTCCGTAGACACAGTCGTGTATGCACGCTGGTTGTTCACTGCCAATCTGCGTATGGTCAGTTTCAAATGAAAATTTTATTTTTGGAGTCCTGTAAGGCATTTTTGCCTGTTCTTGGCCACTGTTGTAGAACCTTTGATGTGTCTAGATAGTGTTTCTGCTGCTGTGTATCAATTTCTCTCTTTCTTGCTTGAAAACCTGGTCAACCTAGGGTTTACCTTTCTTGGTGAAGTTTTAGTTTTGGATTTTGCACCAGGAATTCTTTCTGAGGTCCTTGGTTGTTATGAAATTTCAGAGTAGTGAGTTTGCGTCAGTTTTCTCATGCTTTGCCTTGTCATTGCTTCACTTTTTAGGTTTTGGCTTGTTGGCTTTCTTGGTTTTCTTGGTTTTCTTGGTTTCTTGAGATGAGCTTTTCTAGAAAATCTTGAATTGTCTTGGTTTCTTGAAGTTTCTTTGATTGCTGTAGTTTTATACTCTTGTTCAAATCATTTGCTTGAGTTAGTTACTTCATTCCATTTTTTTAAGTCCCATCATGAAGGTGACATTGTTGGCTTAAGGAATTTGAGGTCTCTTGTTTTCTCAATTTGCTGATTTGAAATCTTTGGTAGTTTGTGCTTTCTCAAAGAGATTTTGCTGCTTAAAAAGAAAAAGGCTCAAAAAACATTGTTGTTTTCCTTTTCTTTTTCTTTTGGTTTTTGTTTTATGGTTTTCATATTTTTTGGAGCAAGTTGTAGTTTTTCATTTTGGTCCAGATCGCTTGGTGTTGAGAGAAGTTCTTGAGTGAATTTATCTCTTCTTGTATCGAGTTGTTTTTGGAATTTTTGTTGAGGGAATTTCTTCTTTTGGACTTGTCTTTTCTTTTGTGTCAGAGTGATGAGACCTATCTGTTGAGAAAATCATTTGCTTCCATGTTTAGAAGTAGTCCTAAAATTTGCATTTGGCATTGGTAGTTCTACATTAGTATAGTTGCATTGTTAAGCATATTTAGTCTTTTGATAGTTTTTGAGTGTGTGAGCGTGACCTTGAAAAGAAAAGAAATTTTAGTGCTTTTATTAGTTGTTCATAGAATCTGAGTAGAAATCTCTTTCATCAAAGAAAAATTTGCATATGCATGTAGCAGGTTTCTATTGATTTCTCTTTGCATCAAAACATCACAAGTTGCATTGTTCGTTTACCCCTGACTTAAAAAGAACAACCGTTAAAATCAAGTGCAAAATTTAAAATGAACTACAACTTTTGAGTTGTCATTAATATACACCAACTAGTCTAGGTTATTAGGGCCTTGGAATAGGGGAGTGGAGAGTTAACTCTCCAAGGCCACTCAAAATTTCAAACTTAGTAGTTGATTAATGAGTGAAATCCAACCTCGTTAAGTGGACCGAGAAATCTCTCCTCCAGAGAGTCAAGCATGAGGGCGAGTGAAAGCAGAGAAGAGAGATACCCCCTCTCCTATTTTCCGGATCCCGACCAAATACCGTTCTGCCCGACTGCCGATACGAACTGGTGTCCATAGTTGCTATTCCTAGGTATCACATAGGTGACTGCGGGGGGATACCTGTGGTACCTAAGTTGCATCACTCTCATTAGTACTTGTGGAGTGTGCCCTTGTGAAGCTTGGGTACTTTCACCGGCAAAGGATTTTGTTTGGAGATCAACGTAACTATTTCTGCTGCCTTCGCTAGTAGGCCTGGGGCGTAACTACCCCAGACCATTTTCAGAAGGTCCTCATTATCGATTTCGTGTATTTTGGTGTTTGGTCCTAATAACACAGAGTGGAAATACCTTAGAGCTGCTTGATTGTTGAATCTTAGGGAAATTTTTTTAGAGAGTTCTCTTTTCTCCTAGATTTCCATAGCTTTGTAATTTTTCGAGTCTATATAAAATATCATAATAATTAAAAGTGGCTGACCGATCGGTTTGTCGAATGAGGAGGCTTCGTGGGTTTTCTCCTGCGAGTGCTTAGCCTTCTTCTAGAAGGCATAGGAGAAATTCTGCTGGTGCTTTCCAACCAATAGCAACAAACACATCGGAGAGTGATCCTCCACTCGGGGCTATTATTTCTGAGGGTAGTCCTAGTGCTAGTCATGATTTAGAGAGGAGCACTCCACTCCTTTCTCGAGTCCTTTTTTCTGGCAGAAGAAGTTAAGGTTGAAGAAATTCTTGAACCTCCAGTTACTCCTTCCTCTCCTCTTCTTTCTAGTTTTCCGGATGTTTTATTATATGTTGGGCCTCCATCTCACAGACCGACTAGCCATCATATTTCTACTTCTTTTATTTCGATGGCCACAACTAGGAACACAACTTCGACTATGAGTATTTCGAGTGTACATACTCCTCTTTCGGCATAAGGAGGAGGTACCATTGCTATTTTGACCATCACTCCTAGTATTGAAATTTTTGGCTCTACCTACATTCCGTCTATGAGTGGGGGCATCCAAGATTTTTCTTCCCATACTAGTCCCTTTTCATTTAGGATGCCTTATAGTGCAATTCCTTCAGTTTATTTCACCACTGCATTTTCTGTCTCCACGGCCATGTCTTCTTTGGCTAGTGGGTCAGCTTATTTTTAGGGTTTTCCCTTCAAAAGTGGTCATATCCCTCATTCGAACCCTTCCTTAGGTTCTTTGCCTTTCTCCACGCAAGGTCAAGGTTTTAATCCTTTTCTAGGAGGTAAAAGATGTAATGCTTTTCAAGGCTGCAACCCTGCTTTTAGGGGGTTGGGAATTGGGAATCAATTCATGTATGGTCAATAGAGGAATGTTCATTTATCCTTCATGGGTGCTTCTCAGGGTTTCTCTCCTTTCGCCAATGCATGGAATCGTTACCAAGGGTTTTCATCTTCGTTTAATACTTCAATTGGGGGGAACATTCTTGTTTATGGTAACCCTGTAGTGGGAGGAGGTCCTACTCCGAGTTTCTCTGGGCCACAAGGTTTTTCTTATGGTCTAAATTCTTCTATGAACAATCCATGGCAACCTGGTGCCTACGAAAATCCAGGTTGTTCTTTTCATAATGTTGGGAATCCTTCCCTTGGTGGATGGATTTCTCAGGATCCCCCATGCTTACCGTTCATGGAAACCCTAAATTTTCCAGATCTATCAAAGTTTAATAATGATCCTATCCGGTATAGCTCGGGTTGGCCTTCGGTCCCTACTAAACTTCCATCAAATATTTTGAAATTTGAAGGGAAGACTGGTGAGGATCTAGCCGAACATGTTACCACTTTCCATTTATGGTGTTCATTGAATTCCCTCATTGATGATTCAATAAGGTTGAGATTATTTCAGCGCATCGTAACTAGAAACACTGCTAAATGGCACATTAAGCTTACTGGGGGCACTTTTTATTCATTTGGCGAGTTGGATACCATGTTTTTCAACCATTTTCAGTTGCCCATTCATTATGATGCTAGGACTGAGCTTCTGGCCAATTTCCAGCAGGATAAGGCAACACACATTTATGATCATATTCAAGAATGGAGGAGAAGGAAGAGGCTCATTAAAGCCTATATTCCCAATGAATTCCTCTCGAATGGTTCCTCAAATCCTTACAGCCAGAAATATCAAAGGATGTATCTATTTCTAGGGTATTCACAAAGGGGAAAGCTATATTTAGGGCCTAGCAGTTGGAACTGATCTATTCATAGTCTGGGATTCTTAATAAGATCTTGCCTAATTCTCCTCATTGCAAAATATATTTAGCCAAAAAAAATCCAGGTCCCCATGCTGACAGGCTTGTCGGTTCGATCGATAGTAGCATGACCAACCTTTTGAATCAATTGCAGCAGTTGTCTCTACAATCTTCTCCTTATATTCAAGCTACGTCGTCAATGTCTACTCCTTCCCAACTCTTAATGATTAATGTTGTTAAATCTTCAAACCCCAAAGGAAATCAACAGTACAATGGGAATAATAAGGGACATAATAATAAGAAGAAATATAAGGATGGGAAGCGTAATGTGAGAAAATCCAACGATAATGTTGGAGAGGGTAGGAGAGAATCGAAGAAGAAAGTCAAGTATCCTTGAAAGTTATGAACTGGAGACCATATCACTCATCTCTTCCCTAATATTCAGGATGCTCAGCACTAGTTAGCTCAGAAAGGTTCCTCCAGTTCCCAGGTTTTCCTGACTAAGAGCGGCAAATTATTTCTGGCGCGATTGCAAATACTGGAGCTCCCACAGGGGGCAAACATGAAGGGGAAAATTCTTCAAATGTATATAAGGTGAGTGCTCACATTGATGTCACCACGAGATCACGTGATTATGGTGAATCCGAATCTTCGAAGGCTAAGCTCACTCCTAATACTTTCGAGTCACTCCATATTGAGAGGCCCGTAGTTGAGCCTATACCTCACATGCTGAAAGGTTCTACTAAACGTTCAACAATCAACCCAAGTAATGCCAAGGCAACCCAAAACTGCTCCATTGTAGAAGATCTGGTTCAGAGTCCTTGTGCTATGTCTGCGTTGGAGGTACTCCAGTCATGCCTAGGACAAAGGAGTGTACTACTCACTGCTATCAGGGTGATATATCAAAAGAAATCTCTTATGATCACATTTGATATGTCAAATCTTAAGAATAGACTTCCTCATAACATGGATTTTTAGATCAAATCTACGTATCGGAAAATCAATATTTTTTGAATGGTATTCGATGAAGGCGCTTCCACATGTGTCATGTCTATCACATGTTGAAAATCTATTGGATCTCCTCAAGCCGTTCCTTCACCTACTCTCCTCATTGCATTTCATGGTCATTCTCATAGGCCACATGGCATTGTTTCGGCTTTGCCCATCTGTGTTGGGGGTAAAGTTGTCAATATCGAAGTATAGATAGTTGATTCCAATTTGGAATACAACCTTCTATTGGGGCTGAATTGTATTTATGACATGGATGCCATTGCTTCATCATTATTTCACATCCTGTGTTTTCCCCATGAAGGAAGGATTGTTATTGTTGATCAGATGGAATATTTTCCGATAGATCCTAATGCATCTTCTGACTCTACTGTTCTGTTGGTGAATGATGCCAAGAAACTTGTGGAGAATCTAGGAGTCGGTATGTACACCTCGTTGATGGGTACCTTTGATCTTTCGCTTCCTTATGTTCATATCAATTATATTTCATTCTCCAAGACTCCTACTTGAAGAGAGTTCTTATGAACTCATTATTTTTTGGACCCTTGGACCTTACCTTCTCTTACCACCACATTAGAAGAAGGCCAAGTGGGTGGAATGACATACCCTACATCTGCAACTGAAATTGTGTATCATTCTATTGTTGACTCTATAGATTCTAATCCAATTTCTCTTTCACTGGAGGATTTGGATGGAGATGTGGCTTCACCTTGGACACTTAACTCATCTTCTCCTCAGGACTGCCTCGATACTGTACTACCATTTGAGGAGGAAATCCTAGAGGCAATGAATAGTGTGGAAATACCGTGGGATGATTTTCATCATCAATCATATTTTATACCTGATTTGCGTGAGGTTGAGTCAAGATTGTGTAGCCCTATATCTACTGGTCTTGTTCACCCGATCCTGAACCCTATGGATCTAGCATAGATTTTTGCCGAAGGTAATATGGCTGTCATTTCGAAAACGATCCTGGTGAACATTTCCAGGAATCCCAATGTTATAGAGAATGTTTTCATCGGAGCTGAATGTTCCCATGAAGCGATTCAGATTTATACTGATCTCTTTAAAGAGTTTCACGATGTGTTCGATTGGTCTTATGAGGAAATTCCTGGAACTGATCTATCTATTTTCCAGCATGAGATCAAGACTTACGAGAATGCTAAGCCTATACGGCAGAAGCTTTGACTGGTCAATCCTAGGAAAGCCGCAACTATCAAGGCCGAGGTTGAGAAGATGCTTAAGGCGGGTTTCATATACCCCGTTCCTTTGAATGAATGGGTTTCAAACCCAATTCTTGCAGACAAGAAACAAGGAAAAATCCATGTCTGCATTGAATTTAGAGATGTAAATAAGGCATGTCCAAAAGATAATTACCCCACACCATTTATTGACCAGATTATTGATGAGTGTGAGGGGAATGAGATTTTTTACTTCATGGATGGTTTCTTAGGATATAATCAGATTACCATCCGTCCTGAAGATCAGCACAAGAATGCTTTTATTTTCCCCTGGGGTACATTTGCATACAAAAATATGCCTTTTGTTCTTAAAAATGTTGGAGCTACTTTCCAAGAGGCCATGTCTTATACTTTCTATGATAAGCATATCATCGAAGCTTATTTGGATGATTTAGCTGCTCGTTCTTGAAAGAGAATTGATCATCCTTCTCATCTTCGACAGATTTTCGAAATACGTCGTCATTACAAAATCCTGTTGAATCCGAATAAGTGCGTTTTCGCCGTCACATCCACTCGATTGTTGGGATTCATTATGCTACTGAAGGGATTCATGTAGATCCCTTCAAAGTTGAGGAAATACTTTAGTTGTCTCTCCCGTCCTCTATTTTTCAACTCTAAAGTCTTCAATGAAAAAGCAATTTCTTGAGGAGGTTCGTTGTTAACTATGCTGAGGTTATGAAAGGGTTTATGAGATTTTTGAAGAAAGAAATTCCATTTATGTGGGATGACTTTGCTCAACTCTCATTCGATGCTTTGAAAAGACATTGACCTCTACTCCTTTATTGAGTCCACCTGATTATAACAGATCCTTCCTTTTCTATCTCGCCACGGAAGAATCTACTATAGGTATAGTTCTGGTTTAGGAGGATGACACTCTTTTTGAGCATGTTATTTATTATCTAAGCTGAGGCTTGGTAGGTCCTAAATTGCGATAGTCTCTCATTGAGAAGTTAGCTTTGGTAGCTATCCATGATGTCCAATGACTTAGGCATTACATTCTGCTTCACAAAACTTATGTTTTGGTAGCTATAATTTCGTTTCAATTTGTTCTTAATAGGCGAGTAATTGGGGGCAAATACAATATATGAATTTTCATTTTACAAGAATTCGATCTCGAATTCCTATTTGCCAAATCCAAGAAATCTTTGGTAATTGTGGAGTTGATCTCTGAGTTGCCTTGTGGAGAAGAGATTATTTATGAGGAGTCGTTTCTTGATGAGCATGTTTTCCTCATTTATTCACAAGATCCTTGGTATGGAGATATTATTGTCTATCTCCAGACTTCGAAGTTTTCCCTCGCTTTTTCAAAGGACGAGCGTAGAAAATTGCGTCACTTGGCGAAAAGATATCTTATCATTGGTGACACTTTGTACCGTCATAGGGTTGATTCAATATGAGGTTGTGTTGAATGATTTCCACAATGGAGCTTATGGTGGTCATTTATCTGGGCTTTCTATAGGTCAAAATATTTTTAATGCTGAATATTTTTGGCCCTCAATTTTTAAAGATTGTGTTGAGGCAGTAAAAAAATGCCATCCTTGTCAAGTTTATACTCGGAAGATGCGCGCTCATCCAGCTCCGCTCTTTCTTGTTATCGCTGTTGGTCCATTCACTTAGTGGGGAATTGATTTCACTACTTGTAACCCGCCTTCGACGAAGGGTCATAAGTACATTATCGTAGCAATTGAATACTTCATGAAGTGGGACGAGGTTATGCCTACTCTCTCGAATGATGGTGAAACAACATCCCTATTTATATTCAAACGAGTCATTTCTCACTTTGGTATTCCCAAATTGATTGTCACTGACCATGGAAGTCATTTTTATAACTCCATGTTGGCTAAATTGGCTCTTAAATTAGGTTTCCAGTAGGAGAATTCGTCTCCGTATTATCCTCAGGCCAATGGGCAGGTGGAAGTTGTGAATAAATCCTTAAAGGTTATCCTGCAAAGGAAAATAAATAAATCTAGGTCCAATTGGCATGTCATGTTATATCCTGCACTTTGGGCATAACAGATGTCAGTTAAGACTGCAACTAGGTTCACTCCTTTCCAACTGGTTTATGGATGGGCATCAATCTTTCATGTTGAGTGTGAGATTCCTTCCCTTAAGCTAGCTGTTGATATTCTTCCAGACACTTCAAGTCTTGAAGAACGCTTTGTTTATCTAGAACATCTTGATGAGCAGCATCGAGAAGCAGCTGCGATTAATGAGGCCCATAAGAAAATAGTGAAGGTTTAGTATGATAAGGCTGTAAAAACTAGGGTTTTCTCTGAAGGTGACCTCGTTTTGGTCTATGATCAAGATAAGGATGCCTTAGGGGCAGGGAAATTTAAATCCATGTGGTACGATCCTTTCATTGTCAAAATATTCCTTAAAAATGGAGCTTATGATTTGGTTGAGTTTGACGGAAACGAGCTGGTGGAGCCCAGAAATTGGCTCTATCTTAAGAAGTATTATGCCTAGGATTCTTCCTAGAATTTTCTTTGGTTGTATATATTGTATTTTTTTGCATATATTTTTATCGATTTTGTTGTGACGTTGATATTTTTGATCTGCCTTGGTAGGTGTCCATGGATGATATGATTCATTTTGGCTTTGCTGACGGTGCTAGTTGACATACCCAGAATGTTGCTTGCACAACTTGGGTAGTTTACTATCCATCCGGTCAGTTGTTAGTCTCAAGTGGCGTATGTATTGGTCTTGCTTCGAACAATGTGGCAGAATATACTACTCTGATAAATCTACTGTCTAAAGCAATATCACTTGGTGTTGGTTCGTTAGTAGTGTACTTGGAATCGCAATTGGTGGTTTCACAGTTGAATAACATCTATCGTGTCCGAGGTCCATATTTATATCGGTTATTTTTGAGAGTGTGTTTGTTGCAAATATCATTTAATTATGTTACCGACATTCACATTCCACAATCAGAAAATGCATTTGCTGATTCATTAGCTAATCAAGAAATCAATTGGCATATAAATCATTCATCATGTTAAATATAAAAAAGTAATCAATAATCATATTATATATGAGATAGTCACATGATAAAATCACTATATATAGATCAGAGTTATATGTTCATAAATATACAAAAATTGGAAAATTATGTCCTACAAAATTAGGGCTTATGCCCGATCATGTCCATCATAAAAAAAGATCAAGTCATCCAGTCACCCTAAAAGTATATGCCTGTGGGCCCTACCCTAGATAAGTATCACAGAAGAACACTATGGCAGTAGCCACACGACAAAATAGTTGCACCCAATCACATGGTACACCAACCACACATCTCTGAATAGCCTCAGGGAGGTCTTCTACTGCATCCATAGGGACCTGGTGGGTTAGACCCTCTGTTGTCCTCTACAACAACCCCCCCATTTCATATAATTTTTATTCACAATACTATAATATGAAATGGGTCCCTTTTAGTTTTAATTGGTATCAATTTTGTATTATTCAAAAAGGTCCAAAAACGAAATGAAAACATTACAAAAAACCTTTTTGACAAACCAATAATGGCTTTATGATATAAATGATTAATGGACATATATACACGTTGGATCGCAGATGACGCAATGACAAGGAGGCATAACTTAAAAAAAACCATTGTTTGTTTAACGCGATAACACGTAATAGGCTATCGATATCGCCAATCATAAGTTTCGTAACAAAAGCGCCTTTCGCCCTGATGCGATGCGATAAAGCCAAAAACACGAACTTCAAAAAGTTGTTAAAACGGGGATATTGCGATTAATTCGTATTAAAGGCCTTATCTTTCTAATAGAGATTCACCTACGCTCAACCGCCAAAACGGCCAAGGCACACTTAAACAAATCATTCCACCAATAAACGACATGATGGACATTTAAAAGATTGACAGGTTTTTACGGCCATTTAATGAAATAGTAAGTCTAAAATCTTTTCACGGATTGGATCCACGGCCACCTTAAGTTAATTCTTCATCATGCATTAATCAATATATTTCGCCCGTATTTGGTTTTCACTGCCAATTCTCTGTGTTACGCTTATTTTTACTCCTGTGCAGAATTCTTCCAAGCTAATAGATGCAAGCAAAATGGGGAAGAAGTCCAAGAAAACCGCAAACGCTTCCGCTTCGCCAGCCATAAAACAAGCCATCACTGATCCAGGAAATAAAAAGAAAGCATTGATATCTGATACTACATGTTCAGGTCTCGGCAAAACTTCTTGGCAAAGTACCTATAATTTGATAGAAGCTGAAGAACCTGAGGTGACAACAGTACAAGCCACAGTAGGTACGACTCGAAAATCTGAAGGTACTTTAAAGGACTTAGCCGACTCTTTCCTTCATCGGATAGCAGCTCGGGAACAAATTCTCCCATATACGGATATAGTAAGGTGGGCAATTGAGGAACTCCCAATCACAGACAGAACCTTCTGCACCAGAGATGGGAGAATCTTTGGTTCATTTCAAGCTAATGATTTGAGGCAAATGTATCATTTGCCTGAGCCAGAGAAGAAGTACAACAAGGCATTTCTGGAGAAATTCCGAAATGAGAACGAAACTGAATCCGAACCCATTCGAAATTGGAGGCAGAATCCGGCAAAACACAAGCATAAATCTTCAGGTATGTATTCTGTTTATTCTCTATGTTCTCCTTATTGTTATGCTGGGATAATGATGTGTAGATTATGGGGTTTGCACGACTCCTCTAATTTCACTATAGAAATGGTTCCTTTAATGGAGGCAGCGTGTAATAGTGAAATTATGGATTGGGGAACTATACTGTCAGACAAATTAGCCACCGCAGTTCTTGATTTCAGAGGCAAGACTCGCATTTCTGAAAGGTTTATTTCCCCATTTTACTACAGTGCTTATATCCTGGACACCCTGTGTTTTAATTCTGAATTTCCCGTTCTCGGCTGGAGGTGGACTCCAAAAGAGCCCATGCCCATTCACATATACTATCAGAAATTGTGGAAAACCTCCCATAGGCATCATTTATACCAAATCTGCAATGGCTTCATGTTACCCATTCATTACTCTATTTTTGATAAACCTGCTCCCAAGATTTCCTACCAAGCAGGGATTGATTTAACTGGCTTAGGGAGATGGTTTTCAGAGGAAAAATTTACTTATATAAGAATTTTCGGCAGCCAAGCCAAACCTCATGTTCTTCCTTTGTACATACCTGATAAACTGCTGGCAATGGAGATAGCCTATCAGATTATTTCCGAGGGCGTTACACAAACTCTAAAGAAAAATAAGAAGCAGGTCTGGCCCTCTTTTCCTCTTAGATGTGGTGTCTACACCTTGCATGATCTCAAACATGCAGAGAAAGAAACTACAAAGATAAAATCATTAACTCTAGCAACTCTCCCTAACAGGAAATTTGATCCCGACAAAGTTGCCTATAATGCCCTTGAACAGGCCAAATTGGCAAAGTTTGATCATAAAGAAGATATGTTTGATGACCTGTTCTCCACAGCCGAGTCAATGTCCCAAGTTAGATCGTTGGCCAGAATGAAATATCAAGATGAAGGGTTAGTTTAATTCAACAGACTTAGAGAACAGAGGTTGCAAACTCTGCCCCTAGATCTGTTAGCAACAAGCCCAGCAGCAGGATCAAGCGAGCCTGAACATCGACATATTAAGGAACCTCAGATTGCAACAAAAGAACAGGAGAAAGTGCAAGAGGAAACCCAGACGAAAGAGCAGGAACATAGCACCATAAAGGGAAATGAAGATACTCAAATTAATCCCAAATTGCTCCAAGAATGGCAGCAATTCAATTCAATTATCAACAATCCTGAGGGCTCAAAGGAAGCCGAAACATCAAGAGTAGCAGACACACAGGAGACCACTTCAAAACAAGTTCCAGGTGAAACCAGCGGCCTACCCAGTTCTAAAGGAGTAGAGATAATCCCAAAGGATCCCTCCGATCAGATTATTTTGCAGATAGAAGAAATTCCTCCCTTGGATGTCTTCTATAGCCCGAAACACAAAGCTGTGGTAAAACGACAAAGAAAGAGGAGAAGGACTGATCAACCTTCCCTATTCCCAGAACAAACAGTGACGGGTAATGTAGTTTGGAAGGAGGAATTTGACCCCTCTGAGGACCTAACAAAACTATCACAATTTGCTGGAGCCTATTCGGCAGCAACAATAGATAAGGCATCGAAGGTGAGTCTTTTATTAAAAACAAAAGACCAGGATATTTTCTCATTACAAGCGCAACTATCAGAAGCACGGCATAAGGCAGAGCAGGCAGAACTGCAATTGTTAACACAACAGCAAACCAATAATCAATTAACTCAACAATTGCAGGAAGAAAAGCAGAGGATTGATCAGAGTGCAGTCCAGAAGCAGAAAGAGTTATCAGAGGCATTGGCACAACTCAAGACAACCAATGAACAAATGCTGAAGATAAAAGATGAGCAGATTGCTCAACTATCAGCCCAGCTTGAGAAAACAAAGAATCTTCCACAGGTAGCTGAATTCAGGGCAGAGGTAGTACAAATAAACAAAGCATTATTAACACAGATAAAGCTGTTATGTCAACAAATCACCCAGGCAGAACCTTTATGTGACTCAACAACATCTCTAAGTGATAAATCGGCTGATGCTAGAACAGACTTCGAGCAGGCCGATGAGACATTGACCAATTATCTTGAGTGGCAAGGTACTGAGGAAGGACAGTCGGCTAAATTGCCAAAGATCCTAGAATCGCATAAAGAGATATTATTTATGGAATGGCAATCCCAGTTAATGAAAGCAGAGAGGGCAGTTTCTAGATGCAAATTAACCACAAGTAATTTGGTTGAATTGATTAATGACACTCTCTACTTATCTAACATGATTTCTCAATGTACCCCAGGTAAATTGACATCAGCTAAAACATTGGAACAATCATGTTACCCAGAGCTGGAGAAAACTGGCAGATTAATCGCAGGAATTAACAGTTTGACATGGTACACCTATTGGATGTTCTTAGTCAAACCTTACAGCCAGAGAGCCGCCCTCAAATGCCTCTCAGATGCAATCGGGTGCATCATTCCCGAAATACAGGATGCCACCTATGATGCCCAACTCAATTCTCGCCTTAACCGACCACCGGAAGTGGAGCCGATGCTTGCAATATGCCAGCTCAGGACTAAAGACGAACAGCCTAAGTGATGAGTCATGCTGCCGGTTACCAGATTGCCATAGAAGGAGATATTCCAGATCAAGTTACACCAACTTAGTAGCATTTAAATTTTGTAGTTTGTTAGTTTAATTTAGTATTTATAGACCCTTTCATGTATTTAGAAAGGGTCGTAAGTTTTGTATATGACTTATAAACCTGAATTTGCACTACTGTACTTCAGGCATATTCTTTTATGAAACTGGACCAATTATTCTAATTTTGACAAGGAGGCTTTTATGCAAATGTGCACTACTGTCTTTGTGTGAAAGTATTTTTGCGTTGAAAGAAGAATTTCAAATAGCGATTGATATTGGGGAATGACTCGCAGCTCATATGGTACTATTATCTATGTCTGAATCCATTCTTTTTATATGAATTGTTGTTTGATCGCCTTTGCTATTATTGAATATATGTATGTGTTTTAACAATATTTCTGTATTCATTCCACTATTGGATGTTTATAGTATGCCTTTTCTTTCAATCATATATATGTCGATGATATAAATGATAAGTGTAGCAATATTGCTTTAATCGCTTTGTTTAACTATTTAAGCAAGGTAATCCTTGAATAAATAAATGTCCGTGTCTATTAGATAGAGTCATCTATATGCCTGTCAATAGACATAGATCATCAAGCGCTACACTTCCAAGTACAATAGTTCCCGAGATTAGTGGTAGTTATCTTATTTCACTGATAGATTAAGTTATTCACCTATCATTAGATTAGACAAACAATCATTCATCCACCCCTTTTTATTCATTATTGGGAAACTGGTCCCATCATATCCAGTTGTTTTTCTTCAACGGAAAGAGGCTACATCTATTAATTAGGACAGGTGGTTATCCCCCAATGTCAATACCAGCGATTTTTAGAGAGGCATCCAGGCATCAACATTTTAGCGCTAAAGAAGGAGGCATGTAACTATGAATGGCAGTAAATCAAGCCTAGACCATTCAGGAGTAAATCCTCACATCCCATGGACCTCCGTTTGCATTAGATCACCCGGTGTCAGAAACGGAAGAGGAGGGATCAACTATCAACTTTGTCAATAACACCATGCTTCGAACATTTTAAGAGAAGGTCACGAAGTTCGGTCTCGTGGTCAAAGGGTATGGAAGCTTCTCACTTATCCTCAAGAATGGAAGTATCTCAAGGCAGTCAGACTTCGCAATTCCACCTACCTCATCATCTCACCGGACTTCAAAGCGAAAAACTTGGCATTGAACCAGCTGAGTTACCTTTACCCCGAAGGAAAAAGGAAAAAAAGAACACTGAAGGTTCTGATAGTGAGACCTTTTCTCCATCATCTTCCATCTCATCATCCCCAGTGCGAAGTCAAACACCCACTTCCCCATTACATATTACTGTTCACCAGGGGTCACCACCTTCAACATCACAACCTTTACAGTCTTTATTACTACCTCCTCCCCAATCACCTGGAACATCACAGTCAAACGTTGGTACTCCCAAGATGGCTCAAAACCCATGGAATATTCCTGGTGCAGTCACTATGCCTGCACCATTACATCCATTACCAGATTATCCTGAGAAATGGTTACCAAAGTTTAATCCAGATGCTGGAACATTAGCTGAGGAACACATAAATAATTTCATGTTGTCAGTTAATCTAAAAGGAGTAACACAAGAAGATGTTGTAGTAAGACTTTTCCCCTACACATTACAAGGATCAGCTGGGTCTTGGTATTTTTCCTTACCCTCTGGATCCATTACCAGTTGGAATATCTTTCAGGAACAATTTCTTACCAAATATGGCGACGATAGATCCTTGGCCACGCTCATTAGTGATCTTTCAAATCTAAGAATTGAGTCAAGAGAACCAATTAAGGAGTTTAACTCCCAATTCAATAAGCTCTTGAATAAAATTCCTACCGATTCCAAGCCAAGTGAACAAGTCAGAAGCGAATGGTATATCACAGCCTTACCTTCAAATATAGCCATTTTTGTTGATAGGGCTGCGAAACCAACTCTGCCCGAAAACATGAAAGAGGCCATCGCTGTGGAAAAACGTATAACCGCTTTGGAAAAGAAAGCTGCTCTTGAAGACAGGAAATCCAAGAAAGTGTCTTTCAAGGACGATTCAAAGAAGAAAAACACCAAAGATCCATACGATATGGAGGGTCTTCAAAAGGTCCTCAAAACAATGTCAAATGAAATGGTTGAGATAAAAAAACAAGTAGCAGAAACTTCAACAAAGAAACCATTTAGGAATTTTAAGAAGAATGAGTCAAAACCACCAAATGTTATATCCAATGCAGACTCAGACCCTGAGGAAGAAGAAGATGAAACAATTACATCATCCGATGAAATTGAAGAAGAGGAAGTCGTTGAATGCCATGGAATGTGGGACTTCATATTGCCAAACTCCGACACTGAAACTGAACAAGAAGCTTTTCCTGTGACTACTAGGAGTAAAAGTACCCCTGAACCTATCCAAGCAAGTTCCAAGAAAAGGAGTGCAGGTACTAATACTGCAAAAGAAAAGGCACCTACAAGGAAGCCGGCTGTAACAGTTCCTCAAAACCAACCATCGTCTTCAAATATACCTTCAACATCAAAGACGTTGGTAATATCGGATTCAATGGATTACAATATTATTGATGACATGAAAAAGACTAAGGCAAACATCACCATGCTTGAACTCAGTAAATTAAAACATCAACAAAAATTGCTTCTTAAAGAACTAAATGCAGTACCTTCCTCGCCTCTTCCTAGTGCTAAAGCTGCCAATGATTCAGGACAACCACCTTCTGGTAGAGTTGAGGCTACTGATACGATTCTAATCGGAGACAGATCAAATTCCCATACCCCCCCTTTCCTCTTAACCTTCGAAATCTATAATCGAAATCTACACAACTGTTTAATTGACTCAGGGGCATCATCTAATATAATGCCAGCTTCAGTTTGTTCTAAACTGAACATAGAACCCGAAAAGTCTTCAATTCACATTGTGCAGTTAGATAGAACCAAAGTCCAAGTCTTAGGGGAAATAAATTCTGTTACTATCAGGTTATTGGCTGATCCACGAGTAGTTCAAAGAATTGATATCTTAATCGCTGATATACCTGAGTTTTATGGTTTAATCTTGAGCAGGGATTGGTCTGAGAAGCTCCATGGGTATATTTCTACTGATTGGTCTCATATGTGGCTGCCTTACAGGGGAAAGCCAAATCAAATAAAAATCAATCGGGAGAAACACATGACCCATACTGTCACAGAGTTTGAACAAGAAAATCAACCAATTGCATTTAATAATAACATATTGGGAAATTATTCTTCTGAATCATTCTTCGGCAATTATATTTCCCAACCATCTCCGTTCTTAGTAAACAATTTCACATCACAAATTGAAATTTTTTCACAAACTGACAGTTCAAGATGTGTTAATGTTACTGAGAATTCTGTAAATAAAATTGTTGATAATTCTTTATTTTGGTCTTTATATTTTGATGGTTCTAAATCCAGTGAAGGATTAGGAGCAGGGTGTATTCTAGTCAGCCCTGAGGGAGAAAAAACAATGCTTTCTTGTAGGTTAGAATTTGAATGCACGAATAATACAGCTGAGTATGAGGCCTTGGTACAAGGACTATATAAAGCTATTGGCCTGAAAGTCCAATATTTGAAAGTGTTTGGTGATTCTGATATTGTTATAAAACAAGTTCGAAATACAATCCATTGTCTTTCTAATCATCTCAAACACTATCAATCTTTAGTCCATGAACTTATATCTCATTTCTTAGCATTCAATATTTCGCCTATTCCCAGATCCCAGAATGCAGCAGATGACTTGTTAGCCAATGTTGCTTCTAAGCTCCTACCTTCCGTAGATTATAGCCCAGATAGATTTTCAGTAGAGTTGATTTTTAGGCCATCAATTCCTGACAATATCACCAATTGGCGAGTGTTTAATCACGATGAAGACATCTTACATTTCTTAACTTCCGATGAGTCCTACAATGATCAGATCATTGATGAAAATGATCATGATCTTCAGATGAAATAAAAGCATGAGGAAAACTCAATACCAAAACCTGTGGTCAAACTGGAAGATCTCTATGATATTAAAGATAGGTTTAAACAGGTAACCAATTCAAAACTTCAAAGTTCTACTTTAAGATTTGAATTGATAAATCTCGGTACTGAGCAGAATCCTCAAAATGTCAATTTAGGACTAGGGCTTTCTGTCAAAGAAAGGATAGCATTCATTAGATTACTGAGAAAAAATAAACATGTCTTCGCTTGGAAGTATGATGACTTAAAAACTTATGATACATCAATCATCCAGCATACCATTCCAATGCTTTTTGAACAAAAACCAGTTCAACAAAAATTGAGGAAAATACATCCAAACTTAGAGAGTCAGATAAAATCAGAACTCAATAAACTCTTGAAAGCAAAGATTATTTTTCCGGTCCGGCATTCAAACTGGGTCTCCAATATGGTGCCTGTTAGAAAAAAAAATGGTGACATCAGGATTTGTATAGATTTCAGAAATCTGAATAAGGCAAGCCAAAAAGATAATTTTCCATTACCTACCATGGAGCAGATACTCCATTCGGTAGCAGGTTCTGAGCTAATGTCCTTTCTAGACGGTTTTTCAGGATACAACCAAATTCTGGTCCACCCTGATGACAGACTCAAAACTACTTTCAGAACAAAATGGGGAACTTACGCCTATCAGAAAATGCCTTTAGGACTTATTAATGCAGGAGCTACATTCCAAAGAGCAATGGATATAGCCTTCAAAGGATTGATCAACAAAACTGTGGTCGTCTATTTAGATGACATTACTGTATTTTCTAAAAAGAGGTCCAACCATTTACATGATTTGAATCAAATTTTTGAACGCTGTAGAAAATATGGTATTTCAATCAATCCCAAAAAATCCTTCTTTGCTCTAAATCAAGGAAAGCTCTTGGGCTTTATTGTTTCCAAAGATGGTATTTATATTGATCCTGACAGGATTAAAGAAATTTCTGAAATCCCATTTCCTCATAACAAAAAATCCATGCAGTCATTTTTAGGTCAGATCAACTTTGTCAAAAGATTTGTTCCTGATTTTTCTCAGATCATTTTACCATTACAAACCATGATTAAGAAAAATTTAGTGTTTAGATGGGGATCTGTGGAAAAAGAAGCATTTGATTTAATCAAACAATCAATAATCAATGCCCCCGCTTTAAATACTCCCAATTTTTCTAATCATTTCACATTGTATACTATCGCATCCGATTCATCTTATGCAGCAGTACTCACTCAGATTAATGATCATGACCTGGAGGCACCGATTTCATTTTTTAGTTCAAATTTCCAAGGTGCAGAACTAAATTACTCCGAAGTTGAAAAACAAGCCTTTGCTGTGTATAAAGCCATTAAACACTATAGGCCCTTCCTTTTAAAAGCTCATACAAAGGTTATAGTTCCTTTTCCTGCAGTAAGGAAATTACTGATCCAAAGGGAATTAGGTGAGAAAAGGGCAAATTGGGTTACAGCACTTCAAGAGTATGACTTGGAAATCAAGCCAGAAAAGATTGTTAGGGGTCAAGGTTTTTGCAGGTTGTTAGCAGGAGCATCCAACATTCCGGAATCAGGTGATACAGAACATATGGAAGAAATCAATCAGATAAGTATTACCAATTCTGAATCTCAATACGCAGATTTAATCTTTTATTTGAAAAATGGATATGCACCTCCTAATCTTTCTTATAAAAACAAACGGGCCATTAGATTAAAAACAAAAAACTTCATAATCATTGATGATGTACTTTTTAGACAAAACTATGATTCAGTTTTATTAAGATGCCTAGAAAAACCTGAAGCACAAAAGGTTTTGCAGGAGCTACATGATGGACCAGCCGGAGGATATTTTGGAGCTAACACAACAGCTCACAAGATCATTCATGCTGGGTATTATTGGCCCACTTTATTCAGAGATACTCACAAATATGTAAGGAAATGCCAAAGTTGTCAAACCTCCAGTGGAAGACAAAGAAAATCAGCTTTCCCTTTGCAACCAGTCAACATTGAGCAACCTTTTGAACAATGGGGATTGGATATCGTTGGGGAAATTTTTCCACAGTCCTCCAAACAACATAAGTATATCCTTACTGCTACTAATTACTTTACCAAGTGGGTTGAGCAATTCCGTTAAAAACAACAAACTCTGAAGGAATTATAGAATTTATAGATCAATTCATCATTACCAGGTTTGGTGTCCCAAATGCTCTTGTTTTTTATAATGCATCTTATTTCTCTGGTAATGCCATGTTTGAGTTCGCTATTAAAAGAGGATTTAAATTGAAATATTCTGCAAATTATTATCCCCAAGGTAATGGTCTAGCAGAGTCTACCAATAAAAATCTCCTTAAAATCATTAAGCGAACTATTGAACAGAATCATAAAAAATGGCACAAATCTTTAATATTCGCACTATGGGCAGACAGAATAACACAGAAGGCCTCCATAGGTACTTCTCCATTCAATCTTGTATATGGGAAAGAAGCAATACTACCAACCAATCTAGCACTTCCTTCTCTAGCCCTAGTTCAGTTTATTGAATAAATCCCCTCTTCTTCTATCCAACTTAGACATGATCAAATTTTAAAATTAGAAGAAGAAAGAGAAAAGGCCAAAATTACTCATGCAAAACATCAGCAAATAATCAAAAAATCATTTGATTCAGCTTCATCTAGTTCTAAACAGTTGCAGGTTGGTGATCTAGTTCTGAAATGGGATAAAGCCCGTGAGGATAAAGGTAAACATACCAAGTTCCAAAAGATGTGGCTTGGACCATTTCAAATCAGCGAGAAGATAGGCCATTCGAAATTCATGTTACAAGATCTATCAGGAAAGAGGGACTCTCTTCCTGTTAATGGCCTCATCTTAAAGAAATTCTTCAATTGAGAAGGTAACCCCTTCTCCTTTATTTTTAGTAGGATTTATGTTTTTAGGACCATTAGGAAATAAAGTTGTAAAATATCTTCTATTGGCCTTTTGATACATTAAAAAGTTGCTCTTAAGAAGTTCTTTTAATATTTACTTTTAAAAATAGAAGCCTTTAAAGAGAAAAAGGGAAGACAATTTCTATGAAATTAGTTATATTCACATTTCTTAAAAACTCATTTTATTTTTGTGAAATCTCCTCAAGATTTAGAAGTACTGTAAATCATTTTAATGTTTTAAACTGGACTCAAAAAAGGTTATCAATATCAAAACAGAAACTGATTCAATCTTAGTATCTTCAACTCTTTCCTTGTCATCTATTTTCTCTTAAGGAGAAAATTGTCCATCCCATTCATCCAAGTTTATGATTACTCAGAGTGTAATTCTAAAAAATATCTGATATAAAGATAAGGGGTCTTATCACAAGCCTGCTTACCATGATCATTGGAAAATAGTTTAATTGACATTACCAACACTGCATACCAAAACAGGGTAATGGCTTATAAGCATAAGACAAGGGGTCTCATCACGAGCCAGCTTGTTCGATTAGATTACAACCAGTGAATGGCATTGTCTAACAGCTGGCAACCAAACCAGGACAATGGCTTTTTATCTTACAAAATAATGTAAAAGAAAAATAAATACAAAATATGAAAACATATTTTGAATTCATTCTTTTAATCATACTCTGAGATGGGAGGGATCATGGATAATCAAATGGTTAAAAGGTATCCCTGTCGAAACTATGAACGTTTGCTGGCAGCAGAGGCTCTACCTATGACAAAGGAGTTAATCGAAAAGGCTAAGTTGAAAAGGTGTTTTGTTTTATCATTATCAACCAATAGAGGCCAATTTAAAACTTAGAATATATTTAATTTTAACAAGAGGAGAAATTAGCAAAATATCCTTTATTATATTCAGAATGTATGTATACTTAGTTATATTAGAATCTTCCTTTCTTTTTTATCAAAGTTTCTATATAAAGAAAGTTTAAATATTCCAATATTTCTTAGAGATAACTATTTCTTCCAGCGAATCGCCAATTGTTGTGCTATACAACAACCCCCCATTTCATAAAATTTTACTTTAGAAAATTATAATATGAAATGGGTCCCTTTTTTAGGTTAAATTGGTATTAACTCATCATTCCTCTTAAAAATCCAAAAACAAACAAAAAATCATTATAAAACCTTTTGAGTTCATAAAACATTGGCAATCGGAAATAAAACAATCACCAATGAAGGCTCCTCTCCTTGCTCCGATGCGATATCACTATCGGCAATCGGGGATTGCGATATGAATGCAATAGAACTTTGCCTTAAAATCTCCCGATGCGAGTTAAGCGATATCGCTATCGGCGATCGGGGATTGTTCGAAAACTCAAAAAACTGCTTAAGTTCTCCTCCGATCGCCGATAGCGATAAAGATAAGCGCGACTTTCAAAAAGGATTGTTATGGCGGCTCAGCATATTATGCTAATTATTATTAAAAAGCCTTTTCACTATACAATGGTAATTGACTTAAGCCCAACCGCCAAATAAAAATCAAATCCACGTTTAATGAGGCTATTCGGGAAAATAAAGGACAGGATGAGCATTTAATAAATTGGCAGGTTCAAACGGCCAATTAATGGAGCAGTTACGCCTAAAATCCCTTCAGAGATTACATACGCGAGAGTCTTATGATTATTTTCCATTATTTATTGATTAACATAAGTCTTTTGTACCAGTTTTCGCCATCTATTCTCCGCATTACGTTCATTTTATCTTTTGTGTAGAGCTTCTCCACAGAAACAAGTTCAGACCAAATGGGGAAGAAATCTAAGAAACCAAGCACAGCTGCAGCTTCTGTAGTAACAGAACAACATGCCGCCGATCCAGGATCAAGCAAAAAAGGATTAATCTCAGATACCACATGTCTTGGTCTCGGAAATACTACTTGGCAAAGCATTTACAACCTGGTTGAAGCCGAGGAACCTCAGCAAACAACGGTAGAAGCTTCAGCAGACGCAAGCCAGAAATCTAACGCTACTCTGAAAGATTTGGCTGATTTCTACCTGCACAGAATAGCAGCTCGGGAACAAATTCTTCCATATACAGATGTAGTAAGATGGGCCATTGAAGAAATTCCAATTACGAACAGAATATTCTGCACTATTGATGGGAGAGTTTTTGGTTCGTTTCAGCCTGATGATTTGAGGAAAATGTACCATTTTCCCGAACCAGAGAAGAAGTATAATAAAGCATTCCTGGAGAAGTTTAGAGATGAAAATGAAATTGATTCAGAACCTATACGAGAATGGAGACAAAGCCCGGCAAAACACAAACATGAGTCTTCGAGTAAGTACTCCGTCAGTTCCTTATGTTCTCCTTATTGTTATGCAGGAGCTATGATGTGTCGAATGTGGGGATTGCATGATTCTTCAAAATTTTCCATAGAGATGGTACCTTTAATGGAAGCAGCATGTAATAGTGAAATTATGGACTGGGGAAATATATTATCGGATAAGTTAGCAAATTCTATTCTTGACTTCAGAGGCAAATCCCGTGCTACTGATAGAATTATCCCTCCATTTTACTATAGTGCCTACATTTTAGATACCCTCTGTTTTAATTCCGAGTTTCCTGTGTTAGGTTGGAGATGGACTCCACAAGACGCCATGCCTATTCATAAATACCATCAGAAATTATGGAAAGCTCATTATAAACACCACCTATATCAACTCTGTAATGGACTTATGCTACCTATTTACTATGTGATTTTTGCTAGACCTACTCCTAAGATCTCCTCTCAAGCAGAGATTGACCTGACAGCCCTAGGAACCTGGTTCGGAGAGCAAAAATTTACTTATGTAAGAGTTTTTGGCAGCCATGCTAAGCCCCATGTCCTTCCCTTGTATATACCAGACAAAATTTTAGCTCGAGAGATAGCATATCAGCTTACATCCGCATCAGCTACAAAGACTCTCAGAAATTCAAAAAAGCAAGTCTAGCCTCCTTTCCCTATAAGGTGCGGCGTCTATACTTTGCGTGATTATAAACATGCAGAGAAAGAAGCAGAAAATATTAATATGTTAAAACTCGCCTCTCTGCCTAATAGACGCTTTGATCCGAAAAAGATCGTCTATAATGTTCTAGATCAGGCCAAACTCACTAAATTTGAACATAAGGAAGATGAGTTTGATGACCTTTTCTCCTCGGCGGAGTCAATATTTCAGGTTCAAGAGATAGCTAAGATTAGATACCATGATGACGGGTTAGTTGAATTTAACAAACTTAGAGAGCAGAGGTTGCAAACTCTGCCTCTAGATTTGTTAGCCACTGCCCCGATGATACAATCAAGCGAGTCTGAGCAGCAGCTTACCACCAAACATCCTACTACATCCAAAATTTCTGAAGAAGTTAAAAGAAGAGAGCAGGAGGAACTCCAGAGGAAAGAACAAGAGGAAGCACAGATAATACGTGATCAGGAACAGGAAAGACAGCAAGAGCAGAGCAGCAAGAAGGTGAATGTTGACACTCAGATTGACCCAAGATTGCTCCAGGAATGGCAGCAATTCGATTCAATTATAAGCAATCTTGAGAGCTTGAAGAATGCCGATACATCCAAAGCGGCCAATACACAGGATACAATATCAAAAAGGGTTTCAAGCAAAGAAACCAGCGGTCTACCCCCTACAGGATTAGAAATAATTTCCAAAGATCCCTCAGATCAAATTATTTTGCAGGTAAAAGATATTCCTTCATGGGATGTTTTCTATAGCCCAAAACACAAGGCTGTAATAAAGCAACAACGAAAAAGGAGAAGGATTGATCAACCTTCCCTGTTTCCTGAACAAACAGTAACAACCAATGTAGTTTGGAAGGAAGAATGCAACCCCTCCGATGACCTGACAAAGTTGTCTCAATATGCTGGTGCCTATTCAGCGGCCACCATGGACAAGGCATCGGAGGTAAGTAATTTTTTGAAAGAAAAGGATCAAGTAATCGCTTCACTACAAGCACAACTATTGGAGGCACAACAGAAAGCAGATTCAGCAGCAATTCAGAAAAAGAAAGAATCATTGGAGGCATTAGCAAAATTGAAAACAATGAATGAACAAATGGTAAAAACAAAAGATGAGCAAATTGCTCAATTAACAGCTCAAATAGAAAAGTTCAAGAATCTTCCCCAGCCTGCCAGTTTCAGAGAAGAAGCAATACAGATTAATAAGACACTCATAACACAAATAAGATTGTTGTGTCATCAAATTGCCCAAGTTGAACCTCTGTGTGAAATAACAACATCTTTAATAAACAAATCAGTTGATGCCAGGCAGGACTTAGAACAAGCCGATGAGACTTTAACATATTTTCTTACTTGGCAGAACACTAATGAGGGACAGACAGCAAATTTACCTAAAATCTTAGAATCCCATAAAGAAATTCTGTTCATGGAATGGCAGTCCCAGTTGATGAAAGCAGAGAGAGAAGTTTCTAGAAGCAGATTATCTACGAACAATTTGATTGACTTAATTAATAATACTCTCTATTTGTCTAACATGATCTCTCAATGTACTCCAGGTAAATTATTATCACCCAAGACATTGGAATAATCATGTTGTCAAGAGCTAGAAAAGAATGGGAAATTGATTACAGGAATTACAAGTTTAACTTGGGACACCTATTGGTTGTTCCTAGTAAAACCATACAGCCAGAAAGCCGCCCTCAAATGCTTAACAGATGCAATTGGGTGTATCATTCCCGAAATACATGATGCCACCTATGCTGCTCAAATCAATTCTCGTCTCAGCCGCCCTCAAGAAGTGGAACCAATGATAGCGATATGCCAACTCAGGACAAAAAGCAAAGAGTCAGAATGATGAGTCATGCTGCCGATTACCAGATTGTTGAAGAGGATATATTCAAGATCGGGTTATACCAATTTGGTAGCCTTTTAATTTTGTAGTTTGTTAGTTTAATTTAGTATTTATAGACCCTTTCATGTATTTAGAAAGGTTCGTAAGTTTTTGTATATGACTGAAACCTGAAGTTGCACTACTGTACTTCAGGCATATTTTTTTTATGAAAACTGGACCAATTTTTCCAAATTTTGATAACGAAGCTTTTATGTGGATTTGCACTACTGCCTTTATTTAAAAGTATTTCTGAGTCGGAAGAAGGAATTCAAATTGCGATTGACGTTGAGAAAGATTTGCAGCTCATATGGTACTATTATCTATGTCTGAATTCATTCTTTTTATGTAAATTTTTGTTTGATTACTTTTGCTATTATTGAATATTTAAATGTGTTTTAACAACAATCTTTATACTTTCCACTACTGGATGTTTACAGTTTTCTATTCTTTCAATCATTTACGTATCGGTAATATAAATTAAGATAAGTGTAACAATGTTTTATCAATTACTTCATTCAACTAATTGAATGAAGTAATTATTATTTAAATTAATATCTTTTTTTATTGAATAGTGTCATCTATATGCCTATTGACAAACACAGATCATCAAACGTTGCACTTAAGAATAGAAGCTTCCCGGGATAAAATAGTCATTTACGTTTTCGCTTATAGATTTAGTACTCCATTCATTATCACTTATTAGAAAACCAATGACTCATTCACCCCTTTCTATTCTTTATCGGGAAACTGGTCCCATTATATCCAGTCGGAGCCACCATCCCAAACGGAAAAGGAGTTGTTTAAGGTCCGGACCGGGTGGTTATCCCCCAATGTTGATGTAACGATTTTCGGGGCATCAACAGAAGCTCATAATGAAGATGATCATGGAGGATCAGAGAAGAGGTTCTAAATAATTGCACAAAGGTAAGATGACTGATAAGGATAGAGAAAGAGAAATTACAGTGGTGGAAGAACAACTAGAGGTACTAAAGGAGTGGCTGCAAGAAGAGGAAAACTAGAGAGGAGGATGGATATTTTCACTAAAAGGAAGGAGAGTGATTTGGAAACCATTACAAATGAGATGGAGGTAGAAAGATATTGCCTTATTGAAGGAATAACTCAGATTGTTTGAGTCAAGGATGGAATTTGAGGATCTCACATGCAAATCTGTTCAAGGGGAAATGCTTGAAGAAGCAAACGAGACTGAAAATTCTTGTGTTTAAAACTAATAATTTGTGTGTGTTTGCAGGTATATCACAGGATGATGAAAAAGTTTTAGAGTATTTTAAGGAGAGAGAATTGAATCTGAAATTTGTTCAGATCAATGCTGAGATAGCAAGATCTCAGGAGGAATTGAAGACAGATGAGTCTAATGAGAATATTCAACAGAATATTAGAGGAGAGAAAGAAGGACCATCTAATGACTAATCAAGGAAAAATGAAGGTATGGAAAGTAGTGTGAAGTTTTTGAAGTCTACTCTAATTGGAATTGTTGAATTATATAGGAATTTAGATCTTTAGAGAAGAGAATTGGAGAAGCAGAGGATCTATGCATAGGATAATTTGCTGAAGAAGCAAGGCGGGGATTTTTTCATGGATAATAATCAGGAACAGAGGATAAGGATAAAAGAATGATTCAGCAAAATGAAGAAGTTCATTTTGATGAATCAAGGTAGAGAGATATTCATGAAATAGACTAAAAGAAGGAGAGACTAGCTGACACTCTCATGGAGGATGAAAATTAGCTTACTAATGTGCTGACAAGGGATTTGGAAGGAAACTCAAAGAAACCTACTGATGTGTTGTCGGAGGAGAAATACAGTGAAGATTTTCTAGGTCTTGAAAGAGACTTGGAACTGCAGAAACAAGGTTTGATGACAGGATCATCAAATCAGACCATTGGGTCTTGTGATTTTAAAATTGACAATTTTTTTATGTTTACAGGAATGGCAGAAGACAATCCATTTCTTGAAGTTGTCTTGAAAGAAGATGAACTATTGCAGAAAGAAGGTGAGATAGACATGTCTCATATGCAGAAACTTGTTACTGTTGATGACAAGGAGGAGTTGGCTTGTCTGAATAGCCAAGAGAATGCTGGAGGACAGAATTTTGGAACTGCTACAGTGATGGAGAATCAGAATTCTATTATGATAGTAGATGAAGATACAGTGCTTGAAGAAGTTAATTTGATTACCAAAATAAATCAAGAATGTGATGGACAATTACTGAAGATTGTCAAAGAGGAAGAAGAAGGATATGTTGAAATTAAATTGCAGCATATTGATGATGTGGTTGATGTGAAACAAGTTCAAGGGAATTGGCTGAAATGTTTGCTGGAAACATTTAGACCAGAGAAAGGAATTGCAGACACTAGAGTGAAGATGCCTGAAGCTATGAAAGAGGCAGAAGTAGATACTAGTTTACAAAATTTTATTTTACGTACTAGTATACAAAGAGAAATGAATGAGTATGTTACTGCAGGTAGAGAACTAAATGATATTTTATTCTCTAAAATTAAATTTGCGGGTGATGAACAAAAGAAAATTGTTGCAGAGGGAGATATCTTAAGAGATATTCAGGAAGTTTGGGAGGTAGCAACAATAGAGGAGGTTACACTTGCAACAACATGTGAATTGACATCTTCATCAGTAAAGACAATGTTAGCAACAATCGGTGAAGCAGCATTGACAACGGTAGCAACAATCGGGGAGGTGTCATCTACAGGAGTGGCAACATTGATAGAAATGTTTAAGACCACATTTTTAGCAGCATGTGGGATAGCAAGAGCAGCAGCTAAGGAAACATCTATGGTGGCTACAGTAGCAACAATATTGAAGGCAGTAACAGCAGCAAAAGAAAAAGCAGCTATAGCAGTAGAAAGTAAAGTCAACAACAAAAGGAAAAATAAATTCCAGACAGAAGATAAGCTGGACAGAGAAATTGAAAGAATCATAAGGTTGATGATAAAGGTGTCTTAGAAGAAGCAAACAATAGCAATAAAGCAAAGATATTTCAACAAAGGAAAGACCAAAATAGAATGTGAAAGTGTAGCTGGAGGAAAGTTGAATAACAAGATATGGAAACCGGGAGAAGTGTAGTTAAATAATAATGCAGCTTATGGACAGCAGCAAAACAGAGTATGGGATCCAGGACGCAAAGATTAAAAGCACATGATTAGGAGACCATGATTAATTTTGACCTTGGGAGTATGATGCAGGGGCATTAGGCTAAAGAAAATTCCATGTATTTTGTTAAACTTAGGGGGGCTTTATGTTTCCAAGAAAGTTGGATTTTTATGTAATGAATTGAGGAATTTTAATGATTTTAATTAAATATGGAGAGGAATTGTAAATGTTCTCGAATGTTTGAGAACATGAGTGAATATGAGTGAGTTGAGAGTGCATAAGGATTGAGAGATTTTCTAAATCTTCCTTTAGAGTTGGTTTCATTATTTTAGGGATTAAATAAGATTCATAGGGATTTGTTGATGAAATACTGGAACTGAAAAACAAAAATAGTTCCAATACTTTTGTAAAAAAATTGGAAGCCTAAAAGGCATAAATGACAGATTAGGGATTTGAAGAGATAGTAGATTAGGGATCTGAAGAGAAGATAGGTGAGAATAAGAACATGGTTCTTGGTTTGTAAGAAGGGGGCTGTAGAATAGGAAAGAGGCCACTGATACAAAATATTAGGCTGGAAAAATCCATTTAAATATTGGTTTAATGTAAGGGAACTTGATTCTTGAGTTTGTATTTCATTTATGAGTCATATTGTGTGAAAATTTACGATATAATTCTGTGTTAAATGTTAATTGTAGAAGTGTGAGAATAGATCACAGAATGGATCGATTCCACAATATAAGCCTTCTCATTGATGTATTTGATACAATGTAGGACATAATTTTTTATTTCACATAAAGAAAGGAAGATGAGAAATTAGAGAATGCAAATGATGTTTTTAAGAATACGTGAACAATATTACAGTTCACAGATGGGATGTTCGAACCTTAGAAGTTCGAAACTGAGTTAAAGGAAATCAAAATTCGAGAACAAAAGGAGTATTTTAGAGAAGGCATAGTGAATTACGCATAGAAGAACCATGTGAGGGAGTATTAGCATAGTGGAACAAAACCAAGGATTGGTTGGATGCATTGATTGAAGGATCGGGGTTTTGTTTTAAAAACAACTATTTGAAATGTTGAATGAACCATGAGCAATGGTGAATCCGAGTGGCACAGTGAAAAAGGAGATGGTAAGATTTATTGGAACCCTGATCTATTCGCAACATGGGTTGAACAATCTGCAGAGATGTCGTAATGAAGTGGATCGATGGAACAACAGAAGCGAAAGGTAGAGGGCTTTTGAAATACGTTCGAAAATTTGAATCGAAGATAGAGTGGGAGAATTTTCCGTGGCTGCATAGACTATGTTCTGTGTAGGAACAAAGCGATGAAGCGAAACATTGAATAAAACATAGCAGAGTTTAAAACCATGAAAAGTATGCAGAGGCCGTATTGAGAAATGGAAGCGGAACTGAGCAACCAGCGTAGAGGAATTATAAAGAATGAATAGTGTAAGTTGTTTTGGAATAGTGAAGATGGTTTTTGCGTTGTGAAAAGCCTAGTAAGGGGTAACTCATTTTGGAATGCGATAATACCCATTGTAGGGCATGTGGCTTGAAGTGATATTAAGATACCATTTATTTCACATCACCTTGGAGTGATAAGTTACCGGGGTTGAACAAGTGCAATATTCGTTCAATTAAATGGTGCTAGAGAACCGATGGTGGATGCATTGAAGCTGTTTGGAGATTAATGGTAAGGTAATTTAATAATGTTCGTGGGCCCGAAAATTTAATTTTAATATAAATTCTTGTGACATTCGATGGTAAATGTGGTGGTCAAAGGTTTATTACAATGAAGTGATAACATTTGAATGGAAGACGTAATATATGTTAATATATTATGTTGATGTGAGATGATAAAGCCGTGAGCGTATATTTGATGATTGATATGCTGTGGACCATCATATAATGGGTTTCACAATAAAGTTCAGATGTTGGTTGGAGATCCCATGAAGTGAGGGTGAAGAAGAGTTAAATTGGGTTTAATAGAATTCAAATATTTAATTCAAAGATTCATGAGATGTTTTTAAAAGCATATGGTTCTGACCTTAAGGTTAAGAACAGAAGCAAAGCTTCTGCATAAGAGATTATAATTCTGGGTTGAGATGTGTGGTTTTATAACCATAGGAATTTTATTTTAAATATCTCAAATCTGTGATTTGAGATATAGAAGCTTCCACATTTTTATTGAGTCTACCTAGATTTTGAGAATTAATTTGGTTGATAAATGAGTAATGCATTTTTATATGCATCTGATAGTGTTAATGTGGGTATTAGCAGGGTATCCTGCTACCAGATCTAGTGCATAAAGCATGATTATTCAACTAGGGCCCAAACTTCCTCTTTTATTTTCTCCCAAAAGCAATGGAAAAAATGAGCCATGAAACCATCAGGTCTAGGGGCCTTTCCGTCCTTGAGTTAGGCTATTGCTTGCTCCACTTCTTGTAGAGAGACAAGGTTGAGTAGCATGGTGTTATGTTCCTCTGTGATAAGCCTTGGTATGTGTTGGGTAATATATTGGATGGCTTGTTATTTGTTTCCCTCGGGTTCCTTTAGAATATTTTGAAAATATCCCTTGAGCTCCCTCTCTATGTTTTCATGGTCCTCCACTCAATCTCCTTGAATATTGTTGAGGAAGGAAATATTATTGTGCATTCTTCGTTGAATGGTTGATCTGTGAAAGAACTTGGTATTTTTCTCCCCATCTTTTAACCACCGTATCCTAGATTTTTGGTGCCATAGTGTCTTCTCCTATTGGCGTCGCTCGTCCAGTTTGGATTGGAGGACTTTTTCATGAGCTGTGTATTCATCCAATCCACCCTCTGTGCTGATGCTCTATTGTAGCTTGTTCATTTCCAATTCAAGTTCTCTTTGGTGGGAGAAAATATTTCCAAAGATGGTATAGTTCCAGTTCCTGAGGGTGAGCTTGAGCTGCTTGAGCTTTTGTTGTAATTGGAACATTTTAGATCCTACTGGGGGACAATAGTTGTTCCAGGTGTTGATGATAACTTTTTTGAAATCCGGATGGCTAAGCCAGAAGGATTCAAATCAAAACGACCTCTTGTTGGTTACTCCCAGGTGAGTCCATTGCAGAAGAATGGGGCAGTGTTCGGATCCTGCTAGGGGCAGGATTGAGGCATGTAAATCCCCTCCTAAGTGAATTGCGTTGTCTAAAACAAGGAAATGGTCCAGACAGGAAGCTATGTGTTGTGTTCCGCCTCTTTTGTTTGTCCAGGTATGGCTACCATTAGAGGTGGGGAGATCCATTAGCCAATTGTTTTGAATGAATTCTTTGAAGCCATTGCTGTCCATGTCAAGTCTGGTTCTGCCACCATTTTTTTCTTCTAAGGTGGTTATCATATTGAAGTCGCCTCCATAGATCTAGAGCAAGTGGCATCTGGAGGAATTGAGATCAGCAAGCATGGAGAACAAGGCAAGTTTTTTCGAAGAATATTGGGGGAAATATACGTTGGTAAGGTGTCCATGAGAGTTGGTACCCACCAGATGAAATGATAGGAGGTGTGGAAGTTGGAAAGAGAGATGATCTGTGGATTCCATATTATTGCAAGCTCGCCCGATGCTCCAGAGGCATCAACTGTGACAGATCTACTGTCCGGCCAAATCTTGGTGAGGATGGATTCAAGAGCAATACTATTGCATTTGGTTTCCTGTGGGAAGAAAATTGTGGGTCTCTAATTCTGTATCATATTTTTGATCATTCTGTGTTTAGAGGGCCTATTGAGCCCTCTCACATTCCAAGAGGTGAGTTTCATGAGGAACTATGAGGAAGCAGCCGGTAGAACTTGGTCAACTTAGGATACCTTCCAAATTCCATAAGTATTTCTCCAATAATAATGGTTCTTTGTAGATCTGACTTTTTCCCTCTCTTTTTAGATTCTTTCATTATTATTTTTCCATCCCAGCGGCTACTAGCTTGAATGCCGAGAGAGTTAATTTGCTGGGCTTGAAGGAGGGTTACTTCCATACTTTCAATTTGTCGAGTAGGAATTTTATCATAAGCTTTATGATGGCATGTAATTTCCAACCCCAGAATTTCCAAATCTCCCAAGTCGATGCTCTCATGTTCCTCCTCCATATGAGTTGGAATATTCTTTTCCTCATTGGTACTATTTTTCTATGATACCAATGTGAGATTTCCATCGATTTCCATCTGAGTGCTTCGAAGGACTATGGCTTTTTCCAGGTTTCATTTAGAGGATGAGACTTGATGCGCAGCTTTCTTAGAATTGACTGGATCAGGATTATGAGGAACAAATTTGGGTTTAGGGGTATTGGAGGTTGGATTGTTTGCTGAGGATTGGCCAGGAGCACCTTCCTTAGAGGCGTGGGAAGCTAGGACATCAAATTAGTTTCTGGTGGAGGGCATGTTGGGAGCTGAGGGCTGGGTAGTGGATTTTTTGGTATGTTTCTTCTTATTGGAGACTTTGGTAAAGCCTTCAGCATCCTTCCCTTTAGCAGATGATGAATTGATAGGAGGATTATTCTGAGGGAAATCACGATACAAATGACCATGCTCATGGAATTTTTTGCAACAGAATGGTACATGTTCATAATCTATGGTTTGTATCCATTCAAAATCATCATCGAAGAGACTTACCGAGTCCACTAGAGCTTTGGCTAAGTGCATGTAGATGCATATCCGAGCATAGGAGGTGTATCTTATGAGTTTGGTTTCTTCAGCTATCTAGATGAACTCTCCTAGGCCATTACCGATGTATTTGAGGGTTTCTTCATCCCAATATTCTAGGAAAAGAGAATACATGTGAATCCCAACAGGCACCCAGTTCAGTTCTTCCTTATTGCGGTTGAATCTTTCGATCCAATCACGGAGATAAAGGCCTGCAGAGTTGAAAAAGTATGGTCCTCCATCGAAGATACGGTTTCTGTAGTCCAAATAATTGAAGATCATCATGAAGAAGCCTTTTGGACCTAGCTGTAGGGTTACATGTCTTTTGGGCTTCGATTTGGAGGCAATCCAGCCCTGAAGCACTTTTTCGGTTGGCCACAGGCCTATAAATTTCCCTATTAGGGAATGGTCCTTCATGAACTGAATGTGTCCATTGATGCGATGATTGGGAAGATCTATCTTTATTCTTTCTGTAGCAATCGGGATGCAGGTGGCTGATGAGGCTTTTGGCAGTGCCTCTATTGCTTCTGAAGGTATCTTTCTGTCTTTTGGCACTTCATTTCCAGTGACAGCTTCTCCTGCAGTAGCTCTGGATGGGATCCTGATAGAGGCGGCCGTATTCACAGAGGCGGCCGTGTTGGCAGAGAATAGTGGATCAGAAGTTCGGTTGATAGGAGGGGGGGTTGTGCCCACCCCTCCTGGAGAAACTTCCATTGTTAGTGATTAGGATCTGGGCGTTTGGGAGTACTTGCGTGTGGAGCAATGGAAATTGTCTAGTAAGAAAAACTAGTCGGCTCCATTGCAGTGCGCAAGAACCCTAACCTAATGGCACTCAGAGCTCTCTCCCTTCGTTACTTACCTATATTACTCACTTGAGGATAGCTAGTTGTTAACTAGTTAAAAGAAAATTTTAATTATTGTTTTTAGAGAAAGACTGGAATTATTAATGTTTTTCTGAAAACAATTTTTGGTTAGTGATTAATTATGAATAATAAAATAGCTATGGGAATTAACTTCATAAAAGTAAAATTTTATGGTAAATGTTTTCCAAGAACTGGAAAGTGGTTGGGGACAGTTGGAAATAGTTACCCGCTCTTATGGGGATAAGATACTGATCCCAGTGAGGAGTAGGGGTTATGTCCATTGATGAAGGATAGAGTGAATAATTTTTCTGAGCTGGTAGAGACTACTGGAAAAATCACTCAGCGAATCGTGATTTAATTTCTGGTACTAACTGGACCAGGAGTTCTGAGGTCATAGCAGAAACTCCATTGTTAACCCATACCTTTCCAGGACAGGAGCACGGGGGCAAGAGGAGAATGCGATCACCTCTCTTGATTGGTTTGGAGGAATATCATCAGTAGTAAAGGAAAATCACAGATAAGTACTGAGTTTGTTAGAAATTTGAAGTTTACAAAAAAAATTATTATTATAGGACTTGTATGTAGGCATGTGAGAAATTATATATTAACTTGATGATATGATATGGATGGTAAAATAATGGTTAGAAGTTATAGATAAATAACTTTGTTAAATTTTGTAAGTTAATATTCCGCAAATAGATAATTATGTGTGGAGGAAAATACTATATATTACTAAAGAAAATATTGTCTTGGTTATAGTAGATAAACTATGTAATGCTGAATATTGAGCACAAACATAGTTTTGAGGTATTTTCTTGTCTTGTGAAAATAAATTCTGAGTTAGTTATACGAGAACGAACTGTTGATGAATAACTCAGGAACCAACAAAATAGAATATTGAACCTGCTATATAAAACGCAGAGTTTTTATGTAAAATGAAACTCAATGTAACCATATAAGCAACCTAAGAAGGTAATACAAGGAAAGAAGTTGAAAGACTTTGAAAACTGAAATATAGTGAATTTTCCAAAAACTTGTTAACATTTAACATGCAAAGAATGAAAACTCTTCCTAGATTTAAACTGAGATCTAATGGAGGTTACTGTCAAATTCGAGTACGAGGAAAACCCTCAACCTGGATTTAGTCGTTGCTCCAGCATTCTAACACGGACAAGAATCTAGGTGGTCCGGTCACCTATAACTTAGTAATGATTCAGTTTTCCGGATGAAAACCCTTGATTAAGTAGAAATGTAATAAAATGTGTAAATAAATCGACAAAATTCTTGTAAAAGAATATTAAACAGAAGCTATACAGGTCTGCCAGGAAACTCGGACCCAAAAGATAATTATAAAGAGTGGTACCATAATACGGTTATAGAAAATAAAACAAACACAGTAAATGAAAAACCATGCATAATGCCAGATTCGCTATTGTATGTCGAACAATGGAAAATATTAAACGATAACTCTGTTAAATACAAATTTTACAACAGAAACGTAACCTGAGACATTATGGATATTCAAATGCGAAAGATAACAAAGAACCTTTAAAAAAGGTATAATCAAAAGATCGTTACATCTGGAAGATAAGCTTGAAATATCATTTTCACTTCGAAGTTCATTTATATTACTATTGATTTTCCAATAAGTTACAGATGCGAAATAAGAATTTCAACCATATTTTTTCACCGAGGTTTATAACAAAGACATTTTCCTAGGCTCTTAAGCCTCATGAAAACCTAGTGCTATTTAAAAGAAGGATTCATTAAATAAATTGTGTTGTAGACCATTTCTTCTGGTGCAGAGTCGCCAACACCGAGAGATAAGTTTGCAGTCAAAAATATGGATGGCATTGAAATACCTGGAATAGCATGTGAGCATCTATTAGACCCGAATCCCTTTGGAGAAAGCATTACTTCTAGCTTCCGTAAGTCTTACTTGTCAAGAAGAACAAGAGAAAACAAGTTAAAGGATGGGATAAATATAAAAACTAAAATCTAGATAGAATTTGAGAAAGTAAGTTTTGAATAGAACTATATTTCTAGTACTTTTCCATACCTGTAAACAATTCTTCTCCTGTACGAGCTAGTCATGACACTGATTCAAAGATTCAAGCATAATAGATGGGGCCAGGGTTTTCTTTTCAGGTTAAATATTGTGTAAGGAAAGGAATCCAAAAGAATCATGAGTCCAAGAACATAATTGCTTACCTATCTCTGAAGCCAGTGCGGTTGCAGGAATATTGAGCTTCTGGATGACATTAAACCTTCAATCTGTAGGAGCTTAATGGAAACTATTATCAAATTCAAATTGCTAATATATTCATGAAACAAGTTTTCAGGTTGCATGGGATACCAAGGGTGGTAATCTGAGATAGAGATGTTAAATCCACCTTAGCATTTGGAAAGCTCTGTTTAAGGGGTTATGTACTCAAGTTTAGTAATTTGTACCACCACCAAATGGATGCGGAGGCTGAAAGGGTGAATTGGGTGACTGAGGATATGTTTAGAATGTTTGTAATGCAACAACCAAAAAAATGGGATGATTACATACATTTAGTAGACTTTGATTACAAAAATGGCTATCATGCTTTGTTAAAAATGAGACCATTCGAGGTGTTATATGGACGAAAGTGCAGGAAACCTATAAACTGGAGTGGGTCAGAAGACAAATTAATGTTGGGCCTCGAGATGTTAGCAGAAATGGAAGAAGTAAGAAAAGTAAGGTTGAATTTGAAAGTAGCCTAGGATTGACAAAACCATTATGCTAACAAGAAAAGAAGTTATCAAGAATTAAAAGTTGGGGATCACATTTCGTACAGTTAAAACCCAAGAAGAGTACTCTGCGACAGACAAGGTGTACAAAACTAGATCCCCGATATTATGGGCCATTTCAATTTTGGCACACATTGTACCAATGTTGTATCAGCTATCCTTACCCAACCACATACATATCCACAATGTCTTTCATGTTTCTTTACTAAATAAATGTATGTATGATTCCAAACATGTTATCAATTGGCAAGACATATGAGTAACTAAACTCATAAGTGAGACATGCATAAACGTGTATGTATTGTAAATATATTAACTAATTAGACTGATAAATTTCAATTTTGAATGTAGGTCAAACGAGATGGAGAGTTTCTGGTCGAGCCCCAGTGTATATTGGATAAGAGAGAATTAACGCTATGGAAACGAGCTATCACCCAATTTAAAGTGCGGTTGAATCACTTTAACCCAGATCAAATGACCTGGGAAGATGAAAAGTTTATAAAGGAAGAAAATCAAAATATGTTTGAAAGGTGAAAACATCGGGATGGTTTTTTTCTTGATTGGGGGAACATGTGACATCCCCTGGTAAATTGTAAATAATAGAATATGCAATTTAAAGAGAAAAATTTTATTATTTTATTTTAGACCTTATAAAGGTAAGACAATAACTTGGAAAATTTACCATGTTGTTTTTAATATACACATGCTACAATGAAATATAATGTCAGAGGATTTTTGTATGCCTCAGTGGTTAGAAATTTATGAGTCATGCAGTTACCTGACCATAACTTCTCCTCAAGGAATACAAGTTCATGAAGGACCCGGAAGAGAAAAACCTCAAGAAATTGGGAGGAGAGGAACTGCAAAAATACTGTGAACATACTTCCATGCTCATTAGTTAGGTGGAACTGGGTGAAAATATAGTCACAATTGACCAATTCTGGTTGGGACCAGATAGTCATAGCACTAATTTCTGCTCAGAAGCATCATCTACTAGATTAAACCCGACTGTGATTACAAACTCAGGGGGAGACGCATCAACGAGGCTGGTATCATTATTTGGGAGGAAAATAAATTATCTGGTATATGGCTATGCATATTTTAATTGACTGCCTCTTCTCGGGGCGAGAGGGACGTAAACTTAGGATATAGTTACGAAATTTCACAACACACAATAATTCTATGTTTTAATGCAAACATTAGTTTTCTAACATTTAATGTTGGATTATATGTATCTCTTGGTCATCTCTTGATCAAGTATTATGGGGATGCCACATAGCACATGTCGGTAGACCGCTAGACCACAAGGCTATTTGCATGTGAACTGTTAATGCGTTAGGTGGTGAATCTCTCATAAAACTGTGAACTGTGAACATTCTAAGCGGAGATTCTCTCATAAAATTGTGAACATTATGAGCCATACATATTCAAGAACGTTGTTGAAGGTTGCTATTTTTTTGAAATATGTAAGCAACCTCCAGTGCACCACTATGCCCATAATTTCAGATAATTTTACCGGAGTGGATAGAGAGATCACTCATGCAATAAAATGAGCACATAATTTCATATAATTTCACCAAAGTGGATAGAGAGAGACTCATGCAATCAAATGAAAGGTTGTTCAAGTTTGCTGCTTTTCTGAAATTTGCAAGCAGCCTTGAGTGCCCCACTGTGCACTTAATTTCAGAGCATTTCACCGAAGTGGATAGAGAGATCACTCATGCGATCAAATGAAATCAATTACAGTTATGTAATTTCATATCTGAAATTCCAAAACAAATTTAAATGAGCAAGAAAACTAAATTTTTTAATAATAAAATTTGGAAATTTTATGTTTCTGGTAATTGAAATATTGAAATATATTCATGAAGAAGATAGTTACCTATTATCTTCTTTGTTATGAATATTACAGATAAGGCAGATGACACTCAGCTAAAATTATACATAATCATCTTGCATTATCAGTTCGTCATATTCATCACGGGGAATTTCACTATTGGCTTCACTTTGGGTCGAAGGATTTCTCTATACCTTACAGGTACGTAATTTGATATATGAAATTCCACAGCAAATGAATTCCAAAAAAAAATTAAATGAGCAATAAAAGTAAATTTTTGAATAATGGAAAATTGGAAATTTTATGTTTCTGGTAATTAAAATGCTGAAATATATTCATGAAGGTGCTAGTTACCTATTATCTTCTTTGTTCTGAATATTATAGATAAGGTGGATGACACTCAGCTAAAATTCTACATAATCATCTCGTGTTATTTCTTTGTCATATTCATCGCAGGTAATTTCACTTTTTACTTCACTCTGGGTCGAAGGATTTCTCTGTTCCAAACTAGCGCAATCGAGGGTTGGTTGCCCCTCTTTCCATTTCACCAAGGGTTTTCATAAATTGGGGGATAAAACCACCATAAATCATACAATGATTGGAATTCAAACCAAATACGCAACCTACACATCTTAGACGCATTACTTGGATATTCATATGGTACCAAAACCCCTAATCGAAACAACTGAAATTCGTTGAATCTGAGCGACATTGTTCATCAGTAAGTTGTGGTCGATGACAAATTCAGTAATTTCTTCCTTGCCTTTGTTGCAAATTGGGTGCTTTAGACTCTTCAGGGGATTCAATATATTCATAAAGGGAAGCCCAGATTCAAATAGAGACAACTTGTCTACCATTGATATAGAAATATTAGAAATTCAGTTAATGTTCATTTACCTCATTCACCTATACTTGAATCCCAAATAGAAAATCTCCCCTGCCACCTGCTTTCTAAATATCCTCCTTCACTACCAATTTGGATATTGGCTTATTGGTAGTTAATAACTTACTCTTATTTTTTACATAGAGTGAAATACGACCTTATGGATGGACACAATCATTGCTTGCATCGGTTGGACGAACACCAATATAGATAGATCCATCTCCCTCAACCCCCACCTGGATCCTTTTTTAATAGAATATCTCTTATTTTTTATCACATGGATGTCTATAGTGCGGTTTCCACTGAAATAAATTCCCTTAAGCTTGTGGTAGTGACCATTGTTAGCACTACCCATTACGTATTCCCCGTACAGTTTATTGTGTAAATGGCTTGGCCATCTTGTGTTTCTCTCAGAGGCTTAGGCCTTAGCTCAAGAAAAATTTGTTTATCCAAGATGAATTTCTTCTCGAGTAGGACCTTGGAAGATTCCCTTCTCTCCACTCAAAGCCACAAACTCTTCTAAACTAAGACTGGAATAAACATAATCTTCATTTTTTTACTAAATCTCACCAAAAACATGTACTGTTGAGGCCCTTCTCCAATCAGAATTTGTAATCCAATATAATTTGTGTTCCAATCCCTCTATTTAGGTAGGATATTCTTGAGATATTGGCAATTTATGTATTCCAATACAATATTTTTGAAGATTTGTATAGAGAGAAGAAAACTGAGCTTTGACTGAAGAATTGGGATGAGAGAAGCAGTTGTTGGAATTGGGATGTTCTCAGGAAAGGACATAACTTGAGAAATATTTGTTTAGCTCTCCCCTTCCATCGCCTATGAAAAAGACCTAATAACATTGGAAATTTGTTTAGGTCCCTTCTCCCATTGCCTATAGAGAGGACATGAGATTGAGATTTAGAAACGTTAGGCACAACGTCAGTTCTAGCCACATTGGGCAGAGCAACAGTAACATAACAGTGTCAGCACCAATTTCTTGGCCACTTACAAAGTAAGTATATTTTTAAATAAATTTTTGTTAGCACCAATTGAATGGCCACTCACAAAGTGCGTTTTTTTTTAAATGAATTGTTAGTGTCATAGCACTCACCAAAGGAAAGACCACTCACAAAATTAGTTTTTTTTTAGAAGGAAATCATATTTACTAAAAATAAAAAGCTCTCCACAAGGAGAATTATGTCTCATTAGATCTAGCTTAATTGAAAATTAGAAATAAGATTTTCATGAAATTAGAAAATTATTTTTGAATTTACAAAAAATAAAAGTATTCATTGTTTTAGTGAAATTTTAGTTAAAATTACAAAAAAAAAATAACAAAAACATGCAAAACCAACCCAAATTGAAGTTGACTACAATCCTTGGAAAGCCAAGGACCAATAAAAAGATATTGTATAATTCATTCAATTTTTAATATATATATATAGTAATAAAAAATTAAAACAAATAAATTTATCATAAATATAATATTTCAATAGATATAATTAAGTGAAATATTAAAATATTATTTTGAATGAAAGAATTACTTCAAGAATAAAGAAGTATTAGATAAGAAATTTTTTATATTGTTGTTAATTAGGAGATCAATTCTCTTCATTTATTCTTTTACCATATTTCTCTTAACTATAAATAAAATATTTCTTTTTCATTTAACTATATATTATAAACCAATTTAAAAATAAGATATTTTAATAATTATATTAAATCACATATTTCAATGTGAATTTGAAAATAAATATTTCCAATTCATTTGAAAATAATAATTTTACTTTGTTAACGTTAATGTCATGCACTGCTTAAAAATGGTATTGTTGTGTATGATATTGACATTCATTCAATCCACTCAATGCCGATTGGACAATACTTATTGTTAGAAGTGTGCTTGTTTGACATTTTTATATAACTAAGAACTCCGTATGATACAGTCCTTGCATTCTTCAACTACGTAATCCTTGCCGGTAGAGGGGCTGAGTTCCTTGGTTAAAAATGACAAAGTGTTGATAGTTGTTCGTATGTGAATTTATATATAAAGCAGCACACCAAAAAATATAGTGTTCCCATAATTGATATGTATAAGCCTTATGTTTTTGGGATCATTCATGACAAGAGGTGTCTTTACTAAAAAGGTAAAATAGAGTCAACTCATGACACCAAGATGCCTTAGCTAAAAGACGAAATTAAAGTCTACTAATGACCCAAGGCCATGGATATGTTCATTTGAAGCTTGTGCAAACATATTCCCTATGAGAAGTTAGGTAGTGGTTATGAAAAAGAAGTTGGGTAGTGGTTATGACAAAGAACAGAGAAAGCAATCAATGACTTTGAGAATCAGTATAAAAATCATGATTAATAATCTACTAACACTCACTATGCACTAGTGTCAAAAAGTAAAAGTCATTAGAACTAGTGATCTTGACATGAGTTATGGCCATTATATTCTTGCCAATTAGTTATGTCATCATAAGCTTCTCACAAAAAATCTCACTGTATACTCTATAAATAAAAAAAATGTGGATTGCAATGAACATTCTATCATATAAGGGTATGAAAAGCCTTGTCTTAACATTGTGGGTCCAAAAAGATTAAAGTTCACTCCATTATTTGCAAACTCTATTTTCATTGCTCTACAAGTAGTGTTAAAGTACTTTTTAGAAGAATTTAATAGGTTTTTAGGTTGCGGGATGATCATATGTCTCCATCATAATCCTAATGAAATAATTACTCACCTGTAATATTTGTTTACAAAGCAAGCCAACTATCGTTGCAATCAATAATAAATGAGCTTTTTCCAAATCCCCTAGTGAAGCAATCAATCATAACTGTGTTTTTTTCCAATTCGCCTCGTGAAGAAGAAACCCTACAGGAGTCTAAGGAGGAGAAGAAGCCCTGCATTAGTCTAAGGAGGCTCACCACTACTAAAGACGTAGCAATGTAGCATCTCCTAGTTTGGCAGGGGATCTTGGAATTAAAGATGGAGTTAAGTAAATATTGAAGCATTATCACTAGTTGCAAATGCTTGTTTTATATTCTTCAATTAATAATGGGGTCTGGAGCACACTAACTCTATAGGAAAATATTTTTACTAACCCTACAAAAATTAGATTTACACTAAAAGTAAACATTGAATTCTGTCAATGATGTGTAGTTGAAGAGGTTCTAATCCCACTTTTTCTTGTTCATTGTTTGTAAGCCAATTGTTGATTGGTGTTCACAAGGTACAGATGGAGGGTGGGAACATGGATACATGGAAAAGAAAAAAACATGTAATTATATTTTATGACTTAAAATAAATCTATTGTTAATAGGCTTTAAATAAGCAGATTTTTTTGTTTTCTAAAGGATAGTTAGCTTTATTTCTTGATATACATTACTGTTAGGGAAACATGAGAAATGTATCCTACTCCAATGATGTTGCATGAAATCTGAAGATGGTTCCAGATCCACTGTTAGGGAAACATGAGAAATGTATACTACTACAATGATGTTGCATGAGATCTGAAGATGGTTCCAGAACTAAGTAAGTAGTGCCAAAAAATCAGCCGCCAAGAAGAGACAAAGAAATAACATCCTCCTACCTTGTTATTTGTTTCAGTTGCACTTTGGATTTTAAATTCACATCAACCACATGTCTTCCTTATGGGTTGATGAAAAACCTTCCATTCTAGGTAATGCAGTTGCTATATTATGAAACAAGGCATGCATTTCTCACAACCACATTGAATATGTGAGTGGTAGATGCTTACTGACATAAATATACAATGAACATGTATTGAAATTTGGGCAAGATCTAAAATTGAAAAATTATAAAACCCATTTTGTAGAATTTAAGTCTGTAATAAAAAAGAGAAAATTTGCACGTTAAATCCAAATTTTGCAGCGGTTTCAATAAACATCATCACAAATTTTCGAGACTTTGCATCACCTTCTTCAATTGAGACTTGCCTAACCAAACCATTATAAAAGAAACAGATCAACAAAAAAATTGTTACTTTGGCATTCACTCATCTTAGCCTTGGGCATAAGTTTTAACAGAAGCTGGAGAAGTAAATTGACAAAATAAATGGCACTGGGTTACTTTTTCATTCCATTCCCCTAGCTTGTCTTGGATTTTAACAGGGCATATTCGAAATAAATTGGCACAGTTAAATGGCACTGGGCTAATCCAAAACCCAACGAACATAACTGAAAAAATAGTAAGGAAAGCATAATTGTGTGATCACCAACACGCTCTAATTTTCTGAATTGATCCGAACACCAAACAAGATAGAGAATTGAGTAAAATTATGCACATGAAATGATTATTGATTAATCGTAGTGAGAAATCCTTAGCAGACTCCTTTTCCTTTGTCACCCTACATGACAACATTTTGTGATGTAGGAGCCATAAATTTTAATTCAGGATTCAACCAACAATCCTTCATGAATATCACATTATAGTTGAAGATCCAACCAGTGAAAAAAGGAAATCAAAGGTATAACTAGCTGCATGAATGTTATCATTGAATAAATCGTATATATTCAAATTCTGCATTGTTGTTATCACTTGAAATCATTGATATTCAAAAGAAAAGGAGATGATACTAAATTTTATCATGCTTGCACCATTAAAATCTGCAACTATACCCAGAACCATTACATTGAATAAACATTCCACTGGGAAAATTCTGATGTGAGTTTAATTTTTTCATAGATTCGTTGCATTCTTACTAATTTAGATGTTGTGAGAACTCAAAAAAATGTAACAACATTAATGCCAAAGAGAATAATAAACAGGGTCTCCACCTTGTTATCTAAGATACCTTAGATAGGTAACTTCAGATGCCAAGAGTCACAATTTTCTAAACATGTAAGTTGAAATTTATAATTTACACAATCATATCCCAAGGATCTCTCTAAAAGTGAGTGCACGTGAGTAAGTGTTTGAAAATATTATTAGTGTTTTCACGAATTTCTCCTATATTTTTTATCTTGAGGTTTACAATTGTGGCCATCTACGATGGATCTCACCCCCTTAATAACATTTAGAAAAGAAAATGATACCTAGATTTCAGCCATAAAACATCTCCTTAGATCAAGGGAAAGAAATTAAAATTATGGAAGTTTGAAAGTGGTCGAAAGGTATTTCCTTTTTAGATCTACGATGGATCTCACCCCTTAATAACATTTAGAAAAGAAAATGATACCTAGATTTCAACCATAAAACATCTCTTGAGATCAAGTGAAATAAATTAAAATGATGGCAGTTTGAAAGTGGTCCAAAGGTATTTCCTTTTTAGATATTCTATGAAAGACATTCTCCATATTTATCTTGTATTGTGTGCTTCTCTTGCAAGCATAAACAACATAGTGCAAGTTGGAAATATTTCCTACTAGACATCTTTATCTGCATGTTAAAATGGAAAACGCTAGTGTCAAAACAGAATTTATTATTGAAAACAATGTTTATACCATTCAAGTTTATATCATAAAAAGTATCTACACATAGACATACACACAATCATCTTGGAATAAATTAGTATATATATTTCCATTGTTAAGTGAGATGAACATACTAGAATTGTGCATATGGAAGGAGCAAGCCACTCACCACAACTGCAAACGAACAGTTCGATCCGAAAGGTACATTTTCTTTGACAAGAAATCGATACCAATGGTAGCCTAATGTGAATATAAGCAAGTTAGCATCCAGTATTGCAGTGATTCCAGAGAATAGTAAACACAAAAAATGTGTTGTTCCAACTATCAGCAAAATTATAGCCAGATATCAATCCAATATATTGAAATGAATTTTTTGCAAAACATAAAAGAGAATACTGGTATTCCAGTTTTTTGAAGCAGTTGATCTTATTTCAATAAAATTTCAAAGACTATGATTGCAAAGAAGAATCCTCTTTCTCATATTCACATATTGATAAAGGAAGAAAGAAGATATGCAAACCCTATATATCACATTGTATTCGAAATAAATTCAAAAAGATCCACTTGTCCCTGCACTAAATTTTCCTAGAAAATAAATGATGTCCCCTTTTTATTCACAAATCATTAGATAAAGAAAACATCATGCGTCAATTACTAATCTCCCATTTTCTCTGAGACATTTAAAAATATCAAATTTTCCTCATGTTCATATTTATAACATGGAACGTTTTTTAAACAAAGAGATATATATTTATGAAAAATAAGAAAATATATAGGTGGCACATAGATTTCAACAAGGGCAAAGAAAAATAGGAAGCCCCATAACCTGACTATGGTTTTAGGCCCTTCACAAATTTTGAAGGGAAAATAATTGTAACCACAACTAAGAGATGGAAAATGGAGGGTTTTGGATATAAGCGCTTAATAATGGGCATAGAGAAAGACATTCCTTGATCTTGTGCCTTGAAAGATGTGGTGCAAGAAGTAGGGAACTTTTTTATAACAGTAATCATAGCCACACAAATAACAACAACAAAGGAATGAACCCTTTAGTACCTCCATTATAATTAATATGAGAATTCACAAGGGTGATGCAAGGTCTAGGAATATCCCTTCCAATACAAAACCAATACCAAGTTGTCTGAAGAGGAATATTGCTAATTACTGAAGAAATAAGACTGACTGAAAAGAGGATAATTTAGAGATACATGTAATTTACTATCAACAATTGCATGTCCATACATATTAAAAGAAACATATTTTTATTTAAATTGAACCATTCTTTGAAAACTCTGTTTTTAGTATAATTCACACTTCCTTTTGGGGTTTAAGAAGGGGAGGAAACAACCCAACCCAAAATACCATGAATCCAAGCCAAAAATTGAGAGGCTAACATATAAATAGAATTATTAGGAGGTATAATCAATCCCGAGGGAAAAACCTGATCCCTCAAAGGTTGCAACTCATGTGTTATGATCCCCTCAACCACAAAAACTTGATGTATATGCCTATTATAAATTGTACAAAAGAGGGATCAGTGGAGGATGAGGCTATATCTGGGGATGAAAATTTCCCCATATAAAAGTATCCCACAAGATCAAGATGACAAATTATATAGGCTTTCCAATTAAGAACATGAGGATTATTATGACAAATATGAGGGTTGTTGTGGGAAGAGATAGGGTAAAACATATGAATGAAGGAGTTGGTTGATACATGAATTCCATTCCATATTATTATACCTTTACCCCTTTATTTAGAACCTACCCTGGAAGCTCTCTATTATATTAACACAATACAACTATACCGTATTATTACAAGGCTTTACTTGTCACTATCACTTAGCTTGTATATGAAAAAACTTAGCTTTTTTATCATTACAGTATCTATGTAATCAAGTATATACATCATAATACCTTTATCATGCTAGCAACACCCCTTGGTTGATGAGGATGGATGATTTTATACCAAGCCGAATACTACATAGTTACCCTAGAAATCAACCCCACTTCATTAGATAGTTGATAGATATATAGTCTTGTTCGATAGGGTGGTCATCTAGGATTGAAATTTTTTCACCACCTTGATAGAATTCAACCTCAAATATTGCCTCCAGTTGAGGACAATATCAGGGTTTTCTACTGACATGAGGCTAGATATTTATGTCACCCATGAATCCTTTCAAAGGAAATGTAAATGGTTACAAGAAAATTTGATTATTATCAAAATTTGTGTTTTAAAAACAAATATATTATTATTACTTTTCGTTTATTTGTACATTATATTGCACAAATGTAGAAAATATCGATAATAACATATAATAAGAATAGAGGAAACTTGGGTAGTCCAAATTACCAGCCTTTAATCCTGTAGCTCATGAGAAACAATACTTCATGATACGATTAAGTTCATGATGGAATTTCTTCATACAAGGGACAAAAACACGTATATGGAATTGTTATAATATATATGTCATATGAACAACATAGGCTAAACAACGTTACACCCTAATAAATGTCACAAAAACCCACTGGCAATTACGTGTTTAAAAATGGTGGACTTCAAAGGCTATAACAGTTCATTGTTCTGAAACTCTAATATATAAATAATATACTCCTGAAACCACCTAAAGGATAAAATTCCACACTCAAAAGAGGTAAGGACATATTAATATACTCTTGAAACCACCTAGAACACCACATTCAAAAAAATTAAAGACAGGAAACCATACAAAAGCTACATATAACCGAAAGTTCCATCCCCACAACATTATCTCAGAGATTTTGCAAAAGAAACCTGTAATACACCTACAAGACCTTTGAAAAATAAACATGTAATAGACATATGAGACATGTAAAAATATCACATACAATTTTTTTTATATAATAAAATTAAATATAATTCAATTCAGCACATATAATCCTATGGGTCGGCATTTTTACCACCCTCTGGGCCCACAATTTTACCACTTGTATTCCTATGTAGGCCTACAAAATTAATACTTATGAAAAAGAGGCACTTTGATATTTAAGATATACTTGGCATAACCCCACTGCAACCTATACCTTTCGACCATGAACTGAATTATTTATACGCAAACTAGTCCTTCCTAAACTTCTTAGCCTCACTATTTGGTTATACGAATACAAAAAATTCTCTCGATTTCTTAACTATGCTAGCTAGTCCATGTTCAAGTATTCTGGACCACAAATGGATGAATGATAAATGGATGTGTAGGGTGATATCATCACCTCATTGATACTGGAAAGGTACATTATCTATTTCATAATTTCTTTATGGTTAATGCAAAACACGACGATCAATCCGTTGTGGAGTTTAGAAGTTTCTGAGACAGATAAATATAAATATATCAATTAAAAATGATCAAAGTGCATGTTTTTAATGTCTGTTATGTGGATGCGTTGTTTGAATGAGAAACAAGTCAAATATTTTCTTGATCTTTTCAATTTTGGAGAAGCATAGAGACATGAAAACCAATCCTGTCACGAATTTATTGTTTGTCTTGAAGTATGTAACCTCGCAGAATAAGAGGATCTTCAACTTGAAAATGCAAAGAATTTATTGCTAGACTAGCCATCATATTAATCCATTCATTATTTTCAAGGCATGAGTCGAGTGAGCTAAAGTGATAGACTCCTGGAATTTACTCGGTGGTTGGTTCCCCATCAATAAAATTTTGTATCAAGTGTAGAGACTAATCTTTCTGGTGGAGGAAACACTTTCAAGGAATAAGAGAAGCGGAATGGGTGTATGCACATTTTACGAAGATAAATGCATAAATATAGGCTCCTGGAAAAAGGAAAAATGCATCTAGTGAGAGATGGAAAGGTTGAAAACCCTTGGTGAAAGGCTTATGGCTAGAGGTCGAATGGCTAGATAAGGGCATATTCTTCAATTTAAAGATGAAAGGAAAAGGCTACGTTTTCATGTGGTGTTTTTTGAAACACACCTGATTTGTGGATGTGAGTGACATTCGTGAACCCAAACCTCCCCCCATTCTGCCTCCTGTGGTATTGTAGCAAGAAAATGAGTTATCGGCGATGAATATACTGACTAGCCTAGTTCGTGAGCCGACCAACCTTGAACCTTTAGAAAATATCCTCTCAGCTTTTTCCTTGGAACATTTTTCCAGGAGGTAACTGATACGTATGTTGGTGGATCAAATTCAACCGGAATTGGTTAAGATTCATCTGGACATACATGAATAAAGGTATGGATGCATAGTGGGTGGGTGGTATCATAGGCTATAATGGGTAAGCATCTCCCTGCTAGAGAGAAGCTCTAGATATGGGGAGTCACATTTGTAGATCCCCTTCTGATGCATAAGTATCACCAAAGTGTGGGTAGCTTGTCTTTTTGTTTGTTCGCTATTTTTTCACTGGCTTCATGGGCAATGGAATTTGGATCAAAAAAAAAATCCACATTAGTTATTAATACACCACCTGTAAAATTGCTGAGACATATGGCATCTACTGCATCTGACACCAGTCTTAAAAAAAAAATGCATATAAAAAATATTTTCATACCAAAAAACTTGGCCCCAACTGGTCTTTATCTACTTTGGATAAAATGAAGGCACAGACTAATAAGTTCTCTATACTTTGGATAAAATAAGTTTGTCATTCCATTTTCTTGCATTAGATAAGATAAGCCTCAAATAAGAGGTCGATAATTTTACAATAAAAAACTTTGGCTAAAAATTTGATTGATGAAAATAGCCAGTATAAAAATTTTGTTAAACGGTGATTAAGTGGAAAAACAATTGGTCAACGAATTATTTGATTGAGTGTCAATGATCTGCCGATCGCTATATTCCTACCGAAGGCAGGAAGTAATAAAAGGTTATTTAGAATTTTTATGGTTATATATATTAAAAAAAAAGTTGTTTTCAAATAAGAGTTTTTAAAAGTTAAAATTAAGTTTAGGGTTTGGAAATTTTTCAAGTAGGGTTATCTTCAAGTTATCTTTAGTCTGATTTCATGTGTCTTGTTATCCTTCCTCAATTTAGCTTCTAGTTATGCCAAGCCAAGAGTTAGCTCAAATGGAGATGGGGGGAAACAATATTTCAACAATAACTAATTCCCCCTTAAAATTCCACAAATCAATAGGGCAAGTGTAGCAAGGAAAGCTAGGAGATAAGGCCTTTGGAAAAAGAAACCAAAGACCCTAAATTGAATATAAAAACATCCTTGATAGATCATTACATCCCATTCATGCAATATTGTTCTCTGGTTGGGAAATTTTTGGGCTTCTGACCCACTGAATGTGGTCGGTCAATTATATTCAAAACAAATGGAACACTAAAGGAAAATGACATATGGAATTGGGTACTAAAGGCTTATTCACTATGATATTTGCTAATCTATATTCTTGGGTGTGGGTATTTGAATGTCGTCCATATTTATTCACTTTACCTCGGTTTTTGGACTAGATGATTTTTCCCATATAAATAAAGCTTTACAATTGTCCTAGTTTTGAGTAGACTATACTCTCTACCAAGGGAATTCTAGGAGGAAGAAACCCTAGAGGGTATAGGCAAAATTCTTGGTCACTTTGTCAAATCTTTAGAAGTCACCAAAAAGGGCACATATACATCTTATGCACAAATATATGTCTAGATGGATATCTCTTAGCCTCTCCCAACCTCCATTAATCTCTGTTTGAGGGACAAGTTCTAGCAACAACTACTATGTTATGAACACATCCCTTAATATTATTAGTGTTGTCAAGAATATGGTCATATCTTCAAAGAACAACGTCTTCACACCATGAAAACACAATAACCTAAGGATTCACCCATGGATCTAGAAGGATTCACTCTAACCAATTCCAATGGAAAACATACAAGTGCTTCAACTAATTCTAAAATTGATCCAAGACTACAGAGCCTTTGCTAGTACATCCTCTAATCCATATTTAGTGACAAGCACCTTCTCAATGAGATCGAGCCATGATAGTACTATATCACCTCAAGTGGAATTATTAATTCTTGCAATCTCCTTTGTCCCTTCTCGGTGCTTCCTACCAACCTTGAGATCTCAATGACAGAGGTGCTCTCTCAATATATTCCATATGGAGGTGAGGATATGGAACTATATTCTTATATCTACAAGTAATAGAAGTTGAATTGAAGAACAAGGATCCTAAGGCAATTCCTGAACATCAGGTCCAAATTAAAGATAACACTCCTCAAAGCTAATACCAAGCTACACTTATAACATGCATACTCCATCCATTCTGCCAACAATTTTGGGTCAATCTTAAAAACCTCGAAGACCAACATAAACCCTTCAAATGAGATAGGCATAGAGGTAGGCATTGCAACAAGAAACTCTTGTAAGAATTAGGTGAATCATTCAATTCAAATAAAATTATTCTGATTACTTAGTCCTTTGCCTCAACCTCCCCTTCTACTTAAATAAAATCATCTCATAGAACATATGAATCCTAAATTTCTTAGGTAATAGAATGCATCTTACACTAGTAAAAAATGATGAAATTAATGACCAGGTGACTAAAAATGTTAGTCACCGCAATTATTTCAAGTGAATTACTACTAAATTTGAGCAATTTTAAGTGACCAAACTAAAAATGACTAACTTAAATGATTAATTTAGTCTTGGAATAAAATATACGACTAGATAATAAGTGACTAAACTCAAAACGACTAACTTAAATGACTAATTTAATCTAGGGATAAAATATATGGCTAGATAATAAGTGACTAAACTAAAAGAGACTAACTTAAATGATTAATTTAGTGAGGATTAAAATATATGACTAGATAATAAGTGACAAAATTAATAATGATTAATGTAAATGAGTATTATAGTCCAAGAATAAAAATATGAACAAATAACAAGTACAACAAGTATATGAATTAGCCATTTATGTTAGTAATTTTTAATTGTGTCACTCCATAAATGGAAAATTGCAATTTTGATACCGAAGTGTAACATGTAGAGACAAAGGGGTTGCTAAAGGGATTAGAAGAGGATAATGATCGAAGAGGATAATGATTGATATGGAACTTTCCTTGTATTTATTTATAAAATCCAATGACAAAATCCCCATATGGGCCTCCACTCAATTCCCTACTTTCACAACAAACGAATCAACTGTCTCACAAATATATAAAGAGGTGTGCCAATGGTGTCTAAAAAATCTAAGAATTGTGTCGATGGGGAAGTAGCATTGTGATTACCCATGGTGCTTGCTAGAGCCATTGAATTTCAGTTCTCTTATCCATTAAAACTTGATCATCTTTAGAGGAAGTGTCAATTAGTTTTAAACAAGTTCGTTTTTGGATAATGCATTAATCTTTCTAACGATTTGCAAATTCAAAACACAATTTCACAGCTTAATTGATTTGTTTTTTCAACCCTACATAAATTTAGGCCTTCAAACAAATGATTGATGGCACAATGGAACTGAGGTTACAAACAAACATTACGGTTTTCGACCAATAGAGGATTAGAATTATTTGGGAATCTAGGTATCCAATCCAATGCAAGCTCTCATGCCCTATAATCTTAGCCACAAACCAACCATATCAATATTATGTGGCCCATCGCAGATTGATGATGAGAAATTTCAATTTGAGTTGATGGTAAACTTCACACAATACATCCATCTATGTAACATGTTTATTTGGATGTGTATATATAAAACTACAGAGAGCATGAGGCTACAATTTATTTATAGGATCTAGATAGTGTTGCTACAAACATTTTGGGACCAACTTGACTAGGGACCCCTCCATGTGCACGAAGAGATCATTATAACACCAATCTCTTTGCTTTCGCGATAATATGTGGGACAAATTAAGGTCACTAATGATATCTTTTCTACAAATGATAAAGAGGTTTAGTTTGCCACCCTTAAATCATGAATTCTATAAAATTAATCCAGTTACAATTTGGTGGAAGAAGTTACAATTCCCTGGCCAACCTAAAGCTATTGAACTCATTTCAATGGTATATTTAGGGAATATTCTAATAACTTAAGAACAACATCGAGATCAAACAATTACTTATCCAAATTTTTTATAAATTCCCGGAACATCCTGAAATTCCAAAGACAACAACAAGTTCAAACAATAGATAATGGATGATAGATGGGTAGGGGACGTATTACTCGTCTTGCTTTTTGAAGGGCCCTAATGTTGTGATTGAGGATAAAGGAGAGAAACACGAGTTTCTAGGTCATGGTATTTATTTTACATTGATATAGCCAACATATTGGTTGTTCAAGTGTGCACAATATGCTTGGTGTGATGCAACGCTTTGTGGGGGGAGATGGCAAGGTGAAATTTAATTTATGACAAATGATTTTGAAATAGTGAGTGCTCGACCCAACTCTCATCACGGATATTGAAAGGAAATTTTAAATATATATTGGAACCTTCTTTTCCTTGGCACCCAAAACCTCCAAACCATAACCCTTTTTTGACCCAATATGTCCTTGCACCGAGTCCTTGCCTTTGGATATATGGTCCTTCGCAAAAAGGGAAGCTCATAGTTTTTAGCTAGGTGTGAAACATATGGAAATGCCTACACATGAAAGAAATTCCTTCATAATCAAGTATCCTGAATACACTCCACCCCAATCCTAAAATCCATGTCTTCTAGAAGCACTTCCCTAAGGTCCATATTAGTGAAAGTGCGAGAGTACGTCTTAATTCCCATCTCCAAATATGAAAATTCATGGTCAAGATAAATTCATGGTCCAAATAGGATCCCATTGAGTTACCTCTATCTTTGAAAATTATGGCATCTCAATAGTTAGGAGGGTCGAGACCTGGAAGATGAACCAATATTGGGGACATATGTAGCCTCTCCTACTTTTCATCAAAGAGGGGCATCAAAAAACTAAAAATGATAGGAGATGAATCAATTTTTCCAAACCATCTAATGTACCTTTTGGGTGTCAAGCTGCATCTTTGAAGCACAAATAAATCCAACCTTGGGCTAGTAGTGAAACCTTTGGAGGACATTTAACAATGGGTGAGGTTTCCTTGTCTGCCCATGCCTTTAGGGTTGAGGACTTTAATTTTTGACCCCTTACTCACCCCACTAGAGATTTTTGGGAAATTTCCTCAATCTCCGATTAGCGATGTCGACTCCCAACAACGAGAGAAAGGAGGAATGTGTTCTTATTCTTGACACTAAAATTTATTTTCCTCTTCCTTGCTTTCTAAAATTCCTTTCCCGAATCACAATTCCTTTTTATTCACAAGAGTGTTTATCCTCAAAAACCATAGTACCATTCACGACGTTAGTTCAACCTTCCTTTGTTTCCAAGGCAAGGATCTCCTTCACTAGTTCACCCAAGGAGAGCTAGGCCAATGATACTTTATGAGATTAAGGACCCGACAATAAAACAAATCAGAGAGGCTTATGAGAGCGAAGAATCCCAAATGTGTTCAAAAAATTATGAAAACCCTAAGGAATTCATTGCACATTGTATGTGTTCCTTTGATCTCTAGGATGGTAGGGAAACTAAACTCAGAGCCAAAGAACCCCAAGAAGAGTTATCCAACCCCTAGAAAATTTCCTTGGGGCCCTAGGTTGAACAAAACTAAAGGACTCGAATAGTGTGCGATGGGAGCAAGAGGTTAGGGCCTCCGAATTTGAAGATGGTCTCCTATTGAATTCTTAACTTTTCTTTCTAAAGACCTCGATAGGCCTAGAAATCGCAATATGCTAACCTTCTAACATGACTTCCAAATGTGAATGTATAAAATCCTTTGGGACTAGCTCAATTTTTTTTGACCCCCCTCCCCCTTCGACTCATATTCCACTAACTCCTCCTCCTCCATGTTGTTCTAATAGTAAGAAACCGACATCTCATCCGTAAAAGAAAATTTTACTCTTGGTTTTGTGTCTTTAAAGGGTTTATCATCGTGGCCATCTCTCGTACTTCAAAACTATATATTACGTGGATAAAAAATTCATGATTACAATTTAATCTTAATTTGTGTTTTGACAAGGATATCGTAGTTTGACATTGTCCAGAGCTCATTTAGTCTTCATCAAAACTATGCCCTTCTCTAGTTTGAAACTCCATGACCCTTTCTTCACCTGCAATTTTTATGTGGGCCTCTAGGGTTTCTCCAAAGTGTTGAATTCCTCGGCATAGTAGAGATGTTCTAATGTCAACTTTAACATTTTAATTTACGTCAAAATAAAATAACAATACTAAAATTTAAAAAACTTAAAATCAATAATTATAATTAATAATTAAATCAATTTAGATCTATCTTAACTCTAGATCTACGTTCAAATCTATTGAGATGCAAACCTCTTTTAGAGTGAAAAGAGATTTGATCCCTTTGGGAATTTGGTAAATCCAAAGTTAAAATGGATCTAGATTTTGGTAAATTAGAAGTTAAAATAGATCTAAATTGATCATATACAATGAAAAGAATAAAAAAAATACAATAAAAAGAATACAAAAAATAAAAAAGATAAAATGGCTTACAAACTCAACATAATTTCCACCTTTCTTTTAAAAAACATAAAATATTTATAATATTGGAATAACTTTAAAAAAAAATTTATTATATTCAAATAACTTTTTTTTACATTATGATAAAAGTTTTTGGCCTTCGTTAAAATTATTTCACTCATTTGAATATCATTTTTCCCACTCATTTAAATGTTAAGAAGGTATATTCCATGGAATATTAGTGAAGACTTAACAAAAATAATATTATGTTTTTTTTCGAAGAGAGAAAAACCACCGTTTGATATTAAAACAAATCATTACCAACCATGAGAGAAGATTTACAAGAGGGGATCCATCGATATCGGTAATGCATTGGATATTTCAACTCAAGCAATGATGATGAAGCAATTACTCGGTTTCAAAAGGTAAGCATTTAAGAAACTATTTACTCGATAATCTAGTCGCAATAGATGATCGGACATAGTAGCCGTGATGGAATCCATTTGTGTAATTTATTTTTTGGTTGGATTAGATGAACCAGAGAGAGCGATGTGATTAATAAAATATCATGAAATTGGACGTGGGGCTTTGCATATAGAAAGATAAGTTTAAGATGATTTGATCTAGTCCTTCTCGGATCGTATCATAATTCATCTCTGCGCTCCCGGCATGGACAACAAATATTTGATGCTTCGCTCTTATCCTCTGTTTTTTCTACATCTTGCAATAATAATAGACTTCCTCTTTGTTCCCGACTCTAACTTCCTATGATGCTTCCTCCGACTACATTCTCTTCAACACCCACTATCCATATGCCTTTTAGCGTACCCAACAAACCCTAATGAGAGAAAATTCCCCAAAAAAATTTTCAGTACAATCGTGTTATGGAGTTACTTGTCGCTATGGCAGACATTAAGCCCATGTGGTGTTATTTTATGCTTCTAAATAATTATTTCCTTTTATCGAACTTTTGGCTCTTTTTTAGGTCCCGACTCTAGCTCTTTCCCGGGCTCTCGTGGATTTTGTTCAAGCTCCGACTACGACTCTATCTCTCGACTCTATATGAGTTTGAATATAACATGGGATTTCCCAACTATGGGTTAAAATTTTTTCCCAAAGCATCGATCTAATTGTATAGTATTTCACGAGGTGTATATATCCTTTGCTATCCATTCACCCTATTCCTCCGAAATAATCCGAGTTTAAATTTCTAATTTAACATCTCAAGCATGAACAAAATGATGCCTATTTATTCTTCTATCTATCTGTCCTCTTGTGATCCAATGTTTATATGAAAATAAACGTTAAATGTATACCTTTGCATTCCTTCTAAGAACTAAAGCTAGATTTGGATAGGATGATTAAAACAAAAAGAAAGTAATTCTTGCAGTTTATGGCTCCATTCCACTTGCAGTCATCTTGTACTGAACAAGATGAGGCTTGGGCATTCATTTTTGTGTAATCATGTAGACAGTTCAAGCTCATACAAAAAGAAACCCAAATTATTTATATAATGTAAGCTTCACCTTTATTCTAAGGATTTGAATCTTCAATTAAGTGTCAAATTTTATGGTTTCTAGCATTATGCATTTGATTTTTCTGCCTCTTGTAGTCCCTAACTTTTGTATTATAAAATACTGCTCTTCAACAAAATACTTAGGAAATTTTTAATACAGGTTCAAGCTAAATGGTTTTAATTAGTTTCTTGAATAGAGGGGGAACTAAATTCCCTTTCAGAGATGAATGAAAGGGAAGCTCAAGATATCGATATATAGCCTAACTGCCTAAGTGTTGAGCATACGACTTACAACAACTGATTTTGAAATATTCCAGACTTTTCAAATGGTTATCGAATTTGATATTGAAATCTTGGATGTAGAAATAATATTAATTTCTTGCATATGCATGCAATTTCATCGATCACATCATTTAATCAAAATATATTTTTCAAGCTACAATCAGAGGAGACAAAGGAATGACTTTCGACTTTTTTCAGTTGTTGCAATCATAATTATGGTTACAAGTGGAGAGAGCAAGTAATTCATTAGAGTACCAAGAAAATGATATCAAGGAGTGTTTCTTTGTTAGAGATGTTTGCAACATATGTGTGGAACATGTTTCCAAGGATCCCCTAGTCAAAATATGTGTTTTAGTCCGAAAACTTTTCCATTCCATGTTTATTCATTTTAGTATGAATTATTATTATCTTGTCAATCCGGGGCATTCAAGTTTGATGTCCAAAATCCAAAGTGCTTCTCATATTCATAACTTTCTGCCTCTGAGGGTTGTTATGATTTATTAGAATGTGGGTAATGTCTATATTTATAATATTTCTTAGTTGGATTGTTACCTGGTAATTTTTAATTGTAAGCTTAGTTAATATCCTTGATATGTTCCTTAATACTTCGTTAAATGGGACAAAAATATACATCCAATATCAGTTGTAGCAAGCTCACAACAACACCCATACCAAAGCGTATCATATGAAAGTGAAGTAGTGTTGAGGTTGCAAACTTAAGAAAAAATGAGCTCAGAACAAAATAAAATGTTTATCAGCAGTGGCAAAGCAGATGTCGGCTATGAGATACTTACCAAATTTAGTCCATGACATAGTTTTCTTGCATTGTAGGAATCTCTGGACAGTACACAGGATTTCAAGATCAAATACAACAAAAATGGTGTAAAATAAAGAACTACCTCTCTGCAAGCTATCAGTCAGACTAGTCAAGCCCTTGTTATCTGTATGAGACATATAAAAGGTACTACAAAAAGGCAGTTGGAAACATAGATCATTGTACAGTGACTACAGTGAAAGGGTTTTGTAACTTATTTTCAAGATAAATCCCAAATTTGCCTTAGACTACTTGAGAAATAAAATTTTGGTAGATTTCGCATGAGTGATAAGATATAAATTTGAGAGAACTTTATATTTCATCAATTCTACTTCTTCTCTCTGAGGAAAGGGACAAAGGACCCACCTCCACCTAGTGATTTGACTGCAAAAGTCTACTGAGGTGTATATATTCTACCCCACTCTGGATTTGATCCTTTGGCCTCTTATGAAACACATTTTCATTATTGTCAGGCCCACTCAAGCTCTACGACCTCCTAATGGTCTACTTTACCTAACCCTGCAGACTCCTACAATTTACAACTTTTCATTTGGTATCAAAATGTGACCAAATGAAAGCACTAGACTACAAACATATTGCTTTAATGAGGCCTGGATGAGTAAAAAACGTAGCAAATAGTAGTAAATAAGTCCAGATGATCCCAAAATTATGTTAAAAATATATTCAAGGATTAGGGATGGTTTGTGTTGTAGGGCTCATGAATGATTTTGTGCTTTACTTATATCCTCTTTAAACTTGTCTTTGTTTTAGAGTTTTCTGTTATGTATTTCGAATTATATTGAATTTGAACTTTTTTCACCACATGCATTATTTTTAAGAATTTGAACTTTTTTTGACTTCCTATATTGAGTTACATATGCTACACTTCTAATTGCAACTATACTCTCCTAAAAAACTTGGCATTTTAGTAATGTATGCCATTAATTCTCACATGTTGGTCGTCTTCTAAATACTAGAAAAATGAGAACACTGAGTGTTGCATGTTTACCTTCTAATGTTGTTGGAAATATTGTCATTGATGGCAAAGGAAGTGGCAAAGGAATTGGCATCTGAAACAGTAACTAGGAACAGAGAAAAGAAATATAGCAGAGGACAAAGGTCAATAGAAAAGAACAGAGAAAGAGTGTCAAGGAGCAAATTGAATTCAGTAGGAAGGATATTTGTGTCCCTGTGGAATTAATTCATGTGTGAACATATGTATGCATCCTGATGGAGGATAATTGAAATCCGTAAGAAACCCTATGAAGGGATTAATGATGCTCTATATGTAGTTCGAGGAACCGATGCTAATACGGTCGACTATGTATCCCAAACTGGTACACAGTGGAGTTATATACATTTGTTGAATATAAGACTGAAGGTAAATTGGGATCAATGTTGGGGATTGATCTTGGAATTTTTTGTGCCTTTATTGAATTGAGCAAGTGTAATATATGAAAGTGTTCTTGATGAAGGAATTGTGAATTCCTACAACCAACACGGAACTCGGTGACTCGGACTTTCATTGGAACAACACTTCGAAATTACGAACAGTCCGAAAGGATTTCATCGAAGTTTTATAACAGTAATCGTGGTTATATGAACTGATAATGCGGAGAAACGAATTAGCGAAAGTACACTGATAGAACCTGGAGTAGAGGGGTGGAACCTTGCGAATGAATAGTGAACGTGGTTTAAGGCTGGAAGTAGTTTTTATCGCACCGCTCTTGATGGGCAAGCGGTATTCAAGAGGTGGGGAGCGATTTTAGAGAACGGGCGACACACATCCCTGTACAACTCCACAAAACCGCTTATCACTGTGTGCCATCGCGCGTTATTGTTCGACCCAGGATGCCTAGCAAAATTGTTAAGCGTTGTTGATCTGGGAAGGGGTCATCGGACGATGTTCATTTGCTATAGATGCGCGAAGGTTACCCAAGGTACGGCGCGCCATCACGCGTTATCATCCGTGCATCATCAACGAACGATAACCGTCAGATCATCTGAAGACCAAGCGATGTGCTCTTCGCCGTCGGATGGAAACGATCGTTAGCAATGGGCCCAGTTTTAAATTATATTGATTAAACCGTCGATTATGTATGTGGGTCCGGAACCAAAGGTCTATTTAAAATCCATTTGATAAAAGCGCTGGTTATTAATATAAATTTCTATCATATATTTAATTGCCAAAGGTTGTGAAAAATATTTATTTATTTATCAAATTCCACGAATTTGATAAATAAAATTCCAATAAAAGAAAGAAAACCATCAGCGGCACGTTAATGTTTCTTAACCTTGGCTATAGTATTATTTGGCGGAGATAAATATTACCTTTGGGATGATTCATGCATGGAATAATGAAGATTGGGATTTCAATTTGGATGGGTTCGACTTTTAATATGAATACCATTAGTGGTTGAGTGGTTTTTTACTCATGGTATTAATAAAGGCAAAACTATATAAGGAGAAGAGTAGTATGGTTCAGGTGATGCGCGTAAGGGTTGTTAATAAATAAATTTCTTTAAGAGATATCTGCATATATGATGCACCTATGGATATGATCTAGAAATGATGAATCTCTACGATGATCAGCAAAAGAAATGATGAAGACCTGACGGAAGACTGATGAAGAAATTGAAGAAATCTGGTGTATCTGAGGGTTGAAGCCTACTGTATGAAAGAGGAAGTATCCTACCAGTAGAAGCTGGTGTTAAAATCAGGGGGCTGGAGCTCCCTTCCAGTAGTGTCTGGAGAACGAGAGAAGGTTGTAGCCTTTCTGCAGGTGGGTGCCTGCGTGCTGGTATGAGTCTGCGCCAGTACAAAATTGTAAGAATTTTTCTTTATAATAAATATTGAAGACAGAGACGACAGCAGCGGTGGTTTTCTCCCGAATTGGGTTTCCACCTTAAATACTGGTGTTCATGTGTGTTGCTTATGTGTGATGGTTTATTCTGTTATTACTGCACATGCTTACTGCTTACTAAACATATGAATGATGCAATGATCTAAGTAAAGAATTAAATGTATAATAAGATCTCTGGACATATGCAAGTTTTCTTAAGGATATCCACATTTATATGAGAGTTGGGTTCAATAAAGTAACGTATGGTTTTAGGAGGAACAAAGAGTGAAAAATTTTCAGTCAGCTCTAAATACTGATTCACCCCCCCCCCCCCCTCTCAGTATTTTTCCCAACAAATGTAAGAACTCAAGGTAATATGGAACTAATATGAATACAAAGTCATTATTGAACACCGATGCACCAGGATCTTGTCAAAACTTAATTTTAAAATCAAAACTTAAAGCAATATAGGCTAGGATTGTTGTACTTAATAAATAATTTACAATGACATTGTATCCTCTTGCTAGGATTTAGTTCCTTCTCTGACATTTTTTTTATGATGAATAGGATATGGTTGGTTAAGAGTAATGATTCATAGAAGGAAGTTTCATTTTTCAAATATGTTTAATTATTACGTGTTTATATTTTTTAAATGTTTCTCTCTACCAATAAGGGAAACAATCCTTATAATCTACTTTAATGAATTTGCTTGCAGGCTTTTGGAGCTTACGTTTTTGGTCCTAATAGTTCAAGATGATTCCCTATTAGGACTTCTAGCAAGTAGAGCTATGAGATTTGACCCTTTCATTGGTACATCAACAACATAGAATAAATGTTGCATCATCTAGGATAACATGCACTGGGAGGATGAGTTAGGTGTGTTCTTTCTTATACAATAGAATATTCACAATCATATATGATCTAAACTAAGTTCCAACTAGAAGTGTATTTTATGTATGCAGTTGCAGCTTGAACTTTGAAAATTCTTTCAAAACTAAATGAACTATACTTTACCTCTCGAAATGGGTAATTTTAAGGCATGGCTCTCCCCATCTTAATTTTAGTGTTGCTAACAAGTGGTGATTTTTAACAAATTTTATGAATGGATAGGTTATACAGTCAGTTATAAAGGGAGATCTAGTGAGTGAAGTGCATCAACAATTTTTCCCATGGGCGTCACAGGTTTGTTTCAAAATTGCATATCATTTGGAATCTTAAACATAGAATGAGAGTCATTATGGATCCATTGTGATGTTGGTAAATCATAGGACATTATAATATAGGAGAAATTATTTAAATTGTTTTTCAACTTTAAACTATATATACATTCAAAGATAGCAATAATTGAAAGTATAATTTCTCAATGGAAAGATATTAGCAATTTATAGCTATAAAATATCAAAACTAGGATTTTCCTTAATGTAAATGTCAAAACTTAGAACACTACTTTTTCTTAGTTGTGGGCTTCATCATCTTCAGTGGGCATTCTTATTTGTTGATTTTTATAAGAATCCAAGGTCTCTCAAAGTGATTTTTTCTCTGCTCCTAATCCAAATTCAGACAGGTAGTATTGTCAATCACTTTTTCCCCTTGAATAAATCCCAAGGGGTTTGATTGGACAGTTTAGGAAAGCTGCAACTGTCGCCAACAATAATCCTCACGTCAAAGCTAGTGAATACTAGTTCTAGGGCATGTATCTAGGATAATAGGTTGATCCAGAATCCAAAATCTGTCACTTACCCTTCCAAATTAGTGAATCAAAAGCATGGATATAGTCTTAAATCCTTCAAAATATGCAATAAATATACCAAAATGTTCATTAAATTTTGACTAATCTGTGAGAATAACAATTAAATATGTGTGATAAATAAATTAAAATCAATGAATGCAACAAGTAAATTTTCCATATATTTGAAGTTTTTTTGCAAGGGTATGTGTTGGGGGAGAGTGATGGGGAACAAGAATGACAGTAGGAGATACAAGGTGATGGGTAGGGAGGTTGTATTAATGTGAATGGAAGCAAGGGAGCTGGATATGGATATTGTGCAGATGCATAGGCCTAGGAGAAAGGGCATAGGTAGAGTTTCACTAAAATGAGGAAAGTTGTTGCCTCGGGAATAGTGGTGACACTTCCCTTTTCCACTGGGCTTATCACCTTGTGAAGGATTTGAGATAGTTGTCCCATTGACCTATTTTGGTAATTTGTGGACATTGAAAAAATTGTTTTCTTTATTTCCACATGTGTATTTTAAAACACTAGTTTGGGATTAAATTCAAAAGAAAACGTTAGGGCTGATAATTGGTGTGGGAGGAGGAAATCATGAAAGTGAAGAAGGGATTTTGATCAAGAGTCACGCTACTGCTACAGCTTTCTGTGAGCCCACGCACGCCCTAAGCTAGGTATTCTCCATGCTGCCATGGAGGTTCTAGGCTTGCCCCAGGTTCCTCCTCCCCCACCTCCTTCATCCACTGAGGATGCGTTCAACTCGTTGCTGGCTACGCTGTCGAAGAAGAAGAAAATTGAAGCAGCCAAGTTTGTGAAAAAAAAATTATTTCAGAAATCTCCCTTTCCCCTAAGGGTCTGATCCAGGTAGCTTTGTCTATGGCAGATCGCACTCTCGTGCGACAGTTCACAGGTCTTTGGCCCTCCCCAAAATCAACGGTGAACTAGGTTGTCAAAAACTGGACACCATTGATCAAGAATGATGTAACCTCGTATTTCTTGGGGAGAGGCTATTTTCTGTTCGAAATCATCTCAAAAGAGGATAAAGACCTACTCTTTTGGAATGGCCCCTACTTCATGTGACCTCAAGGCCTGTATCTCAATAAGTGGACGTTGAATTTCGACCCAGCAGTGGATGTACCAATGGCTGTTCCTGTGTGGGTTAGGTTGCTAAATCTCCCAGTGCATTACAGGAAATGGGATTCTCTGAAGCACATATGTAACGCCCTGGGTAAATTTATTCACCAGGAAAATAATAAGGATCAATATGACTATGCCCGAATATGAATTGAGGTAGATCTAGAGGTGGGCCTTCTGAAGGTAATAAAAATCAATGTCAACAGTTAGACTCATGTACAAAAGCTAGACGATGAGTAGCTTCCCTTCAAGTGCTAAAAATGCCATGTTTACGCTCACTTTTCTATGGGTTGCCCAAGCAATGGAGAGGCAGAGAAAGGAAAGGAGGAGGGCTGGAACTAGATCAAGAAGTCAAAGACATCCCATAAAACCCCCAAAACTGGGGTCCCAAATGGTAAAGGCCCTCAGCCGGCTACTGTTCAACAAACCACTTCCTCGAATGGTCAAGAAAACAAATTTGGGCCCTTAAGCTTAGCTTTAGAGGACACCGAGGAGGTCAAGATGCAAAAGAAAGTGACCCTAGACAAAGGGACCCCTTCAGGCTTGATGCAAGGAGAAAGTGCCTCAGATAGACATAAAGAAAAACATGCAGAAGCTGAAGAGGAAAAACAAGTGTCAGGAGGAATCAAAGGAGGAAGGAGAAATAGGGGATTCATAAACTTCGGCTAGAAGATTGACAAGAGGTCGTAAGTCTGCCCGAGAAAATAGAGAACAGGAAACCTATAAAGATAAGCTCTAGGGAAGTCAACCAACCCTCGAGAAACTCTTGGCAAAAACTCCGAAGATGAAAAGAAAATAGACACAGGGCTCCAAGGGAGCTCATCACACCCAAAAAAGTAAGTGATGAAGGTTGTCTCCTAGAATTGGAGAGCTATGGGGAGCAGAGTGAAAGAAGAAGCATTAAGAAGTCTTCTAAGGATAGAAACCCCAGACAGACTTCTTATTTAGAAGACAAAAATGAAGGACAATGACTTCCTCCAAATAAGTAAGAAATTTTGGAATAAAGGTGGAGGACAGGCAGTCTCTGCTCGAGGAGCCTCGAGTGGGCTGGGCACTCTTTGGAATATTATCAAATTCTTGATGGTCATTGAGATTCTAAATACTCACTAGATATTCTTGAAATTTCAACATCTTGATACAAAGGAGGTCATTAGTCTCTTCAATGTGTATGTCCTAGTAAATGCAGGGGAGAAAAAGGCCTGTTGGGACTCCATCAGAAATCTGGCAGAAATGGAGAATCTGGAAAACACCATTATTGTTGGCAATCTTAATCTCACCTTGCTCTTGTCAGAGAAGCAAGGACGCAGCATCGTAAGGGATCTAGCAAGGGAATGGGTGGAGGACGTCGTGCAGGATTGGGACTTTCTCGACATCAAGCCCTCTAATGGTAAGTACACCTAGTCAAACAACAGAGTTGGTTCTGGGCATATTGCTGCAAGGCTAGATAGATTTCTCGTTCAAAGTTCTTTTCTCCTTGTAGGATTAGAGGCTAGAATGCATATTCTCCCTTGCAGCATTTCAGATCATAAACCTATCAAGCTTGAACTGCTGGCCCAAATTTATCACGACCCTATTCCATTCAGATTTAGTCCTTTATGGGTCAAGGGGTCAAACTTCATGAATAAGGTTAAGGAATGTTGGAGGTTGCCTGTCAAGGGCTCCTCCTTCTTTGTTTGAGAGGAGAAGCTCAGAAGAGTTAAAGTTGTTCAAAAAAGTTGGGCCAAATCCCTCCCTAACCCTGCAACTGAAAGAAAACAAGTCCAAGACAGTCTGGAGCTCCATCACTTGCACTCGGAAAATGCATAAATTACAAAAGAATTTCTAGATACGGAGGCAGATTTACAACAGAAGTTTCATAAGGCATGCCTGTCAGAGGAAGAATATTGGAGACAAAAATCTCGCAGTCTTTGGCTTAAATCAGGAGACAGGAACTCCTCCTTCTTCCACAAGCAAGCCCAAGCGCGGAGAAGCTTTAACTCCATCTCAGAAATCAAGGAAGAGACCATAACTCACAATGATTTCACTAACATTCAAAGGGAAACCTTCTCTCATTTTAAAAATCTTTACAGTGAAGAAGAGGTGATGCTCCAGAATTCTAAATTCCTAGATGTGGTTCCCTCAAAGATTACCTCCAGGATGAATCAGTTATTGGAAGCAAAGGTCTCTAAAAAAGAAACAAAGGCTGCTCTCTTTGCTATTGAGCCAGACAAAACCCTAGGACCGGATAGTTTTACAACCATATTTATTCAATCTTGTTGGCAGATAGTGGAAAAGGATTTGCACAAAATGGTTTTGAAATCCCAAGCCTGTCAGAAAATTTGGGGCAGCACTAACTCTTCCTTTCTTGCCCTCATCCCTAAGGAAAAATGAGCCAATAATTTCAACAGATTTCGCCCTATTTCTCTATGCAATATAGGCTACAAGCTGATAACCAAAGTAATTGCCAATAGATTGAAAAGTATCCTTCCTAGTATTATCCCGGAGAACCAAGGTGGTTTTGTTCATGGAAGGTAGATTGTGGACAATTTCATCTTAGTTCAAGAGGCAATCCATTCAAGCCTGCATCGAAAAGAAAATGGTATGGTTGTCAAAATAGACCTATAAAATGTCTTTGATCATGTTAGACACAACTTTCTCTTGGATGTTATGCATAAGCTTGGGTTTGGGATTAAATTTACCAACTAGATTTTGGCTTGTATCTCTAAGCCTTGGATCACCCCTCTGGTGAATGAGCGAGCAGCAGATTTTGTCAAAGCCACGAGAGGGCTTCGGCAGGGGTGTCCTCTTTCCCCCCTCCTATTTTTCCTTTAAGATTTTGTTCTTAGATTTTATTTGGACAAGAAGCAGCAAGACCAAGAGAATATGGGTCTCAACATTGCAAGAGGAGTCAAAAATATAAATCATGCTTTGTTTGCCAACAATTCTCTATTGTTGGGCGCAGCCTCTGTGCTTTCGGCATCAAGGTTCAAAGATGTGTTGGATGATTACTGTGATGAAACAGACAGCAAACTAAATAAGGGGAAATTTCATATATACTATTGAAACATTTTGGCCAATACTCTCAGTGCCATTTCTAGATGTTTGGGCTTTTCTGCCTCCTCCAACTGGTCTTCGTTCAAGTATCTTGGCCTCCCAATCTTCCACAAGATCGCCTTCAACAGAGATTGGCTCCCTCTGTTAGAAAAATTCAAGCTCAAGATCCAGGCTTGGGGTTTCTCTTGGCTCAACCTTGTAGGTAAGTCAATGCTCATCAAGGCTGTTCTCAGTAGTATCCCAATTTTTCAATTCTTTTTTTTGCTAGCTCCTTCTTGCATTCTTAGGAAAATGGAGTATTTCATCCAAAAAAATTTTTGTAAAGGGGGTAAACAGAATGAGAAGAGAATCTCGTTTGTTAGTTGGGAAAAAGTCTCCAAGCCCCAGATGGAAGGTGGTTTGAACTTCAAAGACCTTTGCACTGAAAACGTGGCTATGGGATCAAAAATCAGTTGGAGGATTATAATGCCTAATCCTGGTTGGGCACAAATTGCATTATGGAAGAAATACTTCTGCGGCCAAAGGAAACACTGTCTTGATAGACCCCTCCCAAAAAAAATATTGCACTTTCTCAAGCTCTGTGCTAAAGCCACTTTTTTGATCAACCACCATGTGTTCTGGATCCCAGGGAATGGGAAACAAATTAATATCTGGGAGGATCGCATTATGAATAATCTTCCACTTGCTGAAATCAGATCTCTGCATGCGCTGCGGTCTTGGATGTCCAATGTTGGCTTCATAACTCTATGGGACATCTTGTGCTAGGATAACTGTAATTGGCAGAGTTGGAAGCAACTTCAGGTGCCAACGGAGTTGAAGCTGGACTGCGCTAACTTATTCGCTCATCTAAAGGGCATGGCCCCGATCCACACTAGGAGACTTGAAAAACACAGTTGGGGTTCTCATTTAGGCATCTATTCTGTGGTGCAGGGATATATAAAACTACTGGAACAACCCCACTTCCCTCCTAATCCCGTGCCTTGGAAGGGGATATGGAATGACACATCCATTCCTAAAATCAATCTTTTTTGCTGGCTCTTGTGCCACAACAAAATCCTGACAGAAGACGGATTGAAGAAGAGGGGCTTCCATGGGCCTTCCAGATGTATAATGTGCAGAGAAAATGAAGAGAATGCCTGCCATCTATTGTTGGAATGAAAATTCGCAATAGAGATATGGCATGAGCTTCTGGGCCCTTGGAGAATCAATTTCACATTTCCCATCTCCATCACTGTTTTGTTTTCCAATTAGCTGCACAGATATCCAGGAGTCATTAAAAAAAACAAATGTTTTAAGGCTGCTTGGCTTTCCTTTCCAAATATCATTTGTTGGCAAATATAACTTGAGAGGAACAAGAGAATTTTCAAAGATAAAGTGCAGGATGCAAAGATTGTCATGATCAAGATCAAATGCCAGCTGAAAGAAAGCTTGAAGAATCGGCTTGAGGACACAAATTTAAGTAGGAAATATTTTGAATGGGGCATCATGATGGGCCTCCAGTTTTTTGAAGTACTAAGGTTAAGCAATCCAAGAAAAGAATGGAAAATTAGAGTCAATGAGAAAGACTTCTCAGATTGGATTAACAAGCAATCCAAAGACTCCTTATTCTTTGACGGGGTAGCCAAAGCCAATCCAGGGAAAGCTAGTGTAGGAGGTGTCATAAAGAATATAGAAGGCAGAATCGAGCATATTTATGCCTGGGGCTTGAGACACAACACTAGCATCCAAGAAAAAGCATTGGCTCTGTTCCAAGGCCTCAAGCAAGTCAAAGACCTAGGCATCAAAGAGGTAAATGTAATTGGAAATTCTCAGTCCATTATAAAAACTATAGTGGACAATTATGCCCCTACAGATTTCAGGTTTGCAAGATTGATGACAAGAATCAAAACACTGGTTAAAAAATTTCAGAGTTTGAACTTTTTCCATGTGTTGAGGGAGAATAACAAGGATGCAGATTCGGAAGCCAATAAAGCAATCCTCCTCTCTCTCGACACTCTTCTAAGAGATAGGGACGAAGCATGGGATCTCATTCCTTAAAAATTTTTCTTACATGTTTTATTGCATTTTATTGAATCAGTTTGTTTGAATCCACAAGCTTGGGAAAATTATGGATGTTGATTCGATTATTGTATGTAAGAATCACCGGTTTATAAGTGTCCGAGCCATTGAGCTCTTGGAAGGAAAGGAAAACTGGGCTTTTCCCTCATATTATGTAACCTGATTAGAGGCATTCATGCCAAGGCTTTAATATAAACCAATATTTTTTCCTGTAAAAAAAAAAATGAAAGTGAAGAAGCATAGAACTCAATGTTGCGTAATTTCCAACTTAAAAATAAGGTATTCAAACTGCATTCCATAACATTTGGGATCAACCTCTTTCATTGTTAGTTGTTGGTTGATTTTCCATGTCTTAATCTAACAAGTTTGTTGGACATAAATGCATTTTGTACTCAATAAACTACTAGAAATATTCTAGTTCCACCGCCTACGTGTGAATGTGGTTGCATTCAATAACGGGTTCAAAGTACAATCAGAGTGTCATTGTCAAAAATTTGTTTTCCATCTCCATTATTCCAAAATATGATGGTTCACAGGTTGTGTTCACTTTCTATTGATTCATGTATAATATTCTACCATTCCAAAAACTGGAATATGCACTTCCTATGCATCCATCTGTAGAGTTTGTTCATGCATAAAAATGGATTCTTCCTCAACATTAACTTATAATGGATAGCATGTTAAGATGTGACAAGGGTGAATTGGGATTATGTACAACTACATAAGAGATCCAGGATGTAGAGAATGATGTCGAAGAACTCCTGTGTAAAATGGTCAGGTTGTGAACAAAGTGGTCAAGCGTCCTTTTCCAACTCCACTGTCAAAACACTATAAAATGATGATGTTGTGTTACCTGGGAAGGCTTATCTTATGGATAGGATAATACTCTGGAGTCAGTTGTACATGACATGTCTTTAACTACTTCTAGTTCCATTCATGAAGATGTAATGGGTTCATGGTTGAACTACCCTATTGATGATTCATTAGAAAAAGGAATATTTCTCTGGATTCTTTGGAGGGTTTTGCTTTCTATATCTCTAAATCTAGGTCACTAGATCCAAGGTTATTTAATTTTCTATATTTTTATTTCACCCATTTACTTATCTTGGATCTAATACAAGCACTTAATTGAGTTGTCATGCTTGGGAAAATTGAATATGTATTGATCATTTGAGGTCAATTTACAATGACTTGTGCTAATATTGAAATATCTTTATGATCTAAACACTCAAAGAAGACTAATTAATGTGAAAATAGGGTGAAAAACCTACTTAATAATAAGTCGAACAATTCATGCCATTTGAGATTGATGTCTAGGGTTAACTTCAAGCTTTCAGATATAATTTTGTTTTTGGTGGATATTTCATGATCCATGGTATGAACAACTTCCTGGTTATTCATTTAACACCTCAATGCATGTGATTTATTTCTTGTATGTCATTTTACTCACTCTGTAGCAAGGTCTGAAATGTGCCATGTTACACCTTGATTATTTTAATGTTTTTTTTTGCACAATGAAGTATTAAACACCTTCTAGTGCAAGAAAAACAATGAGCTCAACAACCCACTTTATAATTCAACATACTCAGATTTTTCACTGACATAAAAAATTTTATTTGGTTCTCACTGTTTCTCTATGTATTTTATGTGGTCAAGTCCTGAAGTTTATTGCACCATTTTTTGATGATCTATATGCTCTGAAAATAAGTCATATAACACTTAATTTCTCATCTCTTAGCATTGGTGATGAGGATTACATCTTGTGACATTGTTTAAAGTGTCCTTCAAGCAAATCAATACACAAGGTTGACAGAGTTTGAAGCAATTCAGGGTTTCAACTCCCTCTAAAGGAAAACCAACAACATAATAAGTCCAAAAATCTAGACTATAAGGCTAGTGCCACACCTGATCTCAGACTAAAGCACCCTTAATCTACACCTAGCCCATCTAACACAAAATTGTGTGTTCAAACTTATTTTCTTCACTTTTTGAGCATGATAATGACTCCTTCTAGGCTAGAAAGAGTGCATGCTACAAATTATAAGTTTCCATAACATATTTATCATATCTAAAGATTTAACAGAAAGCATCGTGAACTTTGTCTGATATGGGTTTCAGAACTGTACAGGATATGTTCGGTTGTGCAGATATGCTAGAGATGGATAAAGTGGTTATAGACAGTAATAAGAAGCTTGAAAATATCGATCTTTCTTTGCTACTTTGGCCTGCAACAGAGATTCGCCCAGAAGCTACTCAATATTGTGTTTAGGCACAAGATCATGGTTTGGATATGGTACATTTGTGTGGGGCTCCTCCTTGATCCTGAATCAAACATTAGATAATCCATGCTCCCCCTTGTTGTGGATCTTCGTACAATTTCTCTTCTAGCAGCCACCCTTTACATAATTACATGTTATGTATCCTCCTTTCATGCAGCCGCTCTTCCACATCATTAGAACTTCCATTGCTTTCAGACACAACCTTTTGATAATGAGGGGGGTTTTTAGCCTTGTTGGTTTTGAGGGATCACAGGTAGGGGCTCAAATATCCATCCCCCACTCCATGACCTCTTTACTTTTGTCTCTAGAATTTTCTTCATCATGATGTCTTATTGCTTATAATCTTCAATCACAAGGTACTCGTCAGCTATTGAACCAAACTGTTAAGAGAAAAAAAGGATGCTGAGGTGAAAAATCTGTAGACAGTGCACTGCAGAAATGACTTTGATCTGAATAGAAACTCCTTCCATTCTTACCCCATAAGGAGTCACCATCTTACACACTCATATAATTAAGGGAGGCCTGATTTTAAGCCTTGCAAGTGTAATGCCCCCAGTCACCTACTATGGTGTTTAACTACCTATGTAACCCATTATTTTGTGATTTTTTTTCTTCAATTCACCTCCTGTAACATATTTTATCTGTGTTTAATGCATTCTGTGATGCATTTCACTCATATACAAGAATGCAATTTCATAATAATGCCATTTAGATTACTATTCACATGCAGCACATAATAATATATAATTAATTATAACAGAAGTCATAAAACATTAAAGATAAACACTTATCTGATAAGAGACATGAATTGGTTGCAAATCTTCAGATGTTCCAACTTCCACCCAGCCATGGACCACGATGCTCACATTTTCTAAACAACGGGTCACCCCCGAGCTGGGGCTTCGACTCCATAGGACAATGGCTTATCTAAAGCTAGGTACATACCATTACTGTACATAAGCAGTTCAATGTATCAAACCCAACAACATCCAACCAATAAGCTCATTTCCCCATTAACCCCACAACCGAAGTAGTGCAACCCCTTTTCTACATCTGTAGTCCATCGGCACATGCCATTACCCTTCCAAGGTGTCCAACTCGACCATCCAGGGATGTTCCAAAGCCTTGTGGTTTCCAGGAGTTCCAACGACCTCATGGTTCACCAGCCTAAACATAATATGTACATCACACATAGGGGTCATCCTAGGGGTGTTACAATAGGCTTCATGATGAGATTAAATGTGAAGTACCTTATAATAGTGCCATTTAAAAATTTGATGATTTTCCTTGATATTATCAATAATAATTACTCCCAACCCTTTATTCAAGTAGAAGAACATTCCCATATTTTCCAGCATATCAAACCCTTATTGGAAAATCAAATCAGTTGCTATGTTTTGATGTTTTGGGTAATGATTTATGTTTCTAGATGTGAACCTGCTTGTAATTTCACCAGCTTCGTATATAATGCAATTCAATATTGAATGCAACATAAGCCCCTTGAATACTCATCCAGGCTCTGACGATTATGGAAAATTCCTCTTCCAATTCAAATGAGCAAATCCTATTTGAAAAGACAGTTTCAATCCCTTGGTCATGCCTCTATCTTAGCTAGATTGTTACAGTTACCCATAGGTCTATTGTGTCTTAAATATCCTCCTTGTCTCTTAGTTTGATTTTTACGGTGAGTCCTACTTCCTTTGTCAAGGATGGAGGATTCAATCTACCTTGGTTTTTAAATTCAATAATCATCTACTGGGGGATTTTGTCTCTCTAAACACAGTGGATTTTACTATTTCAATTATAAATGTCCCCACGCTTGCTACTAGTCTTTCTCAAGGGCTTCCTCATAAGGCAACATGTTTCCAAATTTCTTTAAGCTTTGGGGATTGTGATATCATATGCCAGTTTTGAAAGAGATTTGGTAAAAAGGTAGGAAATCTCCAGGTGAGTTCATGTTTCTCTCTAAAATGACTTGAAATACAACAGGGGTACTCACACATAAGGAGCAGAGGCAAAGGGGGCATTAAGAAGGGCCAAGGAAACATTTTCCTTGGGATATGATCTCGTGTTAGGTTGTTTTTCAGTGGATAGTTGTAACAAATTCTTTGCTTTAGTCAATTCCTCCTTCACCCAAACCTTCTTCCAGGTTTTGTTGAAGTTGCACCTTCTTTCATGGCCTCTCTTCACCATGTACAATCCAATCTTGGAAGCTCTCCATTTTCAGTCATCATGTCCCCCCTCATTAGAATTCTGAAATTTATAGGATTTTTTTTAGTGTTTTGTTGCATCTCTATTGATCTGGGTTCTAAATTCCTCCAATATTTTCCTATGTCTCTCCTTAAAGGTGTCCATCTTCAGCTTCATACCTAAAGTTCCAAACACTAGATCCCAAGAGTTGTTGTAAGGGCCTCTTTGGACTTGCTAAATCTTCCATGCTAGAAAGTTTTATCTTCAAGTTCCATGAGTTCTCACAAACTTAGCCTTGGATCCATCTTTGCTATCCCAAAAAATATAATACTCAATTATGTCCAGGTTGTATCAAATGAAGCGTAGATGAAGGAGCAGGCATTCTGGGGATATGATGCCTATGTAGTTTGCCTTAAAGCTTGTTTTCTTCCTTGCAAATATGTCGGACCATATTTTCCATTAAAGCCTTATTAATCCAATCCCCCATAACATAGACCCAAGCTGTTGCAAGCCTTATACACTCTTCCAGGCCAACAAGATAATATTTTTTGGTCTGTTATGTTCCTTATCGGACTACACATTTTTTTATATTTTCAGAATTGGCCAATTGTAGAATAGACTTTGACAATTGTAGTTTGCCAGCTAGAGAGTCATTTCCCTTTCCAAATTGTTCCTTTACTAGATAATCCTTTAATAATATTTTGCTAAAAAGGAAGATAGACACACTGATTTTATCATGACATAGACACTACTTTTGTAATCTCAAAAACACTTATCACTGTTACAAACACCCTGAAATACTTAAAAACATCAATTTATTTGTAAACTATAGCCAAATTTTCAAAATTTTGTGTTTCAAACTTCTTTTCCTTTGTCTCCTATGGTTCAAAATTTTAATTAAAGTTGTCTTCATTCAATGTCACTTGGAAGTTGGCACATCAAAGATGCTCTATGACTTCTGTGTTTTGTGCCTGAGCTTCCTGATATTCTGTCCACTCTTATCAAGTTTCAAGGTCTACAGGATGAGTGGAAAATCCTTGCATTCATGTGTATATATGATGGATGCTGCTCCATTAGCCATAAATTCATTAGTGATATTGGTGTTACAAGAAACTCAACTGCCAATGTGGGACTTATTAGCCCTCCACATCATGATATTTATTATGTTTAAGATCTAGCATAACTTATTTATGATTTAAGGAAATCATAGAGTAATGACTTAAATGAAATTATAGAGTAATTCAGTCTTCAAATATATTCCTCTCCTTAAATCACGTGAGCCAAACCCAATCTCTCTTTAAATGGTGAATGTAGGGACTTTAGACTGGGCATTCTAGTCTTCAAGGGGAACATATGGGTTTGTACATGCTTTCAGATTTTGAAAGAGAATAAATGGGTTACCACATATAATAAGTAGTCTATGAAATATAAATGAAAACTCCATGCAGGGGGCTTCTCCTCAAAGGAGGCCCACAAACCAAGTGTGAAATCTCCATGTCATGAATACCAATGCTCCTCAGGTTCCTCTAATGGAATTGTAGGTAGAGGCCCCACAAAAGGTGGGTAATCTTTCAAATTAGCTGAAAAAATAATTTTTAATACATCCAAAGCAAGGTATACAAGTTGGCTTCCAAAATGAAGAGGTTGGTCTATTCCAATTTTGTAGGTTGGCTCATCAAAACGTTTTCCAATGTGGCACATGTACATATACTTATATATGCACCCTAAGTCCCCTTATAACAATAATTATGGATCGGGATGGGATCATTCCTCTCTATTTGAGGTCTGTGCTATTGAACAAGGGTTGTTTGGGATCCATTTTCCTTTGGATTATTCTCTCAAAAGCAACTGAAATCTGCCAACGAGTCTGCCACTTGACCTGTGCTAAATGTATGTAAGATGCATCAGTTTCATATTTTTAATCCTCAACATATTTGAAAACTTATCCTTATTTCACATAGTAAGATGAAGGCCTTTCAAAATTATTTGTTTTCTGGTAAGCATATTCAACAATGCCAGTACTGCTTTTCCTAAGAGCCTCAATTCCAAGTCTGCTATAGGTGAAAAAATGTTGCTTGTCCTGGAACGTCAAGTATTATAATGATGCCACTATCTCCACTTGGAAGGAAATACTTAATGTGATCTATGTTTTGTATAAAAATACCGTTTCCAAACACCACTCTTAATGCGAAGAGTATCATGTAGAGTGCATCTATGTACAAGTTTCTTGATTCAATGATGACAATCTATTTTCTCAACAAGGCTTTATTTTCCATATCATTGGATCAAACAAGGTATTTCACCAATCGAATAAGGAGGTCCCCAAGTATAATCCCATCTCCAACCCTTGAAAGCAACATTGCATCACTTTACAAATTGTAGCCTCATCATCAACTCCACTCTTTCCAATAATTATTTGGACTTTCAAAATAGTTTTCTCCCCTTGGAGTTATCACTTCCATGAAATATCCTTTGAACACAATAAAATTCTTTCACAAGGGTTTTCCTATCATAAGCAGGTGCACATTGCTGAAAAACATGCTTTACCCTAATAGTTCCAGGGTTCTCTTACAAGCCATACATATGAAAATCATTTTGGATGACCCTGCACAACCCTTAATACTGATACCCATGCTTATTTCTCCTTCCCGATTGCACAATATGTCTATTTCTAGAGGGAAAAAAGATCACAGACTACTCATCAGCAAGTATTCACTTGAAAGTCAAGTTTGCTCCAAATAACACACATGTAAAGGCTACATAATCCACTCTCCGTGCTACAAATTTCACAGCTGAAATCATCCATAGGAAGTTGATTCTTACATGTTATATTTCTACATTTTTTGTGGCCAAAGATCTCAAGGAATGCTTGAGTGACACTGATATTTGTATGAAAAAATTCCTAAATACTTCTAACTAATTCTGTGTGCCCTGGAGACAGGTGTAATATCCCTCCTGCCTTTTACAAAATTTTTCAAAAGGATGAATTCTTCTGAACATTGAATACTTTTTGTGCATTCAATGATTGTTGTCCTCTTTGAAATTTGAATCTGACTACTGTCTTTTGTGATCTCGTACTAAGGATTCAAAATAAACAATAACTGTTATTTGTCACTGATTTTCCCTGTTGTTGATGCATAGAGCTACCTCGTTAACTCCATAGGATCAGCCAACTGTGAAAATACATGAAGTAGAACCCTTATTTCCTTCATTTTTATATGCTAGATTTTTTGTGCAAACCCCAATATAAACTAGTGGATAGCACACCTCACCCATGGGATTCAAAATTGAAACCTAATGGCATGAAACTAGCAAAATGCCTAGTAAAATTGGAAATGACTAGTTATGCCAACTCTTTGAGCTTGAAAATGCAAGAGGCATATTCAACCATGGCCAATAGGCCTAGAAGAGGTTGTGTCATCTATTCAAAATCTATAACAATTTTATATCCTATCTTGTCCAATGAGGAAAGCAAGGAAAAATCTTAAGGCTACTATAAATATGCATGTGTCTCTGGGCCATTCGTGCTGGAGCCTTCCCAGATGTCCATGAGAGCCACTTTTCCTAACCCAACCCAGTAACCCCAATTGATTCAATGAGATTATCATGGGTAGCATGCCATCTAGATCCTGAACCTGGGTCATCATCAGTTATCCGGCTTGCTGCTAGATCACATCCCCACCGTGGACATTACTCATGGCCTATGGGAGAATACATGTAGTGAGGATGGCATTAAATCAGATTCAAAACTTAGAAATGTGAAGAATAAACAATCTGAATCAACAAGCGATAATGTTAGACAAAGCTGTAACAATAATTTTGTTAATTCTGTAATTGGAGAGAAGCAATATCTTCGAAATTTTTTCCATCTTGAGCATGGGACTGTTGTGGTTTTTGATTCCCCATGTGAGTTTTCAATTTCACCTGATGCTGACATAAAAAAAAAGCTGAATTATTTTTTCAATTCTATCATTGGAAAAGAAAAAGCTAGTTTGCATGCTTGGGAGAGAAAAATCAATGGAATGCATGAGAGTAGGTTGGAATCTCAACTGGCTACACATGAAAATGGCATAGTGGTTGTTGATCAAAATCTACTCAAAGATAAAAAGGGTGAAGTGTTATTTGTATCTGAGCAGTGAACAGCAGATACAGGAAAGGTGTCTGAATGGGAATTACAATCAGAAGCTACAACAGTGCTCCCTAAAGCTGATATGGCTATTTTGGAGGAAAAACCGGGTTTTCTGTCTGGTAACAAAGTTTTTGACTGCAAAAAATATTCTAGATATAGAAACAAAGGTAGGGTTAACTATGATAGTGCTAAATTACTTGGGGAAGGTTCAGCTGCCAATGTGAAGGTAGTTGACGCACAAGATAAGGGTCAAGTATCCACCACTAATAGTGATATTTGTGAAACGTCTGCTCAACTTCAAGTGCCATCTTTGCTTGTTGAAAGTGAAGGGAAGCAGGATTTAGTAGCTAGATTGACAGAAAAGGAGAATAGAATTTCCTCCAATGTTTCTACAAAGAATAATGTTGCAAATATTGGTGATGCTGCCAAGGTAGTAGTTGTCAACAAGAAGAATAAAAAGAAGGATTTTTTAGTAAGGAAAATGTTGCAACTCCCACAGGGATTTATATAATGTTTATAAGGTTCAATAAGAGGAGGAAGATGTGAACCTTCCAGAACCATCCAAAATAGTAACCAATGTTGTCAAGATTAAGAATTCTTCAAAAGAGACTGAGAAGCAATTCCTGAAAGAAGTGGATGACTGGGAAGATGCAGCTGAGCTTTCAACTCCTATGAATCAAGTAGCTATTTTAGTTACTAAATGTTCAAGAGACAGAAATTACTCTAGAGATTTTTTTTGGCAATCAAGGATCAGTGCAAAGATCTACCAAATCATTTTGAAATTTGTCCAGACACTATTGAATTACTTAGAAATTCCCAAGCACTTGCAAGTCATGTAGGAAAGGCTGATGCATTATTAAGTACTGCAAGAGGGCTTGATAGGCAGGTGAGTGGGAATTATCTACTTGAACGTTGTGGGAGAAATATGGCTAGTTTGTATGATGATAGATGGGCCAAGCCTGTGGATGCTTTTTCTGATGGCTGTGATATGCAGATGGATGTGGATCTTAGTGGTTCCTCTATTGTGTCTTGACCTAGCCAATGTTATAATGTTGGCTTTTCAAGAAATACTTTTTCAACACAAATGAGTATGAATGCCATCCTTCCTAGAGGGCCTTATGTGCAAACACCACTTCCACAAGTTGGACTAGTGAGAAATAATTCTGATGCTGATAGGTGGCAACATGATTCCGGTTCACAAAAGGCTTTGATTCCTCCTCCACAGCCTTCTCTGCCCACAATTCATATATCAGAGAACTGATATGAAGTGGGCAAGGTTTCTGATGAGGATCAATTGAAACAAAGACAAATTAAATCCATCCTTAATAAATTAACGCCCCAAAACTTTGAGAAATTTTTTGAATAGGTCAAAGAAGTGAACATGGACTCTGCATCATGTCTTCATGGTATAATATCTAAAATATTTGACAAAGCCTTGATGGAGCTGACTTTTTGTGAAATGTATGCAAAATACTATTTTCAGCTTGCTATGGAATACTAGAATTTTATGAAGAAAATGAGAAGGTTGTTTTCAAGCGAGTTCTTTTCAACAAATGTCAGGAAGAATTTGAAAAAGATGAAAGAGAAGAGGAAGAGGCTGAGAAGGTAGAAGAGCATGGTGAAAAAATCCTTTCAGCAGAAGAAAGAAAGGAGAAGAAGGCTACAGCACAACAACAAATGCTAGGAAATATAAGGTTTATTAGTAAGTTTTATAAAGAAAGTATGGTGACCGAAAGAATTATGCATGCATGCATCAAGAAATTAATTGATGAATTTCAAAATATAGAGGAGGAAAATGTTGAAGCTTTGTGCAAACTGATGAGCACTATTGGTCATATGATTGACCATTCAAAGGCCAAGGAACATATTGATGCTTACTTCGATAGGATGACAAAAATGTCCAATAAACAAGGGCTTCCCTCTAGGCTGAGGTTCATGTTGAAGGATCTAATTGATCTGAGGAGGAATGGATGGAAAAAAAGGAGCAAAGTTGAGGGCCCCAAGAAAATAGAGGAAGTGCATCAAGATGTTGTGCAAGAACTACATGGACAGGGAGGCCTCTCTCGAGGTACCAATATGGGACATTCAGGTCGGAGACTTGTGACACCACTTGATCATGGTGTGAGAGGACCTGCGATGCCACCTTACATGGAAGGTGCACAGATGGGTTCGCTTCCACATATGGGTGGGATTGAAGGGCACAACCCCATATGGGACCACGTGATCATAGATTTACTATTCAAGATGCTCGGATTGTGGATAGGGCTCAATTTTAAAATCAGTCTATGCCAAGCCCTTCAACACACAGAGCTTCTGATGATGGCCACTTGACTCTTGGTCCTAAGGGAGGTCTTGGCAAGAGAATAGGATGGAGGGCTCAAATTTTTCCATATGCTAAGAGTGCTCTATCAAATATTCCACCATTCAAATCTCTTGAATAATAAATGAACAGGTGCAGGTCCGATTTTGGGTTGCAGTTTTGACTGGATGCTAGTTGGTATGAGAGATGAAATTTTGACAAGGACTTATGCTGCAGGAAATCCTTTATTTGCAAAATCATGTGTCTAGGAAATAAATGTTTTGGATAATGACGTAAGAGAGTTTAAGAATTCATACTCATCAAGTGACAAAGGTGGGAAGACTGTAAATGTTGAATTTCAACTGTAATAACATTCTTCTCAAAGAACTTTGAGTTCACAACTCATTGAGGTTCAACTTAGGAAAAAGGTTGAAATGGAAATTAAAGAATATTATAAGTGCATTCCTTTACAAAGCTTCCATGCATTTTCATTGTCTTTTGGAGAAGTTGACATGCTTCCCTGACTTTTTCTTAATTTTGCATGACATACCATCTAGTGTGAGAGATTTGAAGGAGGAAACTTTTGTGTAGATGACCTTAAAGCACCATTGTTCCATTCAACTATGGTTTCGTTTTGGATATTAGATTCTTTTTCCAGGAAAGATGTTGAAATTGATATTTTGGGGAATCTACTTATAAACTTATGCAAGTCTGAGCCTTTCTTTCTAAATCAATGACAACTTACTGAAAATTAGTGTGAAATTTTGTGTTTGTTCTTATTCAAGTTTGAATTTATTTCTGGATTGCTATAGTCTATGGTCATTTGCAATTATGAATTATAACTATATATATTTTTGATGTTTCTAGGTTGGAGACTGTGGTATTTTCATTGTAGGATGCTATTTCTTATGTGCCCAACGCTCTTGAGTTCCTTGGTAGGATTCTCACAAAACTGGTTGTTGAAGGGATATTATTTATTGAAGATATATCAAGGGAAAACAGGGATGGGGGTACAAAGCCAGGAAGCTTATTAGAAAATGGTCATGCAATAGAAGTTCCTGGAACTGTTTTGGAAGATATTAAGAGATTGAAGGGGGAGCCTGTATTATCTGCTTTGTACAAAAAATCAGGAGTTCATTTAGAAAGCTTCATGCCCAAGAATTGAGGGGATTTTGAGGGATTTATCAGGAAGAAAAACATTCAATGTTTGTATCTAGTCAGTAGTAGTAGACATGTGTAATTAAGAAAATTTCAAGGTAGACCACTCACAATTTTGCCTGATCAATTTTTTGGTTTATCTATGCTCTCTCATGTTGACAAGTGAATGGTTGGTTAGTTTTTAGCTCATGATCTGACTAAATATGCATAAAAATCTCACCGCCAACTTTTTTCCTGCAGACGTTTGTCTTTCCATCCTTTACATGAGTTTTGATGGAATAAAAAAATCTCTACCATTAGATAGTTAGTAATACATTATTGGCATTAAAGGAGCTTCTTGTAGAGATATACATGAAGTAAACAAAAGGCTTTGAAATATTACTGTTACACAACCTATTAGCTTTGTAACCTATCATATTTTATATGCTCAAACAACCCTGCCCTATGTCGGGCATTGTTAAGCTTTGAACTGATTGATAGGAACCTACTTTGTCATCTATGGGTCTTATTCGCTTTTTTCTTGCAAGATAATGTGTTTTTAGGATCGAATTAAATCGGTTGTATAGTTCCCTAAAGAATTTTTTTTTTTTAAGGATTGAAAAATGGTCATATAGATCAGTTTGTATGTTGTATAAGGGTTGAATAAATTAACACAAGTGACAAGGCTGTGTCATTCATGGAAAAAATAGAGTGGTTGAAATAATGTTCAAACCCTGCTGCCAATAGAAAAAGGGAATTATGCAAAGAAGGGGTGGCCGACTTTTCTGTTGGTAGAAAAGGATATACTAACATCACCTCGAAGAAGCACGTAGTTTTTAGTGTATTTTTCCAGGAGAGGTGGGAAGGTATGGTCGACAGTTGTTGGTGGAAGAACTGTGGCCCACACACAAGCCAACACTTGACAAAAAAAAAACCACAAGAAGCATAAGGTGGAAATCACTAAGAAGGAAGCATCACGGGCTAGACTAGTCAACACCACTCAATTGTTTATAAATCGCTATGGAAAAGACACACAACTGACCGATAGAAGGGAAACTGTCAGCATAATTAGTTTGTGGATGGAGTGCTATCAGAGCCAGCTAGACTTGTGTTAGTGCAGGTTTAATAACCACCACACATGTGGTCGAGTATCCTAGTTGAAGCCGTAGTGACGGTCTGTCAGCCACAATATGACCGAGAATTGGAGCAACTGTAGTTGACAAGTGGGGAAGCACATAGATCATAGTAATAAGTATGCAGGTGGGCTGTTGGGTCAGGTGCAAGAGCCTGCATCAAACTTCCCGCACCTATGTCCAAAATAGCTTTGCCTTCAAAATGGTGCACGTTCTCAAATATAGTTTTTTAATAAGCATACATCCTCACGTGTCACATTTGGGAAAAGAATTGTAGGGAATCTCCACAATTCCCTCACTGCTAATGTCTTTCCTTGTACCAAATCACTAAAATTCGTGCATAGCCTTTACTAAATAGCAAATCTTTTCTCTCTTCAACATCTCATAATCATAATGAACAATTGCCTCAAGATGTTTTTTATCAACGAAATTTTCCTCATGAGAAGGTGTCTCATCTCGAGGAGAAATTTTCTCATCAACAAACCATTTTGAGGGAATTTATAAAGAGGATGACAGAATAAATTTAAGAGAGATAGTTGAAGATGACTTCATATTTCCCCTGTTTTGTAGGTGAGGTGGGTAATGAGGCATTGATGGATCGAATATCAAAGGAAGAATTACAAACAATTTTGCATTGTTTCCAAAAGTATAAGAACCCTCAGCCACTTCGCAGGACAATAGAATTATTCTAGGGGTTCTATGACTTCCTTCAAACAGACCAACTAAGAATTGCTGACAAATTAAAATACACAGGCAGGATTTGGGAGCTTTCAATTCAACATTTCAGACTTTAATGCCAAAAAATTAGACAAGGATGAGATGATTTCAGACCCATATCACTATGTAATTGAATCTAAAAAATCATTGCAAAAATTAGAGCATTTAGGGTCAAAATCCACTAAGCTGATTCCATGTCATTAGAACAATTTTGCATCCTTCCTGGGAAACAAATCCATTATGGAATAAGAGTAGCCCAAGAAGGAATTTATAACATCAAACCAGAAAATTACAAGTAGTTAGTGAGTTTGTGTTTCCAAGGCATATGATAGAGAAAATTGGCTTTATTTAGGGCTACTCATCCATATAGGGTTCAATGTGCAATTGGTTAACTAGATAATGAATTGTATTTCCTCAATATCTTCACAATTCTAATTAATGACTCAGCATATTCTTCTATCATGCCTACAAGAGACCATGGGTAGGTATGACTAATGGCTCCTCTGCTATTTTTTTACTGTAGAGTAGGTGGTCTCAATAGAGTTATAACAAAGTCAAAAATAATTATAAGCTTGACAACTATACAAATAGGAATTGCCCTAAACTTGACATATTTACTCTTTATTGATTATGTTTTTCTTTTGGGTGATAGGACCAAGGCAAATGCAATTATGTTGAAGCACCCCACCCTTGAAGAACTAAAATTCCTACCTTAAAAACTACCAACAATTGAGGAGCTACAAGAATCAACACCATTTTTTATTTGAACCTAAATAGTCTTATTATCTCCGAGTATTTCCCTAATCACAATGACTAGTAGATTCTCCTCATGGATTATTTCTCTCATTCTATTTATCAGTAAAATCCACAAAAATGTATCCCTACATTTGAATCTTGGGAAAAAACATATAATTGTTATCATTTAAATTATCCATATCTCTTGGAGCCCAAAAATCCATTTGCTTTGGATAAGCTTTATCTATAACTTCAAAAGCAACCCTATTATAAGCTAAGGACCATTATGTCCTCTTGAGTCTTGACAAAGTATGATGGAATGAAATTGGGTGAAGACCAGATCTAGGTTTACCATGTTAGAACCTAGGTTCATTGAGATGACAACCTTGGTTTGAAGATATCCACCATACAAACTAGGACCACCCATACTTATCGTTGCCATCTCTCTTTCATCATCAAGATTAACATACTGAGGACCTATAACCCGTGGAGGCCCATGGTAGACATTGCAATGTAATTTATTAGAATACGAGCCATTTCTTATTATGAGATTTACCACATCCAAAAATGGCATCATTCACATCATTTTGAAGAAGTCTACAACTTAGGTCAACATAATTTTTTTCACATTTATGACTTCCCTCACATTTGTTCGGTCCTAAAACTCAAGCACTTTCATAACAAAAATAGGTAAAGTCAAACAAAAAAAATGGTCCACCCTCTTTTCATTTTCTAATATTATAATGATGTTTTATTAGAGACATTGATTGTTTGTTTGTTTTGGTTAGAAAAGGGTTTGCTCTTGGTTTTATGTGACTTTCAATTTATCATATGTAGCATGTTGAGAAATGGGAAATAATAATGTGTGACATTTATCTTGTAGAAATTGATGTTGAATGAAAAGATACATAGTTTAACCAAGCTACAATTCACTTTGGTAAAGGCGTAGGAACATTTTAAAAATTGCTTAAGAATACACCATATACAACGTTTGACCATAAGTAATATATGTATTTTTATTTTGCAGATATGTTCTTTTTTCTACCCAAGATATCACAAGAAGAAAAATATTGATATTATAGAAATTTTTTGAGGACCTCATTGAGGTTTATTTTTCTGATGTCCTACTTGATTGATACTTTCCCATATGTCAGGAAGACTTTAAATATGAATTAATATGTTTATGAAGCAAATCCAATTCAAATTTTATAGATATAAAAGATAAAAATAAATGTTAATGTATTTGTTTGATTGCTACTTGTCTCTGTTGTGGACAGGTTACAGGAAATGTAATTGGAAAAAGGATGGGGAGGCAATGCATATCACGTCTTGGATGTGGTTCATTCGCTGTTAGAGATAACTTAGACACCTGAGCCATTGACTTTCGAAATGTTTCTAGTAGGAATTCCTTTGGTTTTTAATGTTGTGATTATTTCACCTCATGGTTATTTTGGGCAAGAAATTTTTTTAGGAATGCCAGACACGACATCGATGGACAAGTAAACAAATTTTTTATAATTGCAATTTCCATTCCATAATATCCACTCTTTATTGTTTGATTGTATTTTGGATGTTTCTTTTGATTTTGTTTTTTCTTTTAACTATGAAATTGAAAATACTTAGTATCAAGTTAATTTAAACAACAACCAAAGTTTGAAGATAAAATTAGTATTACACTATATTGATTAGAATCCTTATTTCTATTTTGTGTTAAAATATTTTCATGACTATCAGAAAAAGTTACTTTCATGTTGTTATTTGAGTACATGTTTATATACTTGACTAATTTCATGCATTAGAAAATGAAATGTTGTTTTCAATAAAATGACAAGAATTAAACATCACACCTCAGATTATTTGTTTTCACAAGTTATCTACAACTTGAGCTTTTTAGCATATAACTCAGTTGACATGATTGTTCCTAAGCTTTCCTTGAAAGTTGAATACTAAGTTACTAAGGTGTTCTTTTCTATATATGGTGAAATTTTATTTGCTTTGTTTATACAGGTTATCTGGCCACATTATAGTGACCATTATCGCCCCAATGAAGAGAATTTGTTCGAGTTTCTTACTTGTATAGGGAAAAATGGCTTTGATATTGTTGATGTTGAGATATATGTCGTATAAACTATTTATAGTCTAATTTATTTTATATTCTAGTGTTCATTGTCTTTCATATTTTACAATCTGCATTGTATCTTCTTTTGTTTTCAGAAAATGAACTCAGTATTGATGGTAAGAAGCATGAATTGAAAAAAGAGGGGAGCAATAACATTTGAGTGACAAATGCAAAAAGAGGGAGAGGAGAACTGGTTTGGTGATACCCTTGGAGCCAATATCTCGCATAAGACACATACAAAGACTAATGGTCAAGTCTTCAGAGTTGGTGAATTCACCTGCAATGCCTTGAAAACAAAACGATAATTTTTTGAATTGTTGAAACACCATTTCATGTGTAAATTGTAGTCCAACCAATATTAAGTTGGAAACTCATATTGTAATACTTCAAAATTTCATATAATATAATTTATGTAGTTGAAATTATTTATAGTTGCACTTCGTATTGTTTAATATTGTAATTAAAATATGCAACTTTTTGTTTTCATATTAGATGAACATGCAGATTGTATGACGTTTTTTAAATCATACAAATTAATTTATGTTGATTAATAATGAACACAAAATCAATTTAAAACTACTAAATTAGTAGTTTATATTGATTAATGATGAACACAAATAAAATGAATATATGACTAGATTAGTCATTTATAATGACTATTAATGAAATTAAATGAAATGAATATAAACTACTAAATTAGTCGTTTATATAATGAATATGAAATTACCAAAATAAGATAAATGACTACTGCAAATGATAAATTTGTGATTACAAATGACGACTAAATTTTGCATATATATGACTATTAGTAGCTACTTTACAGTATCTTATAACATGACCAAAGTTTAGTCATATTTCTTCGGTCATTAATTGGTTTCAAACAATGATTAAAATTTGCATATATATGACTATTAGTAGCTAATTTATAGTATCTTATAACACGACCAACATTTTGGTCATATTTCTTTGGTCATTAATTGGTTTTCTTAGGTGATCGTATAGTAATATATTTTGTTGTATATTTGGTCATCGATTGTGACGATTAATGAACAAATCAAAGATTAAATAAATGACTAAATTAATGACCAAATCAGTGACTAAATTAATAATCAAATCAATGACTAAATTAATGACCAAATCAATGACTAAATTAATGACCAAATCAATGACCAAATCAGTGACTAAATTAATGACCAAATACACTATTAAACAACAAAATTGAGATAACTAATTAACGACTAAGCTAAAAATGACCAAAATTTGGTCGTGTTATAAGATACTGTAAATTAGCTACTATTGGTCACCGACCGAAAAATAGTCGTTTATATGCAAAATTTAGTCGTTTTTTTAGTAACTAATTAGCCATTTTGTACTAGTGTTAAGACACATATTTTCCAAGATAAACTTGATATAATGATGATTTAGGAAACAAAATTCTCATATCAAAGAGTCCCCTCCATTATCTCCAAATGTTATAAAGGAACCTAAATCATAGACATTGATTTAAATGATCAAGTGGGAGCTCTAGTTACGTGTTGGCATCCTGAAGATGTTTTTCTCGTAGATTATTGGGCAAATGATAGAGTTATAACAACCAAGTTCAAAATTTTAGCCTTATATCATGAGAGATATATATCCAACCTTTATATACCATGCATCTTTATCGAAATATCGTTCTCCCTCAGCATTCTGGAGAGACTAGGTTGGATGTTGAAAGATCTCTTGAGGGTAATTTTGGGAGAATTTAATATGATAAAATACCTCTTTGATAAAAAAAAAGGGTGGTAGTTGAAGGCTCGATCAAGATCCATATCACTTCAAAGAGGACATGCATGTCCTTAAGCAAGTGGATCTAGATACCATAAATGGCACTTTCACCTAGAACATCTAACATATAAGAATGCACCATGTTGCCTCCAAACTAGAGCGCTTACTTTTTTATGAAAATATCATGGAAAAGAACCTCTTCTTAGAATCCCCCATTCTTCCCTGCAGAGTCTTATATCATTGGCCCACCTCTGTAAGTATTAACATCATAACCAGGCATATGAATCAACATTTTGATTTTAATATTTTGTGGCTCTTGGACCCATCCTTCTTGGACAAGGAAAAAACATGGTGGATAGAATAACCTTCAAATTCAAGCTCTCCCATGAAGTATTTTCAACAAAAACTCAAATTTATTGAAAGTTGCATCAAAATATAGAATAAGAATGAATTTGGGGACATCTTTCAAGCTTAGAAAGCTCTTAAAGAATGCTTGAAATAAATAAAACAGTAAATCGTCATAGATGGTAGATAAAAATAACTTGTGATAGAGGAAGAAATCCCCATCATTCAAATCAAATATATGATAAAACAAGTGGAGGTAAAAAAATCATGCATGAGATGGCTCAAAAAAGGGAAGAAAAATTATAAATTTTTCCATTGCTCCATTCTTAATCATAGAAGCAGAAATAAAAGCTCCTTGTAAAAATTTATTAATACGAATGTATTACCAGATTCTCCTGATCTAAAAAATTAATCTTATGTTAAATACAGAATCCTTCCACTATTAATCTTGCGGAAATTAAATTGTCAATTGCAAAACTCATGAAGAAAATCAATCGCACATAAACATAGTTATTTAACGGGAAAGCTTAAAGCTAAAAACCCCAACTATCATATATTATGTATATCAATAGAATCATGTAATAATATCATACAAATCTTAGTACATCAAGCTCTCAGTACAATCAACAATCATTACACATTGTTATACAGAAATTTGCATCTTTATGCACCAATTTCTTGACTCCTGACAGCCTGCCTCCACTGTGAAATCCCTATTGAAGAAGACCCCTAAATGAATTTGAATTGTCCTTTCCTTGGCTACGCAATCCTCATTAGCATCTCCAATGTGTTTCAGTTGCATTGAATGCATCACTATAGTCACAATAGATAGTCCATCTCACCCTTTCACCTATCTCTCCATTGGGTCTCCACTGGAACTGACATGCAAGTAGTTAACTGCTATATTTGTTCATTTTTAAGTGAGTCTCTAGTTATGAATTAATTAAATAATTAATTCACTAAACTCTTACTAGTGTATCTTTCAGTTAGAATAGATACAACTAGCTCAACTGAGTTTAACTCATTTAACTTAGTTAAACTAAATAACAACTCCTGAAACTACTCTTCCAACTCTATCATAACTTTGCCACTTCAGTTCTAACTAAGTCCTCCATGCATGAATCACCACTAAACCCTAGGAATTGCGTAATTACTTCAGTCCACTGATTTTCCAAATATGTTCACTCAAATAAAGTGCTCCAAGAGAATAAGTTGATATTTACTGTCAGATTATTATTAAGGGCTAATAATAATTGACATGCACCTATTTTTAGATTAACGAACTATAAATAGACTTCGCCCAATATTCTAAAAATAGAATTTCACCTATTTTTCACATTTGATCAACCATCTACAAATAGCATCTTGCAACTTATAGAATATGCTCACCATGTCTAAAAATAGACATGCACCTAAAAATATCCTGTGGGCCCCACTTAGTGAAGGTGCTTACTTTTCACTAAGCTCATCATCTTATTGAATCTCAACACTCCCTCTCAAAAAGATAGCGGTTATCCTTCACCCTGATCCTGCCTCTATGGCATTCTAATTTTCTCCTGTTGAGTGCCTTCGTGAGAATATCTGCATCTTGATCTTCCGTAGGAATGTACTTAAGCAACATGATCTTCCACTGCACACAATCTCTGATATGATGATACCAGATATCAATATGTTTAGATCTATCATGAAACAAATCAAGAGTTTAATGCAACTCTAATTATCACAATGTATCACTGTAGTATCTAAATGAGAACTGAACAAACTGACCTGGATCTTCCTCATTCAGATAGCCTCACATGCAGCTTGACCTGCTGCCATATATTATGATTCCTTTGAACTGAATGCCACGGATCTTTGTTTCATGTTGTACCAAGAAAATATTGTAGATATGATACTAAAAACCCCTCCTAATGTGCTCTTTCTGTCCATTGGGCTGCATGCCCAATCTGCATTCGTGAAGCCATGCAACTTCACCTCATCTGTCTATCTGTACCATAAACCATACTCAGATGTGCCCCTGAGATACCTTAGGACATGCTTGCCTGCCTTCCAAAAGAGCTTGGTAGGCTTAACCATTTCTTTTGAAAGCTGTTTCACCGCATATCATATGTTCGGTCTTGTATTAACTAAATACATGAGCGAACCCACCAACTATCAATAAACAGTGGCATCCACTACCTCTGCCGATGTAGCATCCTCTTTCCTCCAATTTCCTAGAAGAGGAGTATCCATAGGCTTGTAGTCCTCCATGTGAAACTTACCAAGTATCTCCCAAGCATACTTTCCTTGAGACACAAACAGTTCACCTTCTTACTGCCATATTTCCAATCCAACGAAATAATGAAGGAGGCCTGAATCCTTCATCTCAAACTCCTTTGCAAGATCTGCCTTGCATGAGTGTATCAACTACCTATCACCCATTAGTATTAAATCATCAACTTAAAGAACAATTATTAAAATCTTACCCTCCACCACAATTTGGTATAGGTTTGCATCTGCTTCACTCTTGGTGAAACCAATTCCGGTGAAATAGTTTTCGATCTGAGTGTACCAAGCATGTGGTGCTTGCTTCAGCCCATACAGTGCTCTTTTGAGTCGGCACACATGCCACTCGCTGTTGAAGCTCTCAAATCCTTCAAGCTTCTCAATGTACACTTCTTCCTCAATGATCCCATTAAGGAACGCAGTCTTCACATCCATCGAATGAATGTGCCAACCCATCTGCGCTAAGAGAGCAAGGATGGTCCTTATGGAAGAATACCGTGCTACAGGTGCAAAGGTTTCTTCATAATCAATCCCCTCGATTTTTTAGAAGGCTCGGGAAAAAAATCTTGCCTTATAGTTCTTGATGCTCCCATCAGCAGCTTGCTTTACCTTGTAGATACATCTTGATCCTACAAATGATTTACCCATCGGCCTTGGAACAATCTCCCAAGCACTGTTTCTGACAATGGATTCATACTCCTCCACCATGGCATCTACCCATGTGGACTCCTACGCTGATTCTTCAAAAGAATATGGCTCTATCATGGTACACTTCCTCATAAGAGCCATGTATCTAGTAAATTAGTCAAGTGATTGTCTCTGTCTGCGCTGTGATGTAGGGTGTCCTACATTCTGTGTTGCATAAAACTTCAGTCTCTCAGCTTCTATGGTATTATTTTTTCCATTATTGATGTTTGGTTCTGCATTAGTGGACTCCTCCACTCCATGAATCTCCTCCTATGGTTGATCCACATCTAGAGGCTCATCTTTGGGAACAAGTAACTCCTCCTTTGCATGCAAGTGTAGCTCCCTTTCAAGCAACAACTTCATGGCTTTCACCTCATTGAATTTTATATCCCGTCGCACCACATTCATCCGACTATTTGGTAAATACACATGATAATTATGGGGTGTTTTTGTGTACCCCACAAATATCCCATCTTCTGCCATCAGCTCGAGATTCTTCCTGGCGTCCTTTGTCAAATGAATGTAAATAGATGAGCCAAAAATATTCAAATGAGAAATATCAGGCTTCTTACCAGTAAAGGCTTCTTCAGGTGTACTCATTCCAAGTACTCTATGAGGACAATGGTTTTTCACATAAACCGCAGTGTTACATGCTTCCGCCCATAAGTCCATCAGTAGGCCATGGTCATGCAGCATAGCTCATGCAGCACCCACGATTATTCTTTTCTTCCTCTCCACGACCCCATTCTCCTATGGGTTATGAGGTGCTATGATTTCTCTTCGAATTCCTTCTTTTCTCTATAAGTCTTTGAATTCGTTCAAGATATATTCACCACCATTATCACTTCGTAGAGCCTTTACTTGCTTCCCCGACTCCTTCTCCACCAATGCTTTAAACTCACGAAACTTTGAGAATGTTTCACTCTTCTTCTGCGTGAAGAAGAACCAGCATCTACGAGAATATTCATCAACAAATATAACATAATACCTGTGTTTTTTTATTGAAGAAACTGAGAAAGGTCCACACACGTCTGTGTGAATTCTCTCCAGGATCACCGAAGCACGGTTCTCCTTCTCATGAAAGGTGGTCTTCACAAACTTACCCATAGTACATCCCTTGCACTGATATGACTGTGAAAGATTACCCTTGGGAATTCCAGTAGAAATCTGCTGCAAAATCTTAAAGGCACCATTTTGAAGATGGCCCAATCTTCTATGCCATAATTCGCCCTCATCTCGGCTCACCACTTCTTCTACTTTGCCCATCATTGCATCACAGCCATCTACCTCTAGCTTGTAGAGATTCTTAACTCGAATCCCTATCCTCTAGGTTTGACCCATTGTTTTATGTTGCAAGAAAGCTTTTCCCTTGCTAAAAACAACGTCATAACCTCTGTCTTCCAGCATAGTGACTGAGACCAAGTTCTTCTTCAGACCTGGAACATGCATAAAATATTTCAATAGAAATGGTTTACCTGAATCCCAATCAAATTTAATGGTTCCAATGCCGGTTGCACTGTATCTACCATCGTCACCCATCTCTATATGCATTTGGAGATCCTTCTCCTCCAAGTCACTAAACAACTCCTTGTCACCCGTGATATGGAAGGAAGCACCACTATAAATATACCACACCGATCCCATTGCACTTGAAACAAAGCATGCGATCAAGGAGAAATCAAGTTTAAATTTCGAGGCTAAGGCCTCACTCACTGCAGCTCCAGTAGCCTTCTTGTTCTTCTTTTTCTGTGGGCAGTTAGTGGTGAGATGCCCATGTTCATGACAGTGAAAAAACTTCACTTTGGACAAATCCAGCTTCTTGCCTTTAGCCTCAGATTTTGGATGGGATTTCTTCCCCTTCCCTCTCCTTGCTTTGGTAGCCAAAGCACAATTCTCTTCATCATCATTTTTCGATGAAGAGCCATCCCTGGTATTCTGCCTTATCTCCTCCTGCACAAGATCCGACCAAAGTCGCTCCCAATCCAGTAGTTTCTCCTGTCCATTGACAAGGTCCTGATAATTGTTCCAACTCTTTAGTAATCCAAGGAGAGCCAATCTCACCAAGTCATCATCCACAACTGTAATTCCCACACTCCCCAGCTCATCCCTACATTGGACAAACTTCATGAGATATTTTGGAATACTGTCGCCCTTCTCCATTTTGATTTTTCTGAGCTTATCTTTCAGCGCCAACTTCCTATGGTCGCTGCTGCTTTAGAAAATATCTATCAAAGCCTTCGACATTGAAAATGGAGTGGCTTTCCTGTGAAGGCTTGACACAATATGGTCTTTCACACCTTCCAACATAATTCTTCTTGTCTTCGCCACCTTCTTTTTCCATGCGTCAAGTCCTACAGCATCGCTAGAAGTAGGCTTAGGAACATCTCTATCTATGAACTCCTTCAGTCCATTATCTTCAAGAACCACCTCCATCTTGTCCTTCCAAGCTATGTAATTCGAGCTACCCTCAAGTTAATACTCCAATCATAACCCATTGAAATACATTTCAATGAATACTCAACTGTCGCACCAAGAAATTTCTGTAGCAAATTCGAATTGTCCACTAGCACAAAACTCAACACCTCTTCACAATTGCAATGTCCAGTGATTAACACTGCTCCGATACCATGTAGAAATTTATTAATACTAATGTATTACCAAATTCTCCTAATCTAAAAAATTAATATTATGTAAAATACATAATCCTTCCACTATTAATCTTGCGGAAATTAAATTTTCAATTGCAAAACTCATGAAGAAAATCAATCGCACATAAACATAGTTGTTTAACAGGAGATTAAAGCTAAAAACGCCAACTATCATATATTATGTATATCAACATAATCATGTAATAATCTCATACAAATATGAGTACATAAAGCTCTCAGTACAATCAACAATCATTACACATTGTCATGCAGAAATTTGCATCTCTATGCACCAATTTCTTGCCTCCTGACAGCCTGCCTCCACTCCATAATCCCTATTGAAGAAGACCCCTGAATGAATTCGAATTGGCCTTGCCTTGACTGCACAATCCTCATTGGCATCTCCAATGTGTTTCATATGCATTGAATGTATCAGTATTGTCACAACAGATAGTCCATCTCACCCTTTCACCTATCTCTCCACTGGGTCTCCACTCGAACTGACATGCAAGTAGTTAAATATTGTATTTTTTCAGTTGTAAGTGATTCTCTAGTTATGAATTAATTAAATAATTAATTCACTAAACTCTCACTAGTGTATATTCAGTTAGACTAGATACAAGTAGCTCAAATTAGTTTAACTCACTTAACTGAGTTAAACTAAATAACAACTCCTGTAACTACTCTTCCAACTCTATCATAACTTTGCCACTTCAGTTCTATCTGAGTCCTCCAAACATGAATCACCAATAAACCCTAGGAATTGCGTAATTCCTTCAGCCCACTGATTTTTCCAAATATTTTCACTCAAATAAAGTGCTCCAAGAGAATAAATTGATATTTATTGTCGAATTATTATTAAGGGCTAATAATAATCGACATGCACCTATTTTTAGATTGACGATCTATAAATAGACTTCGCCCAATATTCTAAAAATAGAATTTCATCTATTTTTCACATTTGATCAACCATCTACAAATGGCATCCTGCAACTTATAGAATATGCTCACCATGTCTAAAAATAGACATACACTTAAAAATAGCCTGCGGGCCCCACTTGGTGAAGGTGCTTACTTTTCACTAAGCTCATCATCTTGTTGAATCTCGACACTCCTTCCTAAAAAATTTGGCCATTAAGCTATTAAGTCACGTTGATGTTGAAGATGAGATTATTTACTATTAACAACATATGTTATCAGAGTCTCCCCCCTCTAGAGTGTTGGAAATATTTTCATTGATGGAAAAAGACCACAAAGGAGCAGCACCAGAATTATCGTTAGGGAAAAGCAGCAGAGAAGCAGCAACAATAAGGAATAGGAGCAAATTAGGAAATGATGCAGTGAGAAAGCATAAAAGAGAGGCAAAGGAGCAGCAGAGAGGTGGGGATTAGCAGAGAGGCGGGGATCAACATTATACCATCAGCAAAGGCAAAGGAGCAAAGAGGACCAACATTAGAATCAAATGAACAAAGGCAGCAAAGGCAATTAAGGAAGCAAAGAAGCAAAGGAGAATATCAGGAGCAAAAAAATGCAATAAAGAGATAACAAAAATTATAGGAGCAACATGACAAAGAGGCAAAGGAAAATCATGAACGAGCTGGGTCGAGTCAGACTGTTTTTCGTTCAAAATAGTGCACCAGGGCGTGTGCAGTTCAACAGGTTGAGTCAGGTCACGTGCATATAATGTGAAGATTGTGTTGTATGAATACAAGTGAATGAAGTTCCTATGAACTTCATTGGAGATCGAAGTATAGGAGAACGGGTTGTATTATAGACGTGATTCTATTGACAGAGATTAGTGTGCGAGTGGAACGAATGGTGAGAATCAAGTCACAAAAATGATCACGAGTGATGGAAGGACCGGATCACAGAATACAGTTGGTGCACATCACAATTAGCGAATTTTATATTTATGTGTTAAGCAATCACAAATTGAATTTTTTATGTTGCAGTGCAATGAAGTAGACACGTGTTAGGTGGAGGTCCTTGTGCATATCACATAGCGCATGTGATATGGTATAACAATTAACAGTGAAGATGTAAACTTGCAAAGTTGCGATGCGATAAGACACAAAAAATGTGAAATGTGAAGTGCGGGAGATGACATGGAAATATGACATGGTAGTGATGTGGCAATGATGTGGCAATGACATGGTATGATGACGTAGAGATGACGTGGATTTGGCCTGCACATTGCACATCGCATGCTCAGGAGGATAAGCATACAAGAATCATGTTCAATTTCTGAAGTGCGAAATGAGATAAGAGTATTAGATGTGATATACTTCAAAGCTAAAGTCTAGAGGATTTAAATTCCGGCATGGGACTGATTCGCATACCACACATTTCTATCGGCGATTCTTATATTTATATGTTAGGGCATCGTAAGTTAATTGTTTTAAGTTGTAATGCGATAAGAATTTCGGTTTGCGATGCGATGTGATTGTGTATCGCATAGGATAAGGGGAAAATTGTTATTTCTATGAGCTAAATCTTGCAACATGCGATAAGGGGTGGATGCAATGTAGCTTCAGAGTTAAATTTCAAATGATTTCAAATCCGAAAGTAAGGATAACATAATGTAAAACCAATGGAATTTTGAAATGCGATGGAAAGGAAAACACGATACATTATTCAAAGGAAATAGAATATATTTCAAGTCCAACCTTATGCCTGTTTGAGTGGAAAATGTTTGAACACCACTAAAGGAGACTCAGGTAAGTGATCTGACACAGAACAAAGGGCAAAGGAAAAATCTAAACGTTGTGGTAATAAGAAGACATGCACCATGGGTCGAGTCAGTCTAAAAAATACCTCCGAGCAGAGTCAGGTGTTGAGAAAAGCAGAAGGTTGTACGCTATGCGTAAGAGAAGGAAGGTAGTTGGGCAGAGTCAGGAAAAAGGAGATATGGTGGCACTATTGGAAACGCAACAACATGGGTCGAGTCAGGAAAAAAAGGTGGTTATCTAGCACAGTTAGAATATAACAATAGAAATATAAAAGACAAAGGGATAGCAAGCAGAAGAGAACAAATGCATAGCAAAGCTAAGAAGATGAAAACGCTGAGTTGAAATATGTTGTATGAATGTAAATATATTGATATATTTTATATTGTTTGTGATGCAAAGGAAAGTATCCAAGGAAAAGAAAAACTCAATTTGATACTAAAATAAATGTATATATTGTTATAACATTCTGAATATGCTGAGTGAGGAAATGAGTGGGTGGAAGGCAAAGAGTCATGCCTGTTCACTTCATATTCCCATATAGAATGCAACCATTCATGAATTTATCTCTATAAATGATGTTATTTCAATGTGCATAGGGTGGTTAGAGAGTGGAAGAATGAAAGTGAGATGATAGAGATGTTTTGCACATCCAGAGTTGATATGAAGCATATATGAAGTCTGAAAAGTTAGCAGTGAAGAAGGAGTAAAACAAAGTTGATATCTAGGTAAATCAACATATGATTTTATTGTAGTATGAGGGATTTGGAGCTTCCATATCAAGTTGTAGCTTGAAAGATGTCCAGTTGTAGCTGGTTGAGGTAGGAGCCTCTTGTGGGTTGTAGCCTGTAGAAAATAGATGGGAGTTGGAGCTTCTGTGCAAGTTGTAGATTGGATAAATTGAGGTGGTAGCCTCTTGTAGGTTGGAGCCTACAGAAAATCAGTTGTGAGAGGGAGTTGGATCTTTCCTTTGCATCACAAAAATAATAATATGTGGTTTTCTCCCTTATGGGTTTGCACTTATATCTATTGTCTATTTGCATGATGATTATTTGTTGATGTATTATGTTTAATCTTATTATTACTTGTTGCCCATATATTAAGTTTGATGATTCATTATATATTAAGTTGCTTATGAAATGGAGGTGTAAATAAGTTTAAAGAAAAAGAGTTTTAAATGTCCATGAATGTACCATACTGATTCACCCCCCACCCCGTCTCAGTTAAGCTAAGGGTTCATCAATTGGTATCAGAGCCAAGTTCATTCTGTATCATTTTAACAATTGGAAGGAGGTCCTAGGTCCACAAAATGGCTAGCCTAGAAGGATCCTTAACAAATAAATCCCCATTGTTCACTGGCACAAACTATGCTTTCTGGAAAATAAGAATGAGGACATACTTAATGTCTCTAGGAATAGAATTTTGGGCTGTTGTGGAAGAAAAATATGCACCAAAGGATATGGACACTGAGGAAGAATATAAACAAAATTTCAGAGCTAATGCAAAAGCAATGAATGCACTCTTGAGCGGTCTAAGTGAGTCAGAATTTATGAAAGTAGTGCATAGTAAGATAGCCAAATATATCTGGGATACTTTAGGATACATTTATGAGGGAGATACAAAGGTGAAGATGGTCAAACTACAAGCACATAGAACTCAGTTTGAAAACTTAAAAATGAATGAAGATGAAGATATAGTTGCATTCTTCCTAAGAGTTGCATAAGTTGTGAATATCATGATAGGCCTAGGAGAAGAAATTAAAGAAAGTGTTGTAGTACAAAAATTATTGAGATCTCTACCACCCATGTTTAATCCTAAGGTTTCTACCATAGAAGAAATTGCAAACTAGGAAACCTTAACCAGAAACCAATTACTTGGGAACCTAATAGCATATGAGATGAGACTTCCTAAAGGGAAGTAAAACATGAGGGAGGTTGCCTTTAAGGCAGACAAGTGCATAGAATAAAAGTAAGGTACATGTTCATGCTTTGATGAAGAAGAATCCAAATTTGTCAAAATATTGGAAAGAGGAATAGGTAAATATAAAGGTAAAATTCCATTTAAGTTCTTCAATTGTGGAAGAGTGGGGGACTATGCTTCAAAATGTCCTCATAAGAAAATAGAGAATCATTCAAAAGGGAAAGAGAAAAGAAATTTCAGCAATAGGTAGAAATGGAACATATTTAATAGAATAAAATTCTATGCTAAACAAGATAGCACTGCATCTGAGAGCTCAGATGAATCCCCTAATGAATAAGGAACATCAGAATTCATTTTGATGGCCAACGAAGAGCTTGAGAAAGATCTCCTGGGATTTGAAGAAGAAGGTGAGGTAGATCTTGAGGGGGATTTTGTGAGTGCCCTAAAGGAAATAGATAGACTCAAGCTCAAGACTAGAAAACAGAAGGCAATCCTTCTAAAACATGTAAAGGAAGAACCAAAATATAAAGATTTTATCAAGTTTAAAATTGAACTAGAAGAAGAAAGGAAAGTAGAAGAGATTCTCCTACAGCAAATAAGGGAGAAAAGTTAGGAATGTGGAAGATTGGAAGAAGAGTTGGTGAGTCTGAGGAAGAAATTGGGAAAGGCTCAAAATGATTTAACAATGAACATTCAATGGTTAAAAGGTGCTGAACAATTGGACTGGATATTAAATGCACAAATATCTCCTCTTGTAAATATTGGGATAGGATATGAAGGAGAATCTAGCAATTCGGAGGCAAAGGATAAGAAATCTATTACATTTGTGAAATTTGTCCTAAAATAAAACGTTGACTCCCATCAATCTCAGAAAAAAATTGTGGGAAACCCTTCAAAACCTCATGAGCTGCAGTAAAAATCCACCACAAGGAAAGCCCTGGAAACAAAAGGAGTGAACAACCAAGCAACATTCCAACACAGATCAAATGGTCTCCAAAGACAGAGTTTTCATATGAACATATGGCTATATCCCAAAACAACATTCTCCGCCAGATACAGATACTACTTCCATGGGTATTTATTTTGCTGTAAAAGGTTCTATCATAAAGCTATGGAGTGTAGAGCGTATAGAAGTAGACTGGAGTATGGAAAATCAAAGGGAATCAATAACAATGGTGGATTCACTCGTGTACATGATCCATTCTGAAATACAATCAAATTTTTTTGCTAGCATAAAAATGGGCACAAGTCTAACAAATGTCCTCTCAAATATTTTTATCCATCTCCTCAGAAAATGTATAGAACAAATAGCTGCATGCAATGGAAAAGGAAGCTAAATAAATGTGATCTGGCTCTAATTGCTCAAGATCAGAACAATCAATGGTATGTGGAGAGTGGGTGCTCAAAACATATGACTGGAGACCAAAGAAAGTTTGTAACTTTTGATGAAAATAAATCTGGGAATGTAACATTCGGTAATGATAGAGAAGGGAAAATCATGGGAAAAGTCACAGTCAGCTTGAATAATGGAAGAGGAGAGGCTCAGGATGTACTGTTTGTATATGGTCTAAAATCCAATCTGCTAAGTGTTAGTCAAAAGTGTGGTAAAGGTTGTGAGGTCCTTTTCAGATCCCAAGATTGTGAAGTAAGGTCAATCACCATAGGAAAGACCTTGGTCAAAGGTGTTCAAACAGAGAGTAATTTTTATATAGTGGAAGAGGAGAATGAAGCATGCCACATCAGAAAACTTGAAGAATCTTGGCTATGGCATAGAAGATTGGGACATCTAAATTTTGACCACATCATCAAACTGAGAAAAAAGAAAGTTGTCAGAGATTTGCCTACAATAAAGAAGCCACCAAATACCATATGTAAGTCCCGCCAACTGGGAAAAAAAACCCGCACATCGTTCAAAGCTAAATAACAACTATCTACAAGTAAGCCTCTTCAGCTTGTACACATGGACCTGTGTGGACCTTCAAGAACAAATGCACTAGGTGGAGAATCTTATTTCATGCTGATAATCAATGATTTTTCCAGATTAACATCGGTGGAATTTCTAAGATACTAATCCGAAGCGTTTGAGAAATTTAAGATATTCAAGGCACTGGCAGAAAATAAAACTGGATGTAAACTAAAATGCATTAGATCATACAGAGGAGGTGAATTCACAGGTGATGAGTTTGCAAACTTGTGCAATGATTGTGGGGTAAAGCAACAATTTACAGTTGCAGAGACACCTCAACAGAATGGAGTGGCAGAGAGACAAAACAAGTTTGTACAACAAATTTCCAGAGCCATGATGCAAGAAAGAAACATTCCCCAAACCTACTGGACATAATCAGTACACATATTTGTTCATATTCTCAACAAATCTCATCTCAGACCAAATTGTGACAAGACTCCATATGAACTGTGGCATGGGAAACCGGCATCAATTAAGCACTTTAGAGTCTTTGGCAGCAAATGTTTCATAAATAATAATGATGAAAAAATGGGGAAGTATGATGCAAGAGCTGATGAAGGAATATTTTTGGGATATGCATCAAAGAGTAAGGGTTATAGGTGCTACAATAAAATACTGCATAAAATTGTGGAAAGCATTGATGTGAGATTTGATGAAGAACTACCAAACAGAACCAGAAGTACAAACTGTGTCAATATTCTGAATGATCATCAAGGTGAGAATCAAGAAAATAAAGAACATAATGAGACAACAGAAGATACAGAAATAACCTCAAAAGGACCCTCAAGACACACTCAGAAGAACCATCCAGAAGATCCGATCATTGGAGACAAGAGTTCATGATTCCAAACTAGAAGACAACTAGCCGAACAGACCGAGGAAGTGTATCTAGTCATGTTGCCACTGATAGAACCGAAGAATTTTGATGAAGCCAACAAAGACAAAAATTAGATAAATGCTATGAACTAAGAATTAGACCAGATTGAGAAGAACAAGTTAATACCAAGACCTATTGGGAAAAATGTCATTGGCACAAAGTGGATATTCAAGAATAAGATGAATGAACAAGGTTAGGTAATCAAAAATAAAGCCAGACTTGTATGTAAGGGATACTCTCAAATCAAATTACTTGACTATGATGATAATTTTTTCCCTGTAGCAAGAATGGAAGCGATTAGAATGTCTCTGGATTTTTCATGCTCTCATGATTTCAAGGTATATCAAATGGATGTGAAGTCAGCCTTCTTAAATGGAGATTTAGAGGAAGAAGTCTACATGGAACAACCTGAAGGATTTTCCTTAGCAGATAAACATGACTATGTTTGCATATTAAATAAACCCCTATATGGTCTCAAACAAGCACCATGTGCATGGTATTCTAGGCTGGACAAGTACTTTCAAAAACAAGGTTTCAAGAAGGGAGGAGTAGACAACAATCTGTATATAAAGGCTGATGAAAATGAACTCTTAATTCTAGTAGTATATGTAGATGACATCATTTTTGGTAGCAACAAGGATGAGTTAGTAAAAGGATTGCAAAAGAGATGAAGTCAGAATTTGAGATGTCTATTATTGGAGAGCTTACCTTCTACCTAGGACTTCAAATTCTATAGAAGAACAAAGGTATATTCATTTCATAGGAAAAATACTTAAGAGACATGTTAAAAATATTCCAAATGGAAGACTGCAAACCTGTGTCAAATCCTATGATCACTGGATGAAAGTTATGTGATGATGATGGATTTATAGATGTAGATCAAAGACTTTACATATCTATGATAGAAATTTTGCTATACCTAACAGCCTCTAGACTAGACATTATATTGGTAGTAGGACTTGTGGCAAGATATCAAGTAGCACCAAAAAAAAATCACTTGCTAGAAATCAAGAGGATATTTAGATACCTGCAAGGAACTGCACATTATGGCCTATGGTATCCGAAAGGCAAAGATTTCACATTGACAACATATACTGATGCAGATTGGGTGAGTTGTGTGGACAACAGGAAAAGCACAAGTGGAGGTGCATTCTATCTAGGAGAAATTCTAGTGGCATGGTTAAGCAAGAAGAAAACATCCGTCTCTATATCTACAACAGAAGCAAAATACATAGCAGCAGCAGCTTGTTGTACACAAGTGATGTGGATGAGACAAGCTCTTCAAGGCATGAAGGTAAGCATCACTGAACCTATTTCTATCAAATGTGACAATACAAGTGCAATAAGTATATGAAAAAGTCCAGTGCTTCATTCGAAGACCAAGCACATCCCAATAAAGTACCACTTCCTCATAGAAAAAGTAGCAGAGAAAATAGTAAAGATGGAATGTGTCCCAACAAAGGAAGATACAATAGACATATTCACAAAACCTCTTGCTAGAGAACCATTTGAATATCTAAGAGACAAACTAGGGATAGTGTCTGCAGATGGTACTCTATGATACGATGAGAAAAAAAAATGAAAAAAAAAAATATGTTGAAAAAAATGCACTAGCAAAGGCTGCAATATCAGGAACAGAAACAGAGCAGTCGTCCAGTCAATATCAGACAAGAAGCATCATTCCAAGGGGAGGGCAGGCATCACCCATGAACATCGAAATAAAGAGGAACCTTGAATGATGCTGAAGATAACTACTGTTGAAGAAATTCTCTTGATTTTAGCCAAAAATTTCAGTAGTCTAGCACATTTCAGCACTATACATGCAAATGCAATGACTCCTAAAGTATTCTGTCAACCTTACTTAAACATCAAATGGAGCAGTAGTCCCATCTAGGGATGTGGAAAAAATGAAGAATGCTTATGCATAACTATAGTAATGCAATGATGGAAAATACACTAGAAAAAGGTGTAATCCTTTGCCATTGATGTCAAAGGGGGAGGAAAATCAAGCAGAGGAAGATAGACACTTCTCAGAATGAAAGGGGGAGGAATTGTTGGAGGAAGTGTTGTCGTCAATGCCAAAGGGGGAGACTGTTGGAAATATTATCAATGATGGCAATGGAGCACAAAGGAGCAACACCAGAATTATCATTAAGACAAAGGAGTAGAGAAGCAGCAGGAATAAGGCAAAGGAGAAGATCAAGCAATGATGCAGTGAGAAAGCATAATAGAGAGGCAGAGGAGCAACAGAGAGGAAAGGAGCAGCATTAGACCATCAAAAAAGGCATAGGAGTAGAGAGGAGAAATATTAGAATCAAAGGAACAAAGGCTGAAAATGCAGTTAAGGAAGCAAAGAAGCAAAGGAGAAGATCAGAAGCAGCAAAATGTAGTAAAGAGATAACAAAAATTATAGGAGCAACATGATAAAGAGGCAAAGGAAAATCATGAACGAAATGGGTCAATTCAGACTGTTTTGCATTCAGAACAGTGCATGAGGGCGTGTGCAGTTCAATGGGTTGAGTCGGGTCACATGCATATAAAGTGAAGACTGTGTTGTATGAATACGAATATTGAACAAAGTTCCTATGAACTTCGCTGGAGATCAAAGTAAGGCAGAACTAATTTTATTACAGACATGATTCTATTGATAAAGATCAGTGTGCAGGTGGAATGGACGGTGAGAATCAAGTCACAAAAATGATAGCGAGCGATGGACAGACCTGATCAGAGAAGACGGATGGCGCACATCGCAATCGGTGACTTTTATATTTATGTGTTAAGCAATTGCAAGTTGAACTGTTTAAGTTTCGATGCGATGAAGTGGACACGTGTTGAGCAGAGGTCCTTATGCATATCCCATAGCGCATGCGATATGGTATAACAGTTAATGGTAGAGATGTAAACTTGTGAAGTTGCGGTGCGATAAGACACAAAAATTACGAAATGAGAAGTATAGGAGATGACATGGCAAGATGACGTGGCAGTGACGTGGTGATGACGTGGAAATGTCATGGAAAGGTAACGTGGCACAATGACATAGAGATGACGTGGATCTGGCCTGCATATCGCACATCGCAAGCTCAGGAGAATAAGCACACAACAATCATGTTAAATTGTCGAAGTGCAAAATGCGATAAGAGTATCAGATGTGATTTACTTCAAAGCTAAAGTCTATAGGATTTAATTTTGGGCATGGGACCCATTCGCATACCGCACATCACTATCGGCGATTCTTATATTTATATGTTAAGGCATCTTAAGTTAATTTCTTTAAGTTGTGATGCGATAAGAAGTTCGGTTTGTGATGCGATGCGATCACATATCGCATATGATAAGGGGAAACTTGCTATTGCTATGAGCTAAATCTTGTGAAATGCGAAAAGGGGTGGATGTGATGTAGCTTCAGAGTTAAATTGCAAAGGATTTCAAATCCGGAAGGCTTTTTAGTTAAGAAATTGCATCAGAAAGGAAAAGGATAATATAACGTAAGACCAATGGAATTCCGAAATGCAATGGAAAGGCGAACGTGATACATTATTCAAAGGAAATAGAATATACTTCAAGTCTAGCCTTACGCTTGTTTGAGTGGAAAAAGTTTTGAACGTGGCTAAAGGAGACTCGGGTAAGTGACCCGACACAGAACAAAGGGCAAAGGCAAAAGCTAAACGTTGCGGTAATAAGAGGACATGCACCATGGGTCGAGTCGGGCTCAAAAATACCTCTGGGCTGAGTCGGGTGTTGAGAAAAGCATAAGGCTGAACGCTGCAGGTAAGAGAAGGAAGGTAGCTGGGCATATTCGAGTGAAACGAGATATGGTGGCACTGTTGGAAATGCAACAGCATGGGTCGAGTCAGGAAAAAAAGGCGGTTATGCAACACAGTTAGAATATAACAGCAGAAACATAAAATACAAAGGGACAACAAGCAGAAGAGGACAAATGCACAGCAAAGCTAAGAAGCTGAAAGGTTTGAGTTGAAATATGTTGTATGAATGTAAATTTATTGATATAATTTATATTGTTTGTGATGCAAGGTCAAGTCTCCAAGGCAAAGAAAAACTCCATTTGATACTGAAATAAATGTATGTATTTTTGTAACATTCTGAATATTCTGAGTGAGGAAATGAGTGGGTGGAAGGAAAAGATTCATGCATGTTCACTTCATATTCCCATATAGAATGCAAATAAACATGAAGTTATCTCTATAAATTGCATTATTGAAATGTGCATAGGGTGGTTAGAGAGTGGAAGAATGAGAGTGAGAAGATAGAGATTTTGTGCACATCTAGAGATGATATGAAGCAGATATGAAGGCTGAAAAGGTAGCAGTGAAGGAGTAAAACAGAGCTGATATCCAAGTAAATCGACATATTATTTTATTGTAGTGTGAGGGAGTTGGAGCTTCCATATCAAGTTGTAGCTTTATAGATGTCCAGTTGTAGTTGGTTGAGGTAGGAGCCTCCTGTGGGTTGTAGCCTGCAAAAAATAGACGAGAGTTAGAGCTTCCGTGCAAGTTGTAGCTTGCAGAAATTGAGGTAGTAGCCTCCGATAGGTTGGAGCCTACAGAAAATCAGTTGTGAGAGGGAGTTGGAGCTTTCCTTTGCATCACAAAATTAATAATATGTGGTTTTCGCCCTTATGGGTTTCCACTTATATCTGTTGTCTATGTGCATGATGATTATGTGTTGATGTATTGTGTTTCATATGCTTATTACTTGTTGCCCACATATTAAGTTTGTTGATTCATTATATATTAAGTTGCTTATGAAATGGAGGTGTAAATAAGCTTAAATAAAAAGAGTTTTAAATTTCCATGAATGTACCAAACTGATTCACCCCCCACCCCCTCTTATTTTAGCTAAGGGTTCATCATAGAGTTGAATCATTCAAGAAAATCACCCATTTCATCTCTACCTTAATCAATATGGAGCAAAGTGAGGCTCTACTTCATCCTACTACCATACATGAAGTAGAAGAAACCATCTTTGTAATTCCTCTAAACAAAGCTCCAGACCCTAATGGATTTACCTTTGATTTCTATTAAGCATGTTGATCATTCATACAAGATGATGTCTCGAGAGTTGTGGAGGAATTTCAATTAACAAAATATATCCTACCATCCATCAATACAACTCTTCTTAGACCCATGTGCCAAAAAAATATAATGTATAACACCCTAGTGGTTTTCACTCTATTTCCATTTGCAACACTATCTACAAAATTATCTCTGAAGTCATTTCCAATCATTTGAAACTGCTTCTTTCATCACTCATCTCTCTAGAGCAAACATTCTATATTGAAGGAAGAAAAATTTCAATGGGATAATAGTGGCCCAAGAGTCAGTTCATTCCATTCATCATTAAAAAAAGTAGGTATGCTCATCAAGATTTATTTATCTAAGGATTTTGACAAATTAATTTGATCTTACATTTCAAAAATTCTCAGTGTTTCATATCTCGAAATCCTAGATAACTCATATTTTTTTCCTTATCTCCTCTATCTTATTTAATGTATATTCATCTAAGGCTTTCAACCCTTATATATTAATTCATCGAGATGATGATCGTTCCACCTGTATCTTCATCCTCATAGCCAAAGGGATAAGATAAACCCTAAAACAAGTTGTTACTATTGGTTCGATCAATGTTCTACGCTTCTCCAACTCTAATGAGAAATCCTTGTATCAACAAATTTTGGATGATATCATGCTCATGGGTGTTCCAAATATCCAAGAAATGTTATATTTTTTAAAATTCTTGGATGATTTTACAATTGCCTTAGGCATGGACATATATTTACAAAAGTCTAAGATATTTTTCTTTACTACTCCCCCTGCTATTCAATGACATCTCACTAATCTCTTGGGCTTCAAGAAAAGCACCTTACCTGCTACCCTTTAGCTCACAATTTCCTATGTACCAAAATTTTCTTTAGCCTTATTCAAAATTTTACTAACCTAATGGATAGCTAGACTATCTACTCACTTAACATATTTGACAGAACTATTCTCCTTAAATATGCCTTTGATGCCTTACCCATGTATCTTATCTCCACCAGTGAGGCACCTAAAAGAATCCTTCAAAAAATCAAATTCCTTCAGTGATATTTCTTATGGGGGGGGTGGAAAAAGAAAAAAATGAGCAGTATTTTATTTTCATAAATTATGTCTCCCCAAAAAATCAGGAGGATTGAGCCTCCAAGATCTAGAAACTCTGAACAATGCCCTAGAATCCAAACTTTAGTGGCTCTGGTTGTAAGAAGGTTAGGACTTACTGAAGAAAATATGACCCAATAAATATAGCAACCACATTTCTAATAACTCATCATATCCAGGTAGTTATCTTTCCAATGGGCTCATCTATCTAGAATCTGGCCTGTAAAGGAAAGATTTAATACAAAAAAAAAATTCTTTCGGGAAATTAGGGATGGAAAATATGCCCACTTTTGGGATGATTATTAGAATAAACTTCCAAAATTTCTTCCCAAGAACATCTTTAATATATATATTATGATATGAAATCTCAACAAAAAATTCTTGTGGTTGATTACTGGGAAAACATCTCCCTAGAGACCAATTGTCCTCGATGGCAATGTCCCTCCTCTTAGGACATCCTCTTATCAACCAAAGCTCTTGAATTATTCATGGAAACTTTTCTACATCATAAAATACACTATTATGAAGATCCAAGGAAACTTTGTTGCATATTTCAATCACAAGGTTCGTTAACCATTAAAGAATCTTACTTCCTTCTAGAAAATCACACTCACACTCTGAATTAGGATGTGTGGTCTAAAACCTAGCATTAGAACCTTTGGCCCAATACAAATTATTTTCTCTGGATTATCCTCCATATAAAAACACTAACCTAGGATAAGCTTCTCTCCATGGGTTATGTTGTTCCCTCACTCTATTTCTTATGCCAATATAGTAAAGAAAACTATGAACATATTTTCCTCTTTTTTCCTCGGGACTAGGATCTTTGGAAATATTCCTTCAATCTCCTTAGAAAATATTTTCGAATATAAACTTACCCCCATACTTGATAAGTAATTGGCCACTTCCCCATTGTGCATTCCCATTCTTAATAGATAATGGAGTCTTGCACCTGCCTTTGTCCTCTGGATTCTTTGGAAAGAACACAATCAATGCATCTTATGACTCTCTCTATGGAACACATGTCTTTGTAATCTTACAGAAACCATCATTTCCTCTAGTTATTCAACCTCAGAATGAAAAGTCTAAGAATTTGAGGCACCTATTGATCTAAAATCTACATGATTGATTACTTGCACAATTTACTAAGGAAGTTTTTCTATGAATGAATGAAGGAAACTAGGTTATTATTATTCCTTAAACATAAACTTGTGAACAGTAACTAAGCATAAACATAAAAAACAAAAGATGCAAAGACAACAAAAATTGATTATGGAGTTCATTCCACCTGGACTACATCTCCGGGTCCGCTTCCAAGTGGGTGTTTGTTTTATTAGGAATTCTCCAAAGATTTTATTTACATGAAATTTCACTAGCTAGTATGTGCATGTAGGCACTACTGGTTACTGCAGAAAATAAGCCTTATGTATCAGCTTTCCAACACCTATCTCCATTCTCAAAATGGCTCAAGGATGGCCAAGATATGACTACATGAAGAAAGACAGTCACATACAACACCCTGTTCAGAAACTCATTATTCACTCCCCACTCCACCGGTGAAATGGCTAATGTTTTATAATGCCTCAGGCAAGTTACAAGGTCGAACCTCTCGGGCTATACATAGCAACTATTTTGGTTTGGTGAACTAACTTTTACATGGTGCAATGATATTTCAACACCCCAACGCAACCTTAGGTTAGCGCATTTCTTTTATCATACAACATTAAATTTAATACCTATTTTGGGCATACATTATTTAATATATAGTGCATTACTTTGGATATGGCGCATTTTGTATGGTTTACAAATCATACCTTACAACCTTAGTTTATGGCTCTTTGTTTAATACCCGATATACATATCTGTTAACAAACTTTATCACTGAAACCTGGATTATGGATATGTATATCTCCAGTGATCAACATGAACATAGACCCGTGGCTTTTCTCCAGTGGTTTTAGCTTGCTGCAATAGGAATATGGTGATGGTATTATTTGAGTAATTTTAAACACAACATATGGTTTGTGGAATTAATTTATTTGGATATCACCAACCTGACAGTCCACATAAACACAACCTCATGGCCTAACCCCCGGTGATATTGACTTGCTCCGTGCCACCTAATCGCCACCTCAACCATCTACATTTTTTTTGCAACTGTGCCACCTCCGATGGTGACTGCACCTGTGGTGAAACCCGTGGAAAACTACTAAACTGTCTTTCCATGTATGAAGGTGCCATCTCCCTGCCGTTGTTGGACTGCCACCTGTGCCATCGGACTTGGATCCGCCATTTAAATATATATGCCAATCGTTAGTATATTTACCATATTATCTCCGACGATACCATATTTTTGTAACTATTGGTTATAAGGTATTAAATATTTGTGCCATGTTTTTGGTACCATAGGTTTATTCCTTAGGTTTTAATATTGTATCATAATAATCCTGCTCCAACATCTTATATGGTTTTGAAACCATATATTTTTTTTCCATAGGTTTTTAAACATAGTTTTCACCTTAGGTTAATTTTTTGACATTAAAAATGTGCCATAAACATACTAATGCACCCATGACATGAAATATGAATCTTTAACCAACCAAAGCCCAAAATATCACCATTCACTTGCAGATATGCATTTGAAACTGAACTTTGAACCTTTTGACTGTATTGACTAGACTATTTCCACGTGTCGAGCAGTGGGAATGCCACATGTACAGCAAGGCTTATTTCACACCTATTCATCATAAAATTTAATGAATGATTTCTCCTTCATCCGGAGACCAAATGAGAAACTGAAAGTACCGTCAGATTCAGAATGATGGGCTCTACCACTTGGTGTTATTTCCAAAAAGAGTTGAACCCTTTGAACTTGGATCAACTAGAGGATCCTCTTGAATCATTTCTCTCCACTGGAAGATTTTGGACCACCAAAATTTTGGTCTTAAGCAGACATGAAGTGAGGATAAAACTCCCTCAACCTTTCGATCACCATCCACCTTTCTTTTCCTGGATTCATTCCTTTGAATCTCACTCAATAATACTTGACATCTCAATGCCTGGAAGTGGGGACCTTCCTTTTAGCTTCACCTTTCATCCTTATTATGTTGATGTAAAGCCATACTTGATCACCAACCTGAAAGTGATGACCCTTCCGATGCTTATCATGACGCATTTTGAACCTATGAATTGTTTCATACATATGAGAAAAATAGAAAATCCATTGTAGTTGTTCCACTATATTTCCTTCACCAACATGCCCTGAAACACAAGAATAATATGCTTTCCTAATCAGATGCGCACTTTGTCCCTGCAGTATGCAAAACTTGCCAAGATGGTAAGATAACCTATTATGAACATGGTAATTTACTTCTTCCACCTGAGCATCACAAGTTAGTGATTCACAAACTTCTTTGAAAACTGTATCTGCAACATATTTTTCGATGTAACTTTCATGTGCTAAAGAACTATTTTGCAGAATAACTGAAACATTCAAAGAATATCTTGACAAAATATCAGCTACTTTGTTTTTGATACCTTTCTTATACTTGATTACTAAGTGGAACTGCTGCAAAAAACCCATTCATATATAATGTCGATATTGCTGCAACTTAGTTTGATATTGAAGGTATTGAAGTGGTTGATGATCTATTTGAATAATTGTTTCATTTGCATACCTACTAGCATCAATTTATATTTCAAACAGTTGTTGAAGGTCTAGTGGAGTTGTTACAATTTTCTACTTTAAAGTTTCACATGCTTTATTTTTGTTTTCCTCCCTCCTGATAGGAGACTTTAACATTTGGTAAAGCATGAAGTGGTGATGGAATAAAAGAGAAATGAAAAACAAACTTCCTCCAATACTGAACAGCACCCACGAAACTTCTAAATTCCCAACTTGAACTGAAAGTAAGAATATCATCGAGATAGGCTATAACAAACTTATCAAGAAAAGAATGAAACACATCATTCATCACTCTCATTAAATTTACTGGAGCATTGCATAAACCAAATGACATAAGCAACCATTCATAAATCCCCTTCCTAGTCTTACCTGCAGTTTTCCAAACATCATTCTCTGCAATACACATCTAATGATAACCATTTATTAAGTCTATTTTAATGACTGATATACAATACATGCCAATATTCAGAAGAGGTGCACTAGATATTAATTGAATCTCATGTTGTGTTTCTCATTTTGGAAGGAGACTTTTTGGTTCTTTAAACATTTCTTAATAAGAATTTACTATTTTAACCCATTTTTCCTTAAACCAAGAATCACATCCTTGAAAATAATCATACTTATAGTTATTTTGTTTCTAAAAAAACATGAGAAAATAATTTTTACTTCAACTTATGAGTCTTTTCATTTGACCAACATTGATTAGATCCAAGTTTTTCTTACTTCTATGTGCCCTGACAATGTATTCAATTCCTTCTTTAAAGAGATGATACTTATGCTCCTTTCTATAGAATATGGCATCTCGGTCGTAAATATAAGAACTAACCAACCCAAATCCACATATTTCCAAAGGAATCACATCTAAATCAACTTCATCAACAAAATTAGTTGTGATTCCAAACTTTAATCGACATTGTTTTGTGACATGCATCTGAGTGTTTTCCTTTAACCATCCTAAAGGGAAAGGTTTTGGATGATTCCTAGTTTTCAATTCCAATTTCATTACTAATTGCTCAGATATTAAGTTTTCTTGTGATCCAATGTCAAATAATGTGTCAAGTTTAGTGTTCTTGGATATTATCCTTATGTGAAACCATTCAATCCTCTTATTATCTTCAACCACGTTATTAGATTTTGAAGAAGATGTGGAACAAGTAGAACTAGAAATAGCTTCACAAGGATTACCTGTCAGACCCATAGTGGTTATATTCTTTTTGTCACCGGAGTCAAATCCAAAATCATGTTGGACTGCTACATTAGCCTTCATTTCACCCTTCCTCTTAAGGAACTTCTTTGTCTTGAGTTCTGGATGAAGCTTCCAACACTTGGATTCATCACGTCCAGCCCTATGATAATGAGTACACGTAGGAATTTCTCCTTCGTTATTAGTTTTTGATGATTTATTTCCCTTGTTTTCTTTGGAATCCTTGTTCTTTGAATGCTTGAATGGTTTCTTTCAAAATTTTGACTGAAACAGTCTACCCCCTGCTTCAATATGAATGGCTTGCAAACATACTTCATCAAAGTCAATTGAATTAAACATAAGTAATGTATGTTGCAAATAATAATGCAAACTTCCAATATACTTTAAAAAAATTTCCCATGTGTTTAATGGAATATCAAGTTCTAATGCCTTCTTATTGAATTAATGTGTAAACTCTCGCACACTCTATCCTTTACCTCGCCTTAAATATTTCCAATCCATTACAGCCTATTACATATATCCTAAAGGATAATATTGCTTTCTAAGAGATTTAATAAACATATACCACGACGAGATAATTTTACCTTTATGCTTTAAATTTGATTGAGTTTTAGTCTCCCACCAAATCAAGGCTATAACCCCCATTCTAAGTGTAGCTAACTGAATTTTCATAGAATCATCAACAATATTTTGAATTCTACAATATACTTCAAGTTGTTTAATCCAGTTATCTAACTTTTTAGGATTCATTTCACCATTATATATGGGTAGCTCAAAATTTACATCAAGCTTCATAAAAGGATATTTCTTATGTTTCTTCTTTGATTCCAAATTTGAATCTAAATTAGACTCGTGTGAGGATAAAGAAGAAGAAGAAGAAGGAGAAGAAGGAGATCCATTACCATAAGCTTTTTCCTTGCCTTTTTTCTCTTTCGAGGTTTTAGAAGATGAAGCTACATCTAGAGCCTTCTTTTCTTCATAAAGTTCTGCAGTCATCCATTGCATATTAAGGAACATTTGCTAAATTTGATCCTTGCTCTTTATCTTAGGAGTTTCTCCTTTTTTTTCACCTGCCATCTTTCGAGAAATTTTCCTCTTTCCAATCTCTGGATTTATCTCTTCGAGTTTCCCTTCTCCACGTCGCGACTTGAATCTAGTCAACATTCATTGGAAAATATTTTTCTTAAACATGATCAACCTTTCTCTGATACCAAAATATGATCTGAAATCTATAGGCTTGAATACTTTCACAATTGACTATGGAAGAATTTATGTGAATGAATGAGGGAAAATGAGTTATTATTATGCCTTAAACAAAAAAATTGTGAATAGTAACTAAGCATAAACAACAAAAATAAAAGACGCAAACACAACAAACATTAATTACAGATTGCATCCCTCCTGGAATATGTCTCCAGGTGCGCTTCCAAGTGGGCATTCATTTTATTAAGAATGCTCCAAAGATTTTATTTACATGAAATTTCACCAACTGATGTGTGAACGTGGGCACTATTGGTTTCTGTAGAAAATAAGCCTTCTGCCTCAGCCTTCCAATGCCCATCTTCGTTCTCAAAATAGCTCAATTATGGCCAATATATGATTACATGAAGAAAGGCAGTCACATACAATACCCTAGTAGGAAACTCACTATTCACTCCCCACTCCATTAGTGCAATGGTTAATGTTTTATAATGCACTAGGCAAGTTCTAGGGCCAAACCTCTCGGGCTATACATAGAAACTGTTTTGGTTTGGTGAACTAACTTTTACATGGTGCAATGAGATTTCAACACCCCAACGCAACCTTAGGTTAGCACATCTCTTTTATCATACAACATTAACTTTAATACCTATTTTGGGCATACATTGTTTAATATATAGCGCATTACTTTGGATATGGTGCATTTTTGATGTTTTAGAAATCATACCTTACAACTTTAGTTTATGGTGCTTTTTTTAATACCTGATATACATATCTCTTAAGAAACTTTATCACCAAAACCTAGCTTATGGATATGTATATCTACGGCAGTCAACATGAACACAGACCCGTGGCTTTTCTCCGATAGTTTTGGCTTGTTGCAATAGGAATATGGTGATGGTATTATTTGCGGAATGTCAAACATAGAATATGGCTTGCAGAATTAATGTCTTTAGATATCACCAACTCGGTGGTCCACATAAACACAACCTTGTGTCTTAGCCCCCCAGTGTTCTTGAATTGCTTCATACCACATAACCACCACCTCAACCATCTGCTTGTTGTTTTGCAACCGTGCTACCTCCGACAATGACTGGACCTGTGGCAGAACCCGTGGAAAAACTGTGGAACTGTCTTACCATGTATGAAGGTGCCATCTCCCTTCTATTGTTGGGCTGCCACCTTTGTCATCGTACTTGGATCTTCCATTTAAATACATATTCCAATCGTTAGCATAGGTACCATATTATCTCCTTTGATACCATAGTTTTGTAACTATTGGTTATATGGTATTCAATATATGTGCCATGTTTTTAGTACCATAGGTTTATTCCTTAGATTTTAATATTTTATGATAATAATTCCGCTCCAATATCTTATATGATTTTGAAACCATATCTTTTTTCTCCATAGGGTTTTAAACATAGTTTTCATCTTAGGTTAATGTTTTGACATGAAAAATGTGCCATAAACATACTAATGCACCCATGACATGAAATATGAATCTTTAACTAACCAAAACTTAAAATCTCACCATTCACCTGCAGATATGCACCCGAAACTTAACTTTGAACCTTTTGACCATATTTACTAGACTATTGCCACGTGTCGAACAGTAGGAATGCCACACGTCCAGCAAGGCTTCTTTCACACATGATCATCATAAACGTTGATGGATGATTTCTCCTTCATCTTGAGACCAAATGAGAAACTGAAAGTATCGCCAGATTCAGGGCTCTACCACTTGGCGTTATTTCTAGAAAGAGATGAACCCTTGGAACTTAGGGAAACTGGAGGATCCTCCTGGATAAACTATTCTCTCTTCTCTCAATATTCCCTCTTTCCTTGCCCAACTCTCTTCTCCCCCTCCCTCATCAACTCCCTCCTCCCCCTCGCATTGGTCTTCCCCTCCTCTTAATGTTATCAAACTAAAATTTTATGGTTCTGTCAAGGGAAACCCTATTCCTAAAGGCCATGAGGGAATCTTTCGCTTATGAAAAAAATACATTATTCATATATATTTTGGTTACATTGGCCACAATATTAATAATGAAATAAAACTCAAATATCATGAAATGGGTCCGAGAATTTCCTCCTCCATAAATTTCTCTCACCTAACCCTCAAAGGTGACTCTTATCTTGTTATTTCCTTCATTACTGAGCTCCTCTATAGATCCCCCTCTCTCAAAATTTCCAAAATTTGGAGACTAAAAATTTCCCTGAATATCATCGAACAACTCCTTCCTGAAACATTTTTCGACATTACTTCACATATTTGTAGATTGGCTAGTTGGTTCACAGATTGATTAACTAGTGAATGTTGTTCCACACTGTCTATGTTCAACCATTATACTTGGTCTTCCTTTGACCCTTCCTCATTAAAACACAAATGCTAAGAAATAATATATGAAGATATCAGTACCCCGGTGCGGGTGGCAAGCAATGAAATAAGTGTATCTAGGATATAGTTATGTTTTCCTTTACTTACATTCTCAATTCAATTTTCTTATTAGAACAGACTATGCATCTCAATAGGGCTCCTATTTTTTTCTCTTGTTGTTGGTCTCCTGTAAGTGGGTGAAAACAAATGGTTTTAGCCTTTTATTTTCATGGACTCTCCTCTAATTTTGAAATTTCTTGACTCTCTACCTTATTGCATCTAGTATTGTTTCCAAGGTGGCAAGCTAGAAAATCTATTTTTTCTAAAATGATGTAAATATTTTTCTAAAATGATGTAAATTAAGTCTCTTCTATTTATCATATCGATAAAATGAAATAAATATGATACAAAGTTTCAAAGTAGGTCCACCTAGGAACCAAGATCTCATCTTCTATTGAAATATAGAGTCAAAGAAAAAAATATTTATAACCTATAGCTTGGAGGATATATTTTTCCAATAGTAAACTAACCAAAACCATAACTAACCAATATATGAAGGCACTTCCTCAAGGATAGTTTTGAGAGTTACCTCCTCTTGGCTACATCTCCTGAACTCTAGTTCTGGTTAGGGTGCCACTAGTTTGGGATCCCTTGTGATAATAATGGAGTTTTCACGGGCACCCCTAAAACTAAATGATCCCTCTACTTCCTCTACCTCTCCTACTTCACAATAAACCTCCTCGATTAATATGCCAACCAAAAAAAACTTCTAACAAAAGCTTCAAACTTACCTTTGGATATAATTAGTTGATGCTTTTGGTACACATCTTTATGGTGCTCTAGACCAATTGATGTAGCCACAATTTCCTTCATAACCTAATATTAATTGAGTCACATTTTCCCTCATAACCCAATACATCTCGACCATCCAAAATAACTTAGTCTCTCTATTCCTCAAATTTCCTAGTTTAAGTATCAATTCTTCAACTAGGCTACCAATTCCTCCACTTCAATTTCCCTTCATGGTCATTTAGCTTCCTTATCCAAATCATCTACAACCATCTTTCCTATTGCAAAGAAACCATGGAGGAATCAAATTTTATCTTGGAGCATGCATAATCTACCCTCATGGTTCTAGGTGAACCAAAAGCATCATATTACATTTACGTTCATGGTTGGCTACAAGACTCGGAGCTCAACCACCCCACTATCTTCAAAACTAAATCATTGATCCTAATTATTCCATTAAACAATGGCTCTATTCATTCTCCCTTTCACTTTTTTTACCTCACAAAGCCTCATTGTAACCTACAGGTCGAGAACTAGCTTGTAACTATCAATATTCACTTTTTCTTAATTTTGTCATCTTATCTCAAAAATTCAGATTATGCATGTTGAATGCAACCAAGGCTATGTGTGTGAGAAGGTTCATGGAAGAAGGTTGTTTGGTATGTGTTATATTCTTTCCACGATTAGTCGCATGCACGGGGGGGTCACAGGGGGGAAATAGCCTCCCTTGCATGTTGTGTCGGGCACAACAGGGGGGTCATAGGGGGGGTGACATCCCCCTGTGTTCGAGGTCCTGAGCAGGGCCCTGGGAAATTTTTTTTTTACCCTATTTTTTCGGTGGGCAGACCCGCCCATGGTTTTGTTCATGGGTTTGCTCATGGTTTTAGGGCATGATGGTTTTCGGCCCCTGGTATTTTGTAGACCCGCTCAAGAGAGATACGGTTATGTTCTAATCTAGGGTTAATGGATTGGGGTTTATGTATGCTTCGGCATGTATATATATGTGTTGTAACACTAAAAGGAATATAATGAAAAATCAAGCTGGTAGTCTCAATTTGGGATCCAAGGGAAAATCTCTGTGTATATCTATTTTATGTTTTCTTTTCTCACTATTGTTTATTTTCTACTTTGAAAATTTGTTCGCAGATAATTTATGTACAGGGTTAAAACCTACATTTGGTATCAGAGTTGTTTCAACTTCAAGGTTGCCTTTACTGCTGAGGGGTTTTTTTCTTGGGCCTGTGGTAGACCTTGTTCAATGGGAGATCTGCGGGATCGATTCTTGTGGTGAAAGAAGTTGGCAAGTAGTGGAAAGATAGAGATCGAAAAATTTAATGGTCAGAGTTTTGAGTTGTGGAAACTCAAGATGGAGGATCTGCTGGTGTTTAAAGATCAGTGGATCGAGGTAGATCCGGGTACTAAACCAATGACAATGTCAAATGAAGACAGGAAGAATATAGATCGGAAGGTAAAGAGCACAATATGGTTGTGTGTCTCAGATTCAGTATTGTTGAATGTATCTGGGGAAGCTACGATGAAGGATTTTTGGGACAAGCTAGGGACTTTGTACCAATCTAAGTCTCTGGTGAATAAATTGTTCCTACAGAAAAAATGGTATAACCTGAGGATGAAGGATGGAGACTCAGTGACAGAGCATCTGAACGCCTTTAATACTATTTTAAGTGAATTTTTATCTATTTTTATTAAAATATCATATGAAGATAAGTGCATCAGTTTGTTGTGTTCTCTACCAGATTCATGGGACAGTCTAGTTATTGCAATAGGTAGCAATACAACTACCTTGAATTTTGATGACATTGTCTCAACCTTGTTTTTGGAGGAAATGAGACAAAGAAATATGGAGGGTCAAAATGGAGATGCCTTATCTATATGAGGAAGGTCCCATAATAGAACCAAGAAAAAGGTTTTGAGTGGGAGATCTAGATGTATAGGGATATCTAAATCTCCAGGAAAGTTTGTAAAGGTGTGCTGGAAATGCGGAAAGGAAGGGCACTAGAAAAAAATGTTGAGAAAAATACTGAGAGGGGGGGGTGAATCAGTATTTTGGGTAAACTGAAACTTTTTACTTTTTCATGCTCTAAAACCCATACGCTACTTTGCTGAAGCCAACTAGCGTATACACGCGGATATCATTCATAAAACTCGCGTATACACAGAGATCTATTATGCCATTAGTTCTTCACTTATATCAATCCATCATTCATTCATTAGATGTTCTATAAACAGTAAACATGTGCAATAAGAACAGAATAAACCATCACACATAAGCATCACACATGAACACCAGGATTTTAGGTGGAAACCCGAGTCGAGAGAAAACCACCGCTGCAGTTGCTTAGCCTTCAATATTTTATTATAGAGAAAACATATTACAACATATGTGCTGGCGCAGACTCCTCCCCTGCCGGCCACGCGGGCGCCCCTGGCTGGATTTGCCGACCTCCTCTGGAAGAACTCCAACACGACTCGTTTACCAGCCTCTCCTGGAAGGGAGCTGCGACCCCCCGATCTCGTTTACCCGGCCTCTCACAGAAGGGAGGCTGCGACCCCACGATCCTAGTTTACCGACCTCACCAGAGAGCTGCAACCCTGCGAAGAGAGCAACAACCCTCGGCACCTCTGAGGACCTGTGTTCATCAATTTTCTGCAACGGATCCAAAGCTTCAGCACAAGGCTTCAACTTGCGGACTACTTTCATCATGTTTTCGACGGCGTTGATGATGTCTTTTAAGCACGGAGTCAACCGCCAGAAATAGATACACATGTAACTCGCGACGGATATCGATGAACGACGGATCGGACATTTATATACACGGACTTGACCAAGCCGTGGTTTGTACGCGCTCGCTGTACGTGTGTCGCGTATATACGTTGTCGGGTCCACGTAAACCGCGTGTACTTCGATTATAAATTATGAAACTAATTTTATTGCGCATGTTTCTCTTCGGTAGTCGCGTATATCTGTACCGCTTCCTGTGACGAACTAGCGTATAGATCTTTAATCATGACAGAGCAGCATACTTCATCAGATCAGATATTCAGTTCAGATCTACCCTTTTGCTTCAGACAGATGTTCGCCTAGATGCTCGCCTCATCACAGATCTAAGCCTTCCATAATCAGATCTAGCAAATACAAGAGCAATTCAGATGTAGATCCCCTTCTTCATCATTGGTGCATCATACATTCAGATTTATCATTCAAGTGTAACCCTTTCCATTCAGATATACTTCAGAGAGAAGTATTCATTCAAGCTCAGACATCTTGCCCCCACACTCATGATTTGCACAATGAATTTCTTCTCCTTATATAGGTTTACCCTTTTTCAATACCATGAGCCAAAACAATACCATGAGCCCAAAACTACATTACTTCCGATGGTATTCCTGGACGGGGTCATTTAAACGAATCATTACCCAATACAATGGGTCAATACCATGGTGGTTACCCCTGGTTTTGCACTTTATGAGCGCTTTTGCCCATACGCGACTTGGAACGTTGTTTCCCGCGTGCATACGCGACTTCCCCTAGACAGATCCGTGTATGCCTTAAGACATACTCTTTTTACCATAGATCTAGCACATGCTAAATTCCTTTCTTCATTACCTTCTGTACACACTGTAGATACATCAGATTTACTTCATCAAGAACATATTCTATCAAGCACAACTTCATCAAGTAAGTTGCCATCATCTTCATCAAGTGGGTTGCCTTTCAAGGACAACAAACATCATTTCATATTAGATTTACATCATTTACCAAGTACATCAAGTCAAGAATAACTTCATCAGGTGGATTGCCATCAAGGACAACACATGTCAACAATCTCATGTCTTCATCTTTATTCAGTGGGTTGCCATCAAGGACAACACTCTGCATCATATTGCCAACAATCCCCCCCTTTGGACTTGATGGCAACCACGATGGTGTTTGGTTACCACAACAGATAGATACATTAAGAATACAATGACACCATGTCACATTCCCATTTTTGACACCATTCTTTCTCTTCATTCAAACACCATGTCACTCTCCCCCTTTGACATCAAGGGAAAAGGGTGGATCAAAAACCAACATACTCTCCCCCTTTTTCCTCATGTGGAAGAAGCGTTCTGCAGATCTGATATATACTGAAGTGACCAAGCTTCCCCTGAGTTCATGCTGAAAGTTCATCCATATGTTTCAATGAAGTACATGACTCTATGAACTTCCTATCACCAAAGACTCATACTTACATCAAATATCCAACCAAGTGGATTTACATATAAGACTCAAGTACCCAACCAAGTGGGTTTACACATTTTGACTCAGCTACCCAACCAAGTGGGTTTTACAAAATTTGACTCGGCTACCCAACCAAGTGGGTTTACAAATTTGACAAGTCCTTACATGACTGAAAATTACAATTTTACATCATGGGTCTCAACATGACCTTTTCATCAAACTACAAATATGACTTTTCTCATAATCAATACCGAAAGACCTCAAGAGAGATCTATGTAAGACCATCATAATGCCAACAATAGAGCATATCGACAAAACTAAGCCTCCCTGAAAATGTTGGTACGAACATCCTTTCCATACTTGACCCTCCCAAGGCTCCCCCTTGAGTTATGAGTTTGGGCATCTGAACATGATCTTTCAACCAATCATCAAAGCATCTTTAAAGCATCAGAGATTGAAACAATATTATAAGAACTGGAACACCATCAGAGATACCAGAGATACCAAACAGCACTGCAGTTGTGCTGAAGAGAGCTGACCCCAAACAGAAATTTGTTAGCAATCAGACATACGCGGTTTTATGTGCATTAACTCGCGTATATACGCGACTGTGTTTCAGGAAACCCGCGTATCCAATACCATCTTCTAAATTTTAACCAGATCTAATCCTCTGTGAGAAAAAGACAGTGTTCAGATTCTTTCTGAGATATTTGAATGCTTCCCTGGACTACAAATAGATAGAACAGTGTAGTTGTGTCTTCAAGCGTCATCCAACGGTTGTAGCATAAGCACATTAGGAACCAAGCCTTCAGATTCTTTGCAGCATCAATACAATCTTTCCAAGAGAGATTATCATACCAGAACAACATCTTCAAATACATGTCAAACAATCATCCATGTGGTCCAATATCATCAAGATCTTCAAGATTTAACATGAAGTAACATATGTAGGCAAAAGATCTCAACCATAGTAACAAACTCTGCATGATCTATTCTTATTTCTGAATCAAACGACATCCAACTCATCCATGTGCGAGCACAAAAGATACTTATCAGCAACCAGGGCTCAAAATCTCATCATAATAAACCATGTACCAAGTCATCATCATTTGAGCATGAGTATCACAAAAACCAAAGAATAAGTAGTCATATTTCCAACAATGCAATCATTAGTATTCAACCTGCTACTCCCCCTGAACCAGTGCTCCTTCTTAACTTGTGCAACCTGAATACGTTCATCAGCAAGTCATCAGCAACAATCTCTGCATGAACTGCCCTTATCTTCGAATTATAAGACTTTCATCTTAACAATGAATACTCTTCATCAAAAAGGAAACATGACTTATCCACAATCTTCAACTTAAGTAACCAAGTATCATATCATCATTATTTCAAACTGAGAAAATAAGCTGATGCAGAGTCAATAAAACAGTTATTAACAGTCAGACTGATGCTCCCCCTGGACCTCTGCTCTAGATCTTCAACTAGCATATAAATTCTCTTATCATCAATGCATACGCGACTGTGTCTGATGAAACTCACGTGTATACGCAACTTTTGTTAATATAACCCGCGTATGGAAAGTGAAGCATAGAAATTTTTCACATTCCTTCATCTCCCCCTGAACTTGTACTTCCTGTACCTATCTTCTTCATATCAGATGCTCTGTCAGAAATACATATAACCAGAATAATCAAATCAATCATGAGAGTCATCATACATTGCTCCCCCTGTGACGATACATTACTCAATCTCATAATGTATCCCACATCATTCCTGCAGTCAATAAGAAAAGTCAGCTTCAGAAGCGGATGACTGCAGTAGGGTCAGAATTCCCTACGTTTCTTATCGGTCCTCCATCTTTTTCCAGATTTGTTTGAACTTTCTATTTGTGTGCTGGAAGTTATCCAATTTCTCATATCTGTTCAACTTGCATTCCTTTTCTACATGTCCATACTTGTTACAAGAATAACATCTCATGTGTCCAGAGAAATAAGCATAAGAATCATAATGAGTATTTCTAATCTTCCTCCTTTTACAATCAGCTACTTTATGTCCATACTTGTTACATGAAAAACAATATCCCTTGAAGCTACCAGAGTACCTTTCTGAGTAGAATCTGTTTGTTTGTGGCTGAATTGTTCTGCTTCTGCAATTTGCTGCAACATGCCCATAATTATGACATTTAAAACATTCAACGTTCTTGAATGAATTCCTTTGATAATTCATGATTTTTGGTTGATCTTTTGTCTCTTTCAACACTTCAGGTTTAGTATTGACATCCTCTGAATTTTTAGCACTTCCTTGTGAGCTAGATTCTCCTTTAACAGTTTCATGGAAACCAAGACCAAGTTTGATAGCAGGAGACCTTTGATTACTCATAATATTGTCCAAAATATTAGTACTATCTTGAAACCTCAAAATTTTTACCTTTTCTTCTAATTTACCTTTGAGAATGTTTACCTCAACCTCCAAGGCTTGACATTGCTTCGTCAAGCTTTCTTCTTTCCTTCTTCCATCTTCTACTTGATCCTTCAGATTTAGAATCTCTTCTTTCAACCAATTTTCGTTTTCTTCACATGTTTTTTGCGGCTCTTCATTCTTCTTATTTGATTTTTCCAGATCTTCTTTGAGAGAGATGATTTCTGCTTCAAGGCCTTCCTTTTCAAATGACAGAGGTTCTTCATTCTTCTTATTTGATGCTTCAAGATCTGTTTGTAGAAAGATGATTGCAACTTCAAGTCCTTCATTCTTCTTGCTTGAATTTTCGAGATCTGCATTTAGATCGTTGATTTCTGCTTCTAGTTCTTTAATTCGATTGGATGCATAAGTATGAAACCTTTGATACTTGTCCACCTGTCCATTCAGCATTTCTATTTGATCTTTCATTTGAGAGATCATCTCTTTGTAGATAGAATCTTTCTTATCAATTTCCTTTTGTTGTTCTTCAACTTTGATCTTGAAAGCTTGTTCTAGATCCACAACTTTACTTTCACTTTCTACACCATTGCTTGCACACAGAAGATTACAAGGGCCCAAATCACTATCAGATTCATCTTCTTCAATTTTCTGAGATATCTCCTTGCTTCGAGTAGCCTTCTTCTTTTTCCTCTTTTCCATGAGCACTTGTAGAGCTTCGTCAGAATCTATTTCATCTTCTTCAATTTTTGCTATACATGATTTCTGAGGTATCTCCTTTCCTCGAGTAACCTTCTTCTTTTGCTTCTTTGCCATGAGCACTTGTAGAGATTGGTCAGAATCTTCTTCATCTTCACTAGACACTTCATCATCATCTTCATTTGCATAATAACTCTTCCTCTTTTCAAATTGTTTTCCTTTACCATGTTTTTCTTTATAAGGACATTTAGCAGCATAGTGACCAACTTTTCCACACTCAAAACATTTGAAGGGAAGCTTACCTTTGAATCTTCCAGTTCCTAGTTGGAGTTTTCTCACGAAATTAGCTTCTTCTTCATCGGATATATAGCTGGATTCTTTGACAACTTCCTTTTCTTTTCCTCTTGCAGATACCTTAAAAGCAGCTTCTTTGATTTGAGAAGGACCTCCTTGTCTCATTTCAAAAGCAGTCAGAATACCATGTAATTGAACAATAGTAAGAGTTTGCAGATCTTGCCTTTCTTCAATAGTTGAAACTTTAGAGTCAAATTTTGAAATCAAGGATCTTAAGACTTTCTCCACCAGAGTAGTATCGGTTATGGTTTCACCCAAATTTCTCATCCGATTTACAATGTCATCTAGACGAAGAAAGAAACTGGCAACACTTTCATCACTATGCATCTTCAAATTTTCATATTCAATTCTAAGAGTTTGGAGTTTTTCACTTTTTACCTTTGTGTCTCCTTCATAGCTTAGAATGATTTTGTCCCATATTTCTTTTTCTGAATGTAGCTGCATCACTTTAGCAAATTCTGATTTAGACATGCTTCCCAATAAGACATTCACTGCTTTGGCATTGATTTCATACTTCTTTCTTTCAGCTGCATCAGTAGGAATACTTGCCGGGTATTGATAACCTTCTTCCACGATTGCCCATACATATGCACCAAGACTTTGCAGATATGCTTTTGTACGTACCTTCCAGAATATCAGATTGCTTCCATTGAATAGAGGTGGCTTTATAGACATTGCTCCTTCTTGACTTCCCATTGCGACGGATCTCCTTTAAGCGATCAAGCTTCTGCACAAGGACCTGCTCTGATACCAATTGTTGGGAAAAATACTGAGAGGGGGGGGTGAATCAGTATTTACTGCATATTCAAAACTTTTTACTTTTTCATTCCTTAAAACTCATACGCTACTTTGCTGAAGCCAAGTAGCGTATACACGCGGATATCCTTCATAAAACTCGCGTATACACAGAGATCTAATTATGCCATTAGTTCTTCACTTATATCATTCCATCATTCATTCATTAGATGTTCTATAAACGGTAAACATGTGCAGTAAGAACAGAATAAACCATCACACAAAGCATCACACATGAACACCAGGATTTTTAGGTGGAAACCCAAGTCGGGAGAAAACCACCGCTGCAGTTGCTCAGCCTTCAATATTTTATTATAGAGAAAACATATTACAACATATGTGTTGGTGCAGACTCTACCAGCACGCAGGCACCCACCTGCGCTCGTTTACCAGCCTCTCCTGGAAGGGAGCTCCAACCCCCTGACTCGTTTACCAGCCTCTCCTGGAAGGGAGCTACGACCCCCTGATCTCGTTTACCGGCCTCTCCTGGAAGGGAGCTACAACCCCGGTCTCGTTTACCAGCCTCTCCACGGAAGAGCTACAACCCCACGAGCGAAGGCTACAACCCTCGACACCTCTGAGACCCGTTTCATCAATTTTCCTTTGGATCCCAACCCCTGAAACCTGACATGGAGCCCGTTCCATCATATTTTCAAACTGGACCCTTTCCATACTTTTAAGCACAATCAACCATGAAATAGATACATATAACTCACTGACAGATATCAGTAAACCAGCAGAACAGATCAGACATTTCTTACCACAGACTTCAGCAAACCCTAGTTTGCATACGCGCTTTCCTTTCTCTGATGTCGCGTATATACGCGCTTCCATTCACATAAACCCGCGTATACTTCAGTATAAATTATAGAGCTAATTTTATTGCACATACGCGCTTTCTCTTCAGCGAAGTCACATATATACGCGCTTCCTCTGCGGCGAAATAGCGTATATATCTTCAACTATTATAGAGCAGCATACTTCTTCAGATCAGATATTCAGTTCAGATTTACCCTTTTGCTTCAGACAGATGTTCGCCTCATCTCAGATCTAGGCCTTCCATGAACAGATCTAACAGGTACAAGTACAATATAGATCTAGATCCCCTTCTTCATCACTCCTTTATTGGTGCATCTTACATTTATATCTTTCATTCAACTGTAACCCTTTCCATTCAGATATACTCCAGAGAGAAGTATTCATTCAAGCTCAGACATCTTGCCCCCACACTTATGATTTGCACAATGAATTTCTTCTCCTTATATAGGTTTATCCTTCTTCAATACCACGGGCCCCTTTTTCAATACCATGAGCCAAAACAATACCATGAGCCCAAAACTACATTACTTCCGATGGTATTCCTGGACGGGGTCATTTAGACGAAACATTACCCAATACAATGGGTCAATACCATGGTGGTTACCCCTGGTTTTGCACTTTTTGAGCGCTTTTTCCCATACGCGACTTGGAACGTTGTTTCCCGCATGCATACGCGACTTCCCCTAGACAGATCCGCGTATGCCTTAAGACATACTCTTTTTACCATAGATCTAGCACATGCTGAATTCCTTTCTTCATTACCTTCTGTACACACTATAGATACATCATATTTAGTTCATCAAGACATATTCTATCAAGCACAACTTCATCCAGTAAGTTGCCATTATCTTCATCGAAGTGGAGAATGCCTTTCGAGACAACAAACATCATTTCATATTAGTTTACATCATTTACAAGTACATCGAATCCGAAATAACTTCATCGGGTGAGTTTCATCGGGTTAACCGCATCAACAATCTCATGTCTTCATCTTTATTCGGTGGGTTGCCATCAAGGACAACCTACTGCATCATAATACCAACAATTGAAAAATTTAATAGTGGGAGTTTTGAGTTGTGAAACTCGGGTCTGGAGGATACATTGGTGTTTAAATATGGGTGGATAAGAGGTAGATCGTGCTGCTAAACCAATGACAATGTCAAGAGAAGACGGAAGAATATGGTCTAGAGGTAAAGAGCTGCAACACAGTGTGTCTCGGATTCGATATTGTTGAATGTATACGGGGAAGCTACAGTGAAGAATTTGTGGGAAAAACTTGGGACTTTGTACCAACCTAAGTCTCTGGTGAATAAGTTGTTCCTGCGGAAAAAGCTGTATAACCTGAGGATGAAGGATGGAGACTCGGTGACAGAGCATCTGAACGCCTTCAATACTGTGGTAAGTCAGCTGTCATCTGTTGATATTAAAATCTCAGATGAAGATAAGTGCATCGGTTTGTTGTGTTCTCTACCAGATTCATGGGACAGTCTAGTTATTGCAATAGGTAGCAATACAACTACCTTGAATTTTGATGACATTGTCTCAACCTTGTTTTTGGAGGAAATGAGACAAAGAAATATGGAGGGTCAAAATGGAGATGCCTTATCTATATGAGGAAGGTCTCATAATAGAACCAAGAAAAAGGTTTTGAGTGGGAGATCTAGATCTATAGGGATATCTAAATATCCAGGAAAGTTTGTAAAGGTGTGCTGGAAATGCGGAAAGGAAGGGCACTAGAAAAAAGATTTCATATCTAAAGCTCCTAAGAAAGGAAAGGGATCTAGTGATGCTTCTTTTGCAGAGGAAAAAACCACCTCAGATGAAGGTGGGGATGTGTATTTGGCTTCTTCCTCAAATACATGTGTAGATCATGAGGCATGGTTGATTGAATCAGGTGAATCCTTTCACTTCACTCCCCATAAGGAGTGGTTCTATGAGTATGAGAAGTATGATGGTGGTGATGTCTTATTAGGGGATGATAGGAAGGCCAGAATTGTCAGAAGTGGAAAAGTGAAGTTGAAGCTACAAGGTGGAAGGATTAGAACACTTATTGGTGTTCTACATATTCTTGCATTGGCCAAAAATTTGTTTTATATAAGAAAGATGGATGATGTAGGTGTAAAAATAGTGTTCGAGAAAGATACCTGCAAGATGGTTCGGGGAGCACTAGTATCAATGCGGGGGGTTCAGATTGGAACTTTGTACAAATTTTAGGGTAGCACTGTTATCAATGGGTGCAACAACTTTGTGGTTCCTGAAAGTGGAGCGGAAAGCCTAGCGGTCTCTGGAAAAAAGACCATGCTATGGCATCAAAGGCCTGGACATATTGGAGAGAAAGGCCTTCAGATACTGCATGGAAATATTATATGTATAGTTTCTCTTTGGATTTCGATTTATGTGAGCATTGTGTATATGGAAAGCAGAATCAGGTGAGTTTTCCTTCTGGTGCTAAGAGGGCGAACAAGATATTAGAGCTTGTGCACAGTGATGTGTTTCGACCTGTATCAGTTCCATCACTGGGAAAGTCTATGTACTATGTTTCATTCATGGATGACTTCTCAAGGAATACATGGATATATTTATTGAGGAAGAAATCTAAATTCTTTGATAGATTTAAAGAATTTAAGGCTCTGGTGGAAAACTAGATAGAGAAGAAGATAAAGGTGTTGAGGATAGATAATGGTGGAGAGTTATGTAAGAAGGAATTTGAAGAGTTTTGTAAGAAGTGTGGTATAGCACGATAGAATAATAATCCATACACACCTCAGAAAAAAGGATTTGCAGAAAGAATTAATAGAATGTTGATGGAAAAGGCAAGAAGCATGCTTAGTGGTACCGGGTTAGGACAGGAATTCTGGGCAAAGGCAGTGGAGACTGCTTGTTACATGGTTAAAAAATCACCTTCATCAGTGTTGGAGGATAAGACTCCACATGAGGTATGTACTGGTAAGAAACCCTATCTTTCACATCCGAGGGTATTTGGATGTGATGCATATGTACATGTTCCAAAGGATAAAAGGACCAAGTTGGATAATAAATCTTAAAGGTGCATCTTTATTGGGTATAAGGATGGCTTTAAAGGTTACAAGCTTTGGAACCCAGAAACAAGGAAAGTTGTGTACAACCAAGATGTGGTGTTTAGAGAGGTGAAATATGTTTTTAAACATGAATTCCCACCAAAGGAACCTGAGAAGATAGAGTTTGAGCTAAAAGAGGGTGAATCAGACTCTACAAAAAAAGAAGATCCAAAAGAGGAAGAGCCACAAACTCCAGCTGTGAGAATATCAGTTCGAGAAAGAAGGCAGCTAGAAATTTATAGTCCATCTACTTTCTATTCAAATTTTGCTTTAACTATCACTAATGATGATCCCAGAACTGTCAAGTAGGAAATGGATTCAGAGGATGGAAAACTCTGGAAGGAGGCCATGGTTGATGAAATGACAACCTTGCACAAAAATGAGGCATGGGATCTGGTGGAGTTGCCAGCTAGAAGGAAGCCCATGAGGAGAAAATGGGTGTTTAAGAAGAAGATTAATGTAGAAGGCAAGGTGGAGAAATACAAATCTCGATTAGTAGAAAAAGGTTATTCCTAGGTGTAGCGAATTGATTTTGGTGATATATTTTCTCTTGTTTCCAAGGTTACTTCTATTAGATTACTTTTATCTGTTGTTGTTGCATTTGATTTTGAGGTAGAATATATGGATGTGAACACAACATTTCTTCACAGGGATCTAGAAGAGGAGATCTACATGAAGCAACCTGAAGCCTTTATGGTGAAGGGTAAGAAATAACTTGTATGCAGGTTAAAAAAAGTATCTATATGGGTTAAAACAGTCACCAAGGATGTGGTATCAGAAATTTGATACCTATATACGGGGACTTGGCTTCACCAGAAGCAAAGAGGATCATTGTTTTTATTTTAAATTAATTGGTGACCGTGTTATTTAATTGGCCTTGTATGTGGATGATATGTTTTTGATTGGAAATGACAAAGAAATTATCCAAGATTTGAAGACCCAATTATTCTCCAAATTCGACATGAAGGATCTTGGTGCTGCAAACTATATTTTGGGGATGGAAATTAAGAGAGATTGGGAAAATAGAAATCTCTTGTTAAACTAGAGGAAGTATGCCGAGACTATATTGCATAGGATCAATATGCAGTATAGTAAATCGGTGAATGTTCATATTCCTGTAAGTGTAGATATGTATGTTTAACAGTGTCCCAAGACACAAGAAGAAGAGGAGGATATGTCTCATGTTCCATATGCAAGTGCATTGGGTAGCCTGAAGTATGCAATGGTTTGTACTAAACTAGACATTGCACATGCAGTGGGAGTATTGAGCAGGTTTATGTAAAAAACCGGGAAGGAGCATTGGAAATCAGTGAAGTGGGTTTTCATATATTTGTGTGGAACTACTGATTATGGTGTGTGCTACCAAGGAAGACCAGGATTGGATAGAGTTTTGGATATCCATGGTTTTTTTGATGCAAACTGGGCTGGAGATATGGACAAAAGAAGATCTACAAGTGGGTATGTGTTTAGCCTATTTGGATATGAAGTTAGTTGGATGAGTAAAAGACAGACTATAGTGGCTCTTTCAACTACAGAGGAACAATACATGGTAGCCACTCATGCAAGCAAGGAAGCAGTTTGGTTGCAGAGATTGTGTTCAAGTATGGGGTTGGTTCCGCGGGCTATAAGGATAGACTGTGACAGCCAAAGTGTAATTTTATTAGCTAAGAACCTTTCTTATCATTCAAAGGCAAAGCACATTTATTTTCAATATCACTTTGTGAGAGATATGGATGAGGATAAAAGGGTGTTGTTGGTAAAGGTGGACACTTTGAAGAATGTTGCAGAGGCATTGACGAAGTCTGTGAGCACTTAGAAGTTCTCTTAGTGTAGAGAAACAATGGGTGTTACAGAGCTGGGATAATGACTATTCTCTCATATGGCCCCCTACAGAAATAAAATGGGTTGTTGGGCAGCCCCACCCCCCCCCCCCGTTCGGGGTCAAAAAATATTTTTGGACCCTGTTTTTCGGTGGGCGGACCCGCCCATGGTTTTTTGCATGGGTTTGCACATGGTTTTGGGGCATGATGGTTTTCGGCCCTTGGTATTTTGTAGACCTGGTCAAGGGAACTATAGTTATGTTCTAATCTAGGGTTAATGGATTGGGGTTTATGTATGCTTCGACATGTATATATATGTGTTATAACACTAAAAGGAATATAATGAAAAATCAAGCTAGTAGTCCCAATTTGGGATCCAGGGGAAAATCTCTTTGTATATCTGTTTTATGTTTTATTCTCTCACTATTGTTTATTTTATTTTTTTAAGATTCGTTTGCAGATATTTTTTGTATAGAGTTAAAACCTACAAAGGTAAATTACCCTCTCCCATCCCATGTATGCCACTTGATATCACAAATGAGGAACACCAAACCTACTTAATTAAGAGCCTTCTCTAGTAGCTAAGTCATCGCATATTTCATCTCATTCATCATGACTCATGCTCTACCTCATCATTCTCATGTGTATGCCCATTAAAAATAAGAGTTAAGCATACATGTTTCTTTAATATTTTACATAATTTCAAATATTAAAATTAATTATAAAAAAATAACTAAACATTGATAGATAAAAATTTGAAATTTAAAATGATATTTTTTTAAATATATTTATATAATCTCATATTATTTTTACATTAGATATCATTTATTTTTTCAAATATCAAAAAAAAAAATTAAGTCACTCTAACGACCAAAAATTTAAAATAAAATATAAGGAGTTTCCTGAACCTAATATATAGATAACTTTAACTTTATATAATTTTTAATAAAACTTAAAAAATGAACAACGATCTATTCCAAACATGTTTTCTTCGATGAAGAGACTGCATATTATAATAATTTTTCCTTGTTAACAGACATGCAATGCTTCCCATATCAATGTCATCTTGTTGTTTATGATATTAGCAGGAAATCCATTGCACAACAAATGATGCCATCAACTAATATGGATCCTATCATTTGGTCTAGTCTGGAACTTTATTATTTTTATTCCCATGAAGTATTTTCAACAAAGTCTCAAATATCTTAAAATTTGCATCAAAATCTAGAATAAGAAGGAATTTGTGGACATATTTCAATCTTAGTAAGCTCTTAAAGAATGCATGAAACAAATACAACAACAAATCTTCATGGATGGTAGATAAGAATACCTTGAGAAAAAAGAAGCAATCCTCATCACTCGAATCAAAGATATGAGAAAATAATTGGAGTTCAAAAATCATGCATCATATGGCTCAAAAATAGTGAGAAAATTATAAATTTTTCCATTGTTCCATGCTTAATCATAGAAGAAGAAATAAAATCTCCTCCCTAAAAATTTTGGGCATTAAGCTCTTAAAACACGTTCATATTGAAGGTGATCTTATTTCCTATTACTAACATCTCTTATCAGAGTTTCCCCCTATAAAGTTGAAGCCATCAATAAAATCACCCATTGCATCCCTACCTTAATCAATCTAGAGAAAAATGATGCTCTACTTCATCCTACTACCATACATGAAGTAGAAGAAACCATCTTTTGAATTCTCAAAAACAAAGCACCAGGACTTAATGTATTTAACTTTGATTTATATTAAGCATGTTGGTCATTCATACAAGAGGATGTCTAGAGAGATGTGGAGGAATATCAATTAACAAAATATATCCTACCATCCCTCCATACTAATCTTCTTAGACCCTAGTGCCAAAAAAAACTAATTCATAGGACCCTAATGGTTTTCATTCTATTTCCATTTGCAACACTATCTACAAAATTATCTCTAAAGTCATTTCCAATCATTTGAAACCCTATTCTTTCATTACTCATATCCTTGGAGCAAACATGATATGTTGAAGGAAGAAAAATTTTCAATGGGATAATAGTGGACCAAGAGTCGGCTCATTCCCTTCATCATTCAAAAAAGTAGGTATGCTAATCAATCTTGATTTATCTAAGTATTTTGATAACTTAATTTGATCTTACATTTCACAAATTATCAATGTTTTAATTCTTGAAATCGTACATCACCTCTATTATTTTCCTTATCTCCTCTTCCTTATTCTCTATCTTATTTAATGTCTCTCCATATAAGGCTTTCAAGCCTTCTATAGGAATTCGTCAAGATGATCATCATTCCACCTTTATCTTCATCCTCGTATCCAAAGAGATAAGACAAGCCCTAAAACAAATTTTTACTATTGATTCAATCAAGGGTCTATGTTTCGCAAACTCTAATGAGAAATCCATGTATCAACAATTTTTGGATGATATAATTCTCATGGTTGTTCCAAATATCCAAGAAGCGTTATCTTTTTGAAAAGTCTTGGATGATTTTACAACTGCCTTAGTCATGGGCATATATTTACAAAAGTATAAGATATTTTTCTTCAATAATCCACCTTCTATTCAACATCATCTCACTAATATCTTAGGCTTCAATAAAATCACCTTACCCACTACCTATCTAGGCACCCCTTTAGCTCTCAATTTCCTATGTACCAAAATTTTCTCTAGCCTTATTCAAAAGTTTACTAACCTAATGGATAGCTAGAATATCTACTCACTTAAGAAGTTGACCAAACTATCATTCTTAAATATGCCTTGCATTCCTTATCCATGTATCTTCTCTCCACGAGTGAAGCACCCAAAAGCATCCTTCATTAAATAAAAATCCTTAAGTGAAATTTCTTATATGGAGGAGTGGAAAAAGAGTAAAAATTAGCATTATTTTCTTTAGATAAATTATGTCCCCTCAAAAAATCAAGAGGACCAAGCTTTCGAGATCTAGAAACTATGAATAATTTCCTAGAAGCCAAATTTTGGTGGCACTGGTTGTAAGAAGGTTAGGAATTACTGAAGAAAATATGACCCAATAAATATAGCAACCAAATTCCTAATGACTCAACATATCCACGTAGTTATCTTTCCAATGGGCTAATATATCTAGAATCTGAGCTGTAAAGGAAACATTTAGTACGAAAACATTTATTTTTTGAAGTCAAGGATGGAAAAAAATGATCACTTTTGGGATGATTCTTAGCATAAATTTCCCAAAATATCTTCACAATAATATCTTTAATATATATATATATACTATGCTATGCAATCCCAACAAAAAATTCTTTTGTCTTTTTTCTGGGAAAACATCTCCCTAAAGACCAATTATCGTCGATGGAAATATCCCTCCTCTTAAGACATGCCCTTATCAACCAAAGCTCTTGAAAAATTCATTGAAACTTTTCTACATCATCAAATACACTATTCGGAAGATCCAAGAAAACTTCGTTGAAAATTTCAACCATAGGGTTCTTTAACCATTAAAGAATATTACTTCCTTATGGAAAATCACACTCACACTCCAAATCAGCATTTATGGTATAAAACCCAACATCAAAATATTTGGCCCAAGATAACTTATTTTCTCTGGCTTATCCTCCATAGAAAAAATTAACCTAGGATAAGCTTTCATCGAGAGGTTATGTTGTTCCCTCCCTCGGTTTCTTATGCCAATCCAATAAAGAAAACTATGAACACATTTTCATCTTTTTTCCTCTGGCCCAAGATCTTTGGAAATAGTCCTTCAATCTCTTTAGAAAACCTTTTTGACTATAGATTTGCCCCCATACTTGATCAGTAATTGGCCTCTTTCCCCATTTTTCAATCCCATTCTTAATAGAGCATGGAGTATTGCAACTACCTTTTGTCCTATGGATTCTTTGGAAAGAACACAATCAATGCATCTTATGAAACTCTCAAGACTCCAGCCTCTCTATATGGAAATTATTTCTTTGTAATCTTAAATAAACCATCCTTATCTCTAGTTAGTCAATGTCAGACTAAAAAGTACAAGAATTTTAGGTACCTATTCTCACTACTCTCAATATTCCCTCTTTCCTTCCCCAAATATCTTCTCCCCCTCCCTCAACAACTCCCTCCTCCCGCTTGCATTGGTCTTCCCCTCCTCTTAATCAAGGAAAATTTTAACGATGGAAAATTATTTTGAAGTTTAAAAAACTGGCAAATCTCACTAGTCCCTAATATGCAAACTATAAGATGTTTATTGACGTATTTGTAAAATTATTCAAATTTATAATGAGATTATATATATTTTCTATATAATGTTGCCCATTTTTAAGGTAAAATAATTTTATATTGTAAAATTTGGGCGAATCATTTTTATAAAAAATGGAAATTGGCGAATCTTTTTTTTGGAAAAACCATGGAAAATCAACCCACTTGCGAATATTAGCCCCTAAAATTTTCCATGCTCTTAATGTTATCAAAATAAACTTTGATGGAGTCTTCAAGGGAAACCCTATTCCTACAAGAGATGAGGGAATTTTTGCTCAGAAACAGGAGACATTGTTCATCTATATTTTGGTTACAATGGCCACAATAGTAATAATGCAAAAAAACTCAAAAATCATGAAATGGGTCTAAGAATTTCCTCCTCCATCAATTTCTCTCACCTAAACCTTGAAGGTGACTCTTATCTTGTTATTTACTTGATTACTAAGCTCTTCTATGGATCCTCCTCTCTCAAAATTTCCAAAATCTGGAGACTCAAAATTTCCCTGAATCTCATCGAAAAACTCCTTCCTAAAAACTTTGTTGTAATTCCCACACATATTTGTAGATTGGATAATTTATTCAAATATTCATTAGCTAATGAAGGTTATGCTACGATCTCTATGTTCAACCATTCTTCTTGGTCTTCCTTCCCCCCTTCCTCATTAAAGAAAAAATGATAAGTACTAATATCTCAAGATATTAGTACCCCGATGAGGGTGGTAATTAATGAAATAAATGGAGCTAGGATATAGTTACTTTTACTTTACTTACATGCTCAATCTAATTTTATGATTAGCACACACTATGAGGCTCAATAAGGCTCTTTCCATGGACTTTCCTCTAATTTTTCAATTTCTTGACTCTCTACTTTACTACCTCTAGTATTGTTTCCAAAGTGGCAAGCTAGCGACACTTTTTGATAAAATGATGTAAATATTTATTAATTTTCCATAGAGATACATTGTTATTTTTTTTATAGTTTCATTTATTCAATATCATGTTAAGTTCACCCCATATAATTATATCATTGTACAAATCCACATTATTAAACATCAAAAAATGAAACTATGTAGAAAGAAAAACATCACCATCATCATCTAAGCATAAAAAAGTAAAATATGAAAGTAAGAGAAGCATGAACACATAGAGACACCAGGATTGGTCCAGACCCAGGGAAAAAACAACTATGGGGAAAACCCTTGAAAATTATTTTTCTATATTGTCATCAAATGATTCAGTAACAAGAGTAAAATGATCCATAGATCCATATCTTTATGATGTAGTAAAACAACTAACACATGCATAATGTGACCTTGAACATATCTCTACTGAAGCAACTTTATTTTTCGAAATGAGATGCATTGACACTGGTTGAAGCATGCAGATGAATACTGTTGATACAAAGTGAATATTTTAAATACATCTTGCAACGTAAATACATAGAGGATATCTACAACCTCTAGAGCATGGATCTGAAATATCATCAACTGATCTCAACTACCAAGCCCTAAATCTGAGTCCAGGATGTTTTCATTGACTATTTTGGAGTGACTGTGACTGAGTGATAGATGAATGAAGATATTGTGCAAGCTACTAACTGTGATCCAAATAATATCTTCACAGAAAAGTTTTCAACCACAACCTTAACACTATGAGCTTGTGATTATACTATCCCTGACTACAACCTCAACATTCTATGCATGTGGCTAAGGGCTTAATTAGCTCAGCACCCTAGCCATGCCCTAAACAAGGCATGCCTACATTTATGGCCCAGAACACCCAGATCAAATGTGAGCCTCTACCTTTGATCTCAATCCTTTGCGAGAGCTTCTCCTGACGTACCTTTGCGAGCCCAGATAGAAAATATGAACCAATACCAAAATAGCATGAAGAATATCTCATGAGAGAATGTGTGCAAATGATATTGAGGTCGCCCCTATTTATAGATTTTGTGTGTGACCACTTGGGGTTAAGGCTAACTCCAAGGCTAACTCCACATGTGGTTAAGCGAACCCATTCCATTTCACTTAATAAATAAATTAATTCATAATTAAACTTTCTCTTAATCGATTGGGGCAATCTATAGGTTGATTTTGGTCTTCTCGAAAAGAGCAATCTAATGAAATTATAATCTTGACCATATGAGCTATCCATAGTGGAATTTTACTGTAGTTGTATAATTTTAACACTCCCTCTCAACCAATGATAATTCCACCTACTAATATTTGTTCATCGATCAATATTCCATTTTTTTATCTTCATGCATCATCACACATCGTCACTGATCATCTTTTTCATGTAGTCAACATGTTGTGGATGTTTCTCATCATAAATCATTAATGCACTTCTCATGCTTATTTATACTTATCTCTCGATTATTCTTTCTTATATGTTGAACATTTTTAGATCTAGAAGAAGAATTTTTCACTGAAGGGGAGATTAGGCTACCACCCTTCATCCATCAAGCTATCATCCCCAATTCTCTAATAGTGGGCTACTACCCAAAATATCATCATCAATCAACAACGAAGAGTGTATCGTTAGGGAGCACATATTTACCTATAACCGCATTGGGTAGCACATATCTACCTGGAATATCATGGGGGAGATATACCTCTACAACCCCATATCTAGAAATAGGATATCCATATACACACAGGAGCCAATCTCAACCATGGGATTACATCGGGGAGCTCATTCTCAACCCGAAACCGCATAGGGTTATCTCAACCCATCATATCTCCTACTGATCTTCCCATCGATGACCCTGAATAGTCATGTTGTAGAACACTTGCATCATAAGCACCTTGGTTTTTACACCCCAAGTACACTATCAACACGTTGGCCAAACAAGGAGCGATATTCCCAACAAGCTCTACTTGTGGGTATGATGCCAACTTCGGTATACTATGCAAAAATGAATTAGGGGAGCAGCATTTTCTAACCCTATGAAGATAGGGGGCAACATCTCAACCTTATGGGTAACAGATAGGAATACACCCAATTTTCCAAAGTTCCCTCAACTCGAGGAGCCCTCTATCTCAATTCCTCGTCCTGAGATCTCAGACTGGGAGGAAGAGCTAGCTCAGTGTCCTCGATCAGCATTTCTCTCATTTAGCGTCTTTTGATTCATGTTCATCAATTCTTATATGTTAGAACATACATAATCATGTAAATCACAACAAGATATCATAATCATCCTCCCTCTTATGGAGGTGTCAATCACACATGGATATCATAATCATATTCCCTCTCAAGGAGGTGTCAATCACAAGCCTAAGCTTGTCTCAAATAGCTGCATTTTCTCAATGAATGGAGAAATAAAAATCCCCACTATATGTATGAGGGATTATTTGTCATGATAGTTTATCCACATCTTATCTAGATCATTATTGGATAGCTCTCTAAGGAGATTCTACATCATGCCTCATAGCTAGCATTGCTAGCAGCATTGTTCCCGACCTCGATCATTCTATGGACCTATCATCCAAGATATCATGGAAGATTTAATAATAAGGAAACATCCAAATGTGCTCATCAATACTAATCCCAAACATCATCAGTTCGTTCATGCAACTACATATCACGAGAGAAATATCTCAACCTTTACAAGTAGAACATTTCATGCAGATATTTCAAAAGATGTTTGGTGGAAATTCTGAATGAAGCAGCTCAATCATGGATTTAATCATGTTCTATACACATCATATATGGATGGATGTTCAAACATCAGTGCTTCAGTCAAATAACAGATGTCATGTCATGTTCAATCAACATTTGAACTGTAAATCAGAGTGTCCAAGGATTTAGATTACAGTAAGACATTTCAACAATCTTGTAGTATGGAATTTCTTTCCCAAATTCCATAAATTGATTCATCATTCCATGATACACCATTACGAGATTCAAGATCCATCTCCCTATTACTTAGATTTTTAGAGGCTCATTTCCTGTCAAGGGTAGACTATCAGTATGTAAAACCAAATACAAAATCAAAATCGAGGCCATACCTTGGAATTGATTATCCTAATTTCACCAGATATCTGTCAAATATAGACAAATCTGAATCGAGTAGCTTGCATCATGTAACACTCTCTATGAGAATAATTCCTTACCATGTCAGCCTTACATAAATCAAAGTTGTGTTAACAAAGTCATTTCATCATATTTTTTAAGTGAAGCCAAAACTATTATAAAATACATTGATTTCATAGTATCAATTATTTCAATGATGTGATAGGTAGTTCTCATGCCATGTCTTGACTTCATTTATTGTCACACCATCAATTTTGTCATTTAACATGTCGTTATAGGCCATTTCCATCACTAGATGCAAGTGTATACACATCAAGGTTAAATCGTGCATGCTCATACTAAGTCACAACAACCATTGTGATAGGAACAAGGAAGCCAATACATAACCATAATTTTGTATACTCTCATAGGACACGGAAAGTCACTATGCCTACATATCATTGTCATCTAGGAAAATCAACTATCGCCAAATAAAATCATGTCAAATCCAAATCTGAGATTGTGGTAAGATCTATAATTCTAGACATATCTCAATCATTATGCATCATGACAAAATTTCCAAACACACTTTATCAATATCAATCAACCAAAACATGTAGCACAATCCTCAAACATAATGACATATTCATATGAATGTCTTGGTCACCTGTGAACATAAGTTCGGTTCAAACATAGAAACTTTCCCTGCTAACGGATCTTGCTATTATCTACAGCACATCTACAAAACTGACATCTTCCAAGTGACTATCTGATTTCATGCTTAATTCCAACAATTCCAAAAATCAATTTACAATGGAAATACATGTCATAGATCCCTCGATTTGGAGTATAGATCGAATTCATTGTATATAAATTCAATTTTGTGTCTATCAAGTATAGTCACATCTATGGGCCTTCCTTTGTGTGAGAGAGACTCAAACCTATGTTGTAGATCAACAATGTGAGATACCCATGTATCATAAAAGGACATGTAATTTCATTTTCATACATGTCATTAACTTGTCTTTAATAGATTCATGCAACAACAGATCTTGTTAGATCTTAAACACATATCTATCATTATCATCAACATCATGTCGTCAATATTTCATCAAGGGTTGGACTTGAAAAGATAAAGGAAGCAAGTTGATGTGATAATACAACATTATGAACAATTACAACCTGATGATTTTATGGTACTCGTCAAGAATTACTTGTTTAATACTTTTCAGATTGGGAACATACATCTTGCCTCGATAAATCAACATTTTTTCCTCATCTATATTATATCCTAATTGTTGCTCATTGTTGTTTGGAATTTGATCATGCTTCCATAAAAATGTGTATTAAGGATCCCTCTGAGTAGCTTCTTTAATTTGTTCCCTAAATATGTTTTTAACTTCACTAAATGAAATCTCATAGACGCAGTTCAAATTTTGACTTAAGGCATCCACTACTCGGTTTTCCTTCCCTCTTAAGTGTTTGATTTCAAAATAAAGTTCACTTAGAAAGGAAACTCGACGTGTTTGTCGAGCATTTAAAGTGGATTTCTTGAAATAATTAGTTAAACTATCATGCTTTATCATTAACTGAATTTTTTTCTAAGTAAGTAATGTCACCACATTTTTAGCACATGAATTACTGCGGTTAACTCTAGATCATATGCTGAATATTTTTTTTCGTGTTCTTTTAACTTCCAGGACTCGTATGCTATAACTCTAGCTTCCTGCATTAATACTCCCCCTACACCTTCTGTATCTGTGAAGACAATAAAGTCTTTGTCTGAGTCAGCAATCCTTCAAACAGATGCTAAAGTAAGCAAGTGTTTTAACCACTCAAAACTTGTTTGAAACTTTGTTGTCCATTTGAAGGTCCTCCCTTTCTTTTGCAAGAAGGTGATGGGATAAGCCACCTTTGAAAATCATTCAAAAAATCTATTTTCCTATCCATCCAATCCCATGAAAGATCGTATATCAACAACATTTTTTGGAATTTTCCATTCCATTATGGTTTTTATCTTTGCTATGTCCACTAAAATTCCATCCTTAGTTATGATGGGTCCTAAATATTGAATTTGTTCTTTAAATAAATCAGAATTACTATAATTTTCAAACAATTGATGTTATATTAGGGTCTGCAAAACTTTCTGTAAATGTTCTTTATGCTCCTCTATATTCCAAGAGTATCATCTATAAAAATAAACACAAAATTATCCAAATATTGATGAAATACATTGTTCATTAGCCACATAAAATTGGTTGGTGCATTAGTCAACCCAAAGGGGAAAACGAAAAATTCTTAAATTCTTTATCGAGTTCTAAAAAATTTTTTGTATATGTCTTCATCTTTTATCCTTATCTGATGGTATCCTTAACAAAGATCATTTTTAGAAAATACGATATCCCCCTTCACTTGATCAAAAAATTCATCAATGCGAGGTAGGGGATATTTATTTTTAGCTTTCAACTTATTTAGTTGTCAGTAATAAATACATAAACTTAAGGTACCATATTTATTTCTTACAAAAAGTGCAGGCACGTGACAAGGCGACACACTTAGGTGAATGTACTTTTTGTCCAATAGATCTTATAACTGCATCTTAAGTTCTATCAATTCTAGAACACTTATGCGATAGGGTGCATTGGATACCAGAGAAGCTTTGGATACCAACTCAATATTGAATTATATGTCCACTTTAGGGGGCAACCCAGGAATATATTCCGGGGAAAAATTAGCGAAATTTCTTACAGTCGACAGATTTTCTAAAGTGGAAATATTTTCTTTAGAATTTGAATATCCTAATTATATAAGATAAACTTGAAATCCTTTCTGAATACATTTCGCGAACTGGGAAGTAGTTATTGGTCTCTACTTCAGGGCTCTTTTCACTACTTGAATTTCCTCTCTCACTCCTTCCTCATTTAAATATCTAACTATTTTTTCTTTACAATTTATCAGATACCAATGTTCTCCCATCAATTCCATGCCTATTAGGACGTCATAGGATCCTAAAGGTAATACATTCAGATCGTCCTTAATTAGTTGACCTGATATCTCCATGGAGCAATTTTCCACCTTAGCTAACACTCTTCTCTTAGCTCCCGTAGCCAATTGTACCAGCCATGGATTTTTGAATTTTACATTTTGTGAATGAAATTTTTCTACCACTTTGGGGCTTATATCACTTAAGCTATCCCCTAGATCAGTCAAAACAGAGATAGTTTGATTAAGGATTTTACCTTCCAATTACACCATACTTGGATGATACTCAGCCTAATGATCCTCCATTGTCGCATTAATTCTGGGTAAGCTCCTTACCACTTCCCCCATGGTTGACACTTCTTGAATCAATGCAACCTGATCTGCCCCTTTTCAATAAGGAAAATTTTTAATATAATGTGGCCCCCCACATCCCCAACATTGTACCAGTGGTCTTGTTTTTGTCTCCATATCAACTATACTTGAATTCTCAATGATTTTTTGTTCATTGGGCATCTTAGACTTATTTTGGGTCTGATTTATATTTCAATTTTGTTGAATTTTGTAGGAATTTACAGGGTAAGTTCCTTAGATCAAAAACCAAAGGTCACCGCTCACAAATAGATCACATATCAGTACACTAGTATTTGACATGGTTAAAACCCTCAAAGAGGGAAACAGTCCACGGCCTGAGCCAACGCGACCACTTCAGGAAATTTATTAATATAAAGAAAGAAAAATTACATAAGCTTCTATCATAAACTGTTACCAGACAAATGACCCTCCATGTTCTTTAAATAGAGATCATGGACCAAGCGAGTGTTAAGCCATGGATCAAGTGTTGGTAATACCGAGGAGAGAGTGAACCATTGGATCACTACATATCATGACTATCGGATTATAAGTTACAAATGTACATAGTAAAGAAGCACGCTTTACCTAACTCTATGCTAGGCCAAGTTATACTTAAATATTTCCTATGTGCTAGAATATCCTAACAAATTTTGTGAGGGCCTTTCATGTTTGCAGTCATAAATATTTTAGCTCCCTATGAGGATTTAAAACCTTTCTTCTCTATCCACTTCCTACCTCCCTCCCCTTTTTTCTTCATTTATTGATAACATAATCATGCCTTCCTAATGGATTGGTCCATTGTCCTAGGATTTTAAAACTCTATATGTTCTTTCATGAATATAGGAAAACTTCTAATAAATCATTGAACTTTTACCTTTTCTTCATGTATGTAAGGAACATATTGTAGAAAGGATGTAAATTTTGCTATATAATCATCCATAGATGATTTTCCCAACCGAGGTTCATGAAACGCTTTCACTTTTTCAATGTAAAATATCTTAGTTAAATACTTATCCTTGAAATGTTGCTGGAAATTTTCCCACATCATTACCTGCTCATCAATTCCATGTACTATTTTCACTTCCTCCCACCACAGTGGCCTTTCCCTGTAACTAATAGATTTCATATCGTACCTTAAGGTTATGATCATACTTATATACATGAAAATAGTTGTTCATATTTATAAGCCAAGCTTCAGCAGCCTCTTCTTGTTCTCAATCAAAGGTTGGGGGCTTGATTTTATTAAAATACCCCTATAACTCAACCTTCAGTCCCTTATGTTCTCTATGGTATGAAACACTGTTAAACTCTTCCTCCTGATTTCCTTGATCACCCTTTGACTCTGGGTTCTCATTCCTTGATCCTTGTGTGTTAATCATGTTCCCTTGTTCTAGGCTAGGCATAGAATGTTGTTGGTTTTATCTATTAGAAATAATTTTCATAATCTTTTCCCACTCCTGCATCAATCTCTCATTGTCTTCTTGCATCCTTACAATTTTATTCTTTAATTCTTGCATTTTATCAAGGATAGAAACATTAGTAGTGTATGATTCATCTCCTAACTGCATCCACATTTCCAGGTTAGTGTCCACAAACGGTGTTGTACCAACTCCCGTTGATGATCATACCAGTGTAAATCCAATCCTCCTCATTGTGCCCCTTTACCTTTGTTAAGCACAACAAATGTTGTTACTCCCTCGTCATCCCTAGTAGGCCACAACATTTGAACCGTGGCTCAGATACCACTTGTCACGTCCCTCATAGTAAAAAAAAATTACTCATTTAAGTGATGAGTCACATTAGCTCACAAAAAAATAAAGGCAATTGAATTTTTACTGTGAAATAATGACATATATGCACCAATTATGGTTTTCTTATTGTAACAAAAATCACATACATATTTACAGTAAATCACAAACATATTTATAAGAGGAAAAAAAATAAGTTTTTGGCATCTAATTTTGTGGTCTTGTCGACAATTGAAAACTATTAATCCTAGCTCATTGTCAACCGACCCTAGATATTTAACTCAGGTTACAGTGTCAAGTTTTAGAAGCATCGAGAAACTCTGCAGTTGGCTTCCAATCTCCACAACTGGAATCCACTACATCTGGATGTGATTAGCATCTACGATCGTATAGTTAGGTCACACATTGAATGGTGGAGATCCTTCGAGGATAGATCTTGGCAACTACCTAACCCCTCATTTTGTATGTACCTCATTCTGTTCACTACACCGAAGGGTTCATCCTCTTGCTTTCAGGGTTTCATTCCCTTTTGTAGGTATTCCTGGATGAATTTCATGGCATATTTCTTGAATATATTTATTCATGTGGCTCTCTGTGTTAACAGACGAGTCTGTACTTTCTTATATCTCTTTTATTTTGGTCTTTGAACTGCTCAGATGCCCTTCTATTGGTTTATGTTGTTGCTTTCACTGTTGAGTTTATTAATGCGTTTAATAGGAGGCAACCTTCATGCCTGCGTGAGAAATTTTAAATTTATCAGGTAAGAATGGTTATCCTTAATAACCTTGTTCCTTTCTTTAATATTGTTTTTTTCAGTATCCGATAGCATTAGGGTTCTATATGGTTAGGCTTTTAAGATGAAAATCACAGGATAATCATCTAATGAAATTTTTATTCTTCTGCTATATATCATAGACCCCTTCCCTCTCACAATGTTGGTGTTTTCTTATGGGTTTGGCAAGTATTCGAGTTCTACCCCTACCCACTCCTTTATTAATGGAAATTTCAAGAGTATTAACACAGTTCCATCTATTCCAAGTATGTTCAACTCACTGATTAGATATTTAGAACCAGGATGATGGAAGAATCGATTTATTTCTCCTATTTGGAATTACCCACCTCTCTGTCTATATTATTTTATCTGTATCCATGATTTTTATTAGTGAAATGAATGACCAGGTGTATCTATGAATTGGCCAGGAATATGAATGGAATACCTATAACTGTATATAATCGTTTACGTATTTCCTCTGTGGTATTGTCTTTGGCTATTGCGTTATAAAAATGTTGTCACTGTATAAATTGTAAAATAAGAGTTATATTTTTTGTCTGTGGAATGTTACCATTTACCGACCGCATAATGTAATATTTCCATTGCGTACAACTATTGTTGTTTTTGTAATTTTTATTAACATTTTATGAAGAATATTTCTTTGTGTTCTCTTTATTCTTAGATTTCCTTGGAATGTTCATATTGTGATGTTCTTATATTGACACACAATTAATTTATTCTTTGGCACAGTAATACTAATGACTAGAATATTTATTCTTTTTTAATCTTTTCTCTTTTGTAACCATTAAGAGATTATTGTTTCAACGACTGGAAGAGGAAGTGGGACTATCTCTCGGCCCAATGTATAATCTCGCTAGGCTAAGAGACTAACCCCAGACAGTGGGACTATCTCTCATCCCAACCTCTAATCCACTAAGCTGAGAGACTAACCCCGGTTCTTCATTGAAATATTTAAGTAATTATGAATTATGTTTTTCCTATCATGTCATTACTAGAATGAATGACCATTACCATTGTTTTCTTGTAAATGCATATGTTCATACAGTTTCGAGGACATAATGGTTACTTATTCTACTTTAAATTACATTAATGATTATACTATACCTACTCATAAAATAGATAGCACTCAGAGTAATCACATTGTACTTATATGTTTCCTTTGTTGGTTGATGCAGAAATTTGTTTCACCTTTCCAAAAGTAATGTTGTCTTTCCACCCTACTTTGAGATCATATTTAGACGGACTCTCCCCTCATGCTATATTCACAAACATGGTAGTCTGTAATAGTGTGTATTATCCTTCAGTGACTATCTCATCCTAACCAGACTTAGTCCAGATAGTTTTTGCTTGAGCATGGATGATGAACTTAATTATTGTTACAGTTTCTCCTTTTCTTCTTCAAATACCTAAGGTACCTATACCCTCTTGGTTTCCCTTTTCTTGAGAATTAAATTCTCCAGGAGAAGTTATGGATATATAATTGCCTAACCATCATTAGAGGAATTTTTAGGTCTAAAATGGGCCTCCTAAGGATATTATAAAATAATAGTGGAAATAATAAAATAATATTTGATTACATCATCAAATTTTAGAGGGAAAAAAGAAAAAACTATTTTTTCAACTCGTATTTTGAACTTATCTCCCTAAGGTTTTACTCAAATTTCGAGCAGGAATACTTGTTGGATGCAAAATTTAATTTCCCATCCAAAGAGTACCCATGTTGCATACTTTTGATGGACTCTGCTACGCGAAAAATGAGAAATACATTAAAAACATGATTGGAATCACGTTTTTTCATGTATTTCTCATTTTTTGTGTAGAAGAGTCCATCAAAAGTATGCAATATGGGTACTCGTTGGATGAGGAATTAAATTTTGCATCCAACGAGTACTCTCACTCGAAATTTGAGTAAACCATTAGGGAGATAAGTTGAAAATATAAATTGAAAAATCAGTTTTATTATTTTATTATTTTTTAATCTTTTTACTTTTTCACTCCAAAAATGGTGAATCATCCCCCATGATTGACATCATCTTCTTGAATCCTATTGGTTATAATAAAGTTTATTTTGGTTATACATTTTTCTTAGGAAGTCCATTTTAAACCTCAAAATTCTCTACTGAATTGTCTACCGACCATGATATGTGAAATATAATTAACATTACTTCCAAGATGTCTAGCTTTCCACATAGTATTATATCATAATTTATTATTAAAAGAAAAAAAATATTCAAATTTATCATTTGACCTCCCATAACCTCTCATAAGTATATGCAATAATATCATGTCTTTTACTGTGGTAATTAATATTTAAGTAATTAATATTTATAAATTACCAAGAAGTGTCACAAAACTTGTTGAATCCTCAACCTTTTACACTTGTGGTACCATCCTATCTAGTAAAATGGCCTATGAAATTTCACCTCCCCACTTCATTCCCTCACATCAAACCTATTAATTAAAAACATTCTCCAGTCGATAAGTCATCACCATATTTCATCACATTCATGACTCCTCTAACTCATCCTTGTGATGTGTTGCCCAATAAAAATAAAAGTTAACCATACATGTTTCTTTAATATTTTCAATAATATTAAAATTAATTATAAAAAATAAAGTAAATATTAATATATAAAATTTAAAATTTAAATAATTTTTGTATGGTATTATTTTTACTTTAGAAATCATTTGTTTTTTCAATTATCAAAATAACTACCTTTAAGGCAATCTAAGTACCAAAATTTCAAAATCAAATATATGGAGTTTCCTCAACTATATGTATATATATTTAATAAAACTTTAAAAATGAATAACGCTCTAATAATTTTAATAATAATATTAACAGAAAGTCCACCATCAACTCATCTGGATCCTAGCATTTAGTCTAGTCCGGAAGTTTATCATTTTTAGACATGGTGAGTAAGAATATTTTAAAATATATAAATTCTGAGCGATATATGGTTGATGGAAAATCTATTTAATAACGAAAAAGACATAATACCGGACATTTTCCATCATTCCCTTTATACATCTATATAAATCCACTCAACATCTGGAAAATATTATTTGACCAAAAGCATAGGAATTGTTAGTAAGATCCGTGAGACGCAAAAACAATGGCAATAGTCACACTATTAAAAGTGATATTACGTGTTTGGCTTAGGGGTATACATCACACTATAATTTATTTTAGTTTTTAGTTTGGACATTTCTTTCTAGTCAAGTACAAAAAAATCCTTTATTTTATGTAAAAGATGACAATGATAATGTTCAAGGATTTAAATTAATAAGATTAATTTTTAAAAAAAATCAAATAAAATGTTATTGAAAATTAAATTTCACATCAAATTGATGTATGATTATTTTATTATTAAAATTAATGGATGAAAGATTATATTTAGATTTAAATTAACCTATGGAATTTTATTTATTTAATTATTAAAATTTATAAAAAATATATATTTATTCTATTTATTGGTATATATTCCTAATTTACTTATTCTTTAATATTATACAAAATTTTGAAATGTGAAAAAGTCAGAAAAGTGGATAACGTATATAGAACAACCATTTAAATTTCCTCCAAATTTATACTAAATATAATATTAAAAGTTGTATATAAAATTTGATTCTAAAATTTTTAAAATTCAAATCACAATAACTCTTTTATAGTATAGTATATTAAACTTTATCATATTAAATTATTAAATTTAATATTCATACATTTTAAATTTTATCTAAACCAAATTGAAATTCAAATTACAATAAAATAACTCTTTCTATAATGTCTAAATTATGATAGGGTATTTACAATATAATATATTAAACTTTATGGCATTAAATTATTAAATTTAATATTCATATATTTCAAATTTTATCTTAAACAAATTTAAATTCAAACTACAATAACTCTTTCCATATAGTGTGTGAATTGTGATAAGGTATTTACAATATAGTATATTAAACATTATCACATTAAATTATTAAATTTAATATTCATACATTTTAAATTTTATTTTAAACAAATTGAAATTCAAATTACAATAACTCTTTCCATAGTATGTGAATTGTGATATTATTTTTACCCAAAAAAAATTGGATTCAAATCTAGTAAATCAAATCAAAAAAATATGATAATACTTATATAAACATATATTTAAATTTTAATATATATAATATTTAATTAGAAATAACAAATGACATTTATTTTTAAATTCAAAATATTACACATAAAAACTTATAACATCATTATAAATTTAAGTCATTATTTAAATAAATTTATTTTTTTTATTTAAAAAAACAAAATAATCATTTTTGAATAATCATTTTCTCTCAAAAATAAATATATGGTCAATTTGTTAACAACGTGTTGAATTATTAGACTTTAATTAATATTTAGTTGAAAAATAATAAATAATAATTAAAACACACACACACACACACATATATATATATATATATATATATATATATATATATTATTTTGATTTAAAAAAAATAAATAATAAATATGATTGATTAGTTGAATTAGGTTCAACTACCAGTAGATTTTTCAATTATTAGAATTCCATAAAGGTTTTATTTTTTTTAAATTTTGATAGTGATATTTAAATAAATATAATATCATTTTCTTGAACTTGAAATGATGATTTGAATTTATAATATATAAATAAAATATATGTTTTCAGTATTAAGTTATAAAAACCTTGATTTTATATTTATATAAAATTAAATTAAATTAAATATAATTAAATTATAATATTAAATAATATTATATTTATATTATTTAAAATATATAATTAAATTAAATAAAAATTAATTAAAGTATAATATTATATTCATATTATTAAAAGGCTTTTAAAGAGAAGGATTTTCATTTTCAGAATTTAAATTAATAATATTAATAAAATAAAATAAAAATATTGTTATTTTTTATTTAAATTAATATATAAAGATTATATTTTTATTTAAATTAATGTATGATTTATTATTATTATTATTAAAATTTATAAATATGTATCATTTATTTTATTCATTGGTGTATATGCTTGATGGCCTTGATAATGATAAGTTATGCTCTAACAATTTATGGGTTTAAACCTTGTAGATCAGTCAAACATAAACATATATTGAAATTTTGACATCTACAATATTCAATTAGAAAATAACTAAAAATAACATTTATATAAAATTAAATTTTTACATACAATTTTAACATCATTATAAATTCAATTTTTTATTTTATTTTTTATTTTTTAAAAATTAAATAATCATTTTCCCTTTCCAATATGAAAATATGGTTGATTGGTTAACAACAACATGTTGTTGAATTACTAAATTTTCATTAATATTTAATTAGAAAATAATAAATAATAAATAATATTTTTATAAAATTATGATTTTTAATTTTAATCAACTTTATAAATTTGAATTTTTATTTTATATATATATATATATAGTAATTGATTAGTTAACTAAACATATTATTGAATTATTAGATTTAAACACAATAAATTCTTGAATTATTAAATTTTCATTTAATTTTTATTTTATATATTTTAAATAAATATAATACCATTTTCTTTGCATTGAAATGATGGTACGAACTTATGATCCGTAAATAAATATATGTTTTAGACTTTGATCATTAAATTGAATCAAATTATATTTATAAAAATCTCAATTATATTTATATAAAATTATATTTACTAAATCAAATTATATTTGTAAAAATCCTAATTTTATATTTATATAAAATTAAATTAAATAAAAAATAATCAAATATTAAAGAATATTATAATCATTTTAAGGAGAAGATTTTCATTTTCATTATTATTTATGATATAAATGTTAAAGTTTATTTTTATTTTGTAAGCCATAGACATTGATTTTAGATTTTAAAATATTTAGTTTAGTTTTAAAGTATTTAGTTTAATTTATAATTTAATTTGTGTAAGGTTTTAAAAAATTTATTTTTAAAATCAAAATTTATAATAGTTTATAGGGAAGGTGGGAGTGGAATGGGTTATTTATCACATTGATGAAGAAATGGAGCTTAAATATGCTCAAGGTTTAGTTGCTCTTCTAACAATGAGGTTAAATTTTTGTAATTATGGAAAGGGCTTAAATTGGCAATTTTGAAAAACATCCAACAACTAACGTTTTTTAGAGACTCTATGCTAGTTATTCAACAAGTGTGCAAGATCAATGGTTCCCATGCACAAAATCTCTCCCCTATTTTTCATAGGATTAGTTTGCAAATTTCAAAGTTCAATGTCATCAAGTTCTTCCACATCAATCTTAATGCAATCGTGGACTTCTTTGCTAACAAAAGAGTTAGCCTTGAACAAGTATTAGCAGTCTAGGATGATAGCATCCGCGTTGTTTAATACATTCCTTGAACTCTCCAATTATAAATATGTTAATTTGTGTCTTGATCACACTAAATATCATTAAAGGAGAAAAGAATGGGTTGGAAATTCGACATCACCTTGCTAGTACACAGGTGACCTTTTCAACCATTCCTTCTCTCTCCCTGTGGTTTTGATGGTAGCATTCCATGGTTGAGTGTTGGGTTTGGGTGTACAAATGGGATTCTCACAAGTTATGGGAATAAATAAAGGACAAGTGGAAGATATGACCCTATGGTATTAAGTTTGTATGGAGGAAATCTTTTTGCATATCCAATTTTAGAGTTCATTTAACACGCTTTAGGATCCTAGGTTTAATGGGGAGGGACATTAGATTCAACCTTATTTATTTTCTATCCTTGCTTTGGGGATGGATAATGTGTAAGTTAGAGTTATGTTTCAATATGAATATGAGATGTTTTGAGTTGGTAGATGCAAGCCTACAAGCATATAAAGGCTTGTGGTCCTCTCCACATTCAATATAAAATAGATTTTTTTTGTCCTAATTACTATAGTGAGGGTAGATTGTGGAGTACCACGCGTAATTGAGTGCTTGGAGGTTGCAAAGAAGAAGGAATTTAATCATAAATTGGGCTATTTGACAACCTCAATAGAGTATAGATTGACTTTGTTATCAAGATAGGGGGAGATGGGTAAGGTTGATTCACAATCACATTTTTTCCTCTTGCACTAAAATATTGGTGCATTGCAGACTAAAGTTGAGAGGCTTTAGGTGCCTTATGATACACTGAGTTTGAAGATGGACATAGTGCTTTCTCTACTTGAAGGATGGACTAGTGGAGCGAAAAAAGGAACTGTAAGTTAAGGTTCATCAATTGCAAGAAGAAATCCTAGATCCTCCACCGGTGGGAGTTCCCGAAGACACAATGGGCTCGACTACTCTTCCCTCTTAGCCTCAAATTTTTGAATCTGAAGTCAGTATCTCCATTGAGTTTAATATTGCAAGATATCTTTCTCTAATTTTAATTCATGCTTTGTACGTTTGTTTTTGTATTAAGATTTTTTTTTAAGAATTATAAACCCTCTCATATTAGTATTATAATCTATATAAAAAGGGTCAAAAATGTCAATTTATTTTGGTATTACATGTGCACAATAAAGGATATTTATGAAAAAATTTAAAAGGTTGTGTCCTTCCAACTAATTAAACTAATAAACAAATCCTTACCCTTTTAATTCAAAATAAAAATATAAAACTTTATAATATTTTGTTTTTAAAATTTAGAATTTTATCATTAATAGACTCCATTCCAATTTAAAATTTAATATTATTTTTTTTAACTAATTATTAATACTTAATAACTATGTTTATAAAATAAAATAAAATATATATATATATAGTTATTTCTCAATTTTATAAATATAATATATGTTAAATCTACTGAGTTTTAAATAATAGTAATTTTTATTCCATACATTGAGGGTAATAATAAAATTTCTTGTAATATTTGGTAAATGGATTCAAGGTAGAAATATAAATGGATTTAAAGGAGCAATAAAAAGTCAAAAAAATAAATTGTATTCAACTATCAATATGTTAAAATTTAATATTTAAAATTATATTTAAAATTATTATTATTTGTTGATTTATTATATATATATAATACATTAAATTTTAAATAATATTGATTTTAACTCATAGATGGAGGATAATAATAAAGGATCTTCTATTTTTTAATAAAATAAAGATTACATTAAAATATTTAAAAGTAAATTATGAATTAGTATTTATTATTTTTAAAATTATGATTTATTAATAATAATAATTTATTTTATATATATATTTATATTTTTTAATATTGTAACATGTACATTTACATGAGTTATTAACTTATTTTACATTATTAAAAAAAAAAATTTACTTACATGTATATATCACAACATCGTAAATACAGTGCAGCTGCAATATTTTATAGTTATACATTCGTGATTTATAGAGTGTACTTATATAACCCCACAATCAAATACATTACTTGTTTGACAATCAGTATTTACAAGCATGGTTACTCTATATATATATATATATATATATATATATATATATATTCGTTGGAATTGATCCATTACACTTAGGTACTATCTATAAATTTAATGGTTTGGATATGCTATAACCTCACCATCTCCATAGTTGTTTGCATGGTATAATAATGCTTTGGATAGGCCACCCCTTTCATAGGTTCATTAATATTAGCTCGTCCTCACGTGCATATGCAATTAAGAGTTTTGGTACCCATGATCTGCTCGAAACACTTGGCATCGACTTGGTGATCTGGCACCCTTACCCAGGTTTGTCTAGTGGAAGATGAACCCTCCACGGATGTGATCGGACGACAGAAGAGTGGCATCGTGATTCTCACCTACATTCCTTGGTAAACTCTCCCCTCACATCTGACCGTCGATTTCATCGAACTGTGGAGAATGCATCGGTGTAGATTTACCCTAACCACCTTTGTTGTCTAGAATTCTCTCGGTCATTTCTCATTCCCCTCTGCCACTCTGCAAGTTTCAGTGTTTGTGGAAGTTTTTTTTTTCTCTGTTTGTACTTTTCACTGGCTTGCTATGCATTACAATGTCATTGACCCTCCATAAGGATGGTTTTAGTGGAATGTTATTGGCTTCTCCACCCTCTGATAGGTATATAAGTATATGTTCTCTGTTACCGAATGCATTCCTAATTTTTTGTGTATGTTACAATATTGCTCTCACAGTATTTACATTGATTATTTTGGGTTATACTTTTACAAATTTCCTTCAGGGTTTTGTCTGGGATTTTCCAACAATTTAATGGAATCTTTCACTCACCATGGCACAGGTAAGAGGTAGAACTCTTTACCGAACTTGAATCCTTTTTCACTTCTGGTATGCAGAGACCAAGTGGTGCTTGGTTTTTACAGGGTAACCTTATGTGTAACTCATATTTTAAGTAGCTTCCTGGTACCTGATGGCCTGCTCAAGTAGAGATACTCGATTCTCATTTTGACTGTGAAATCAAAGTTTTTTAAGTCTTGTTTGAGTTTAAGTTTAGAGGGCTAGCATGCCTCTCCTAATTTTGTAATTAAAACTGGACTGAGTCCCAAAGCTAAAATATATTTACATAGTATACTGTTAGGTTTATTATTGTGAACTTGTTATTGGTTCCGTTCATGGGTCTGTATGTTTGCTAATATTAGCACAATGTTATTTTCCATGTGGCGCCTTATTGCATGTATTCAAAATACATTTCCCATTTTGATGTTTGAATGAAAGTTGAGGTTATTTGTCAATTTTTGTCGCATGCTCCAGATGGGTTTAACAGAATTTTTTTTCTCTAGTTTCCATGATAAATATTTGTATAAAGATCTAACTACTATCGTTCTTGGTTGTATAATATTTTCCTCTTCTTGAAAACATTTGCAAGAGAAATAAATTATGTATATTTGTAGTTTAAAAGTGTTATTTTCATCGCTAATTTAATTCGTATTCTAAGTACCTATTCCCGCTTTCGGGGGTTTGGAACAGTGCTTTGCATAGAAATTACAATGATTCTACTATTTCTTCAATATGCGCATTGTTTGGTGCCTTTGAGGTTTAATAGCTTAGTTATGTGCGTACACTGTGGTTTTATATCCTAACAACACTCAAGAGCTTTTCCTTGAAACCCAAGGGGATGGACCGGTTCGGTCTTTGGCCAAATGGTTAAACCCCTTGGTTCGTTACTCAATTTTGTGCAGAGCTTAATATGGTCGTGGTGCCAATTTTGGGGTTTCACCCTGACAGTTTAAACTTCCGGTATTGAAATTCTTAGATACTATAATCAAACAATGCTTGTTATAATTTGGTATTTTTTATGGTTACGTTTATCACACTATAAGCAGGGAACTCTAGACAAATTATTCTTACTTTGTTACAGTATTGAAATGATGCACTATAATGAATGCATTTATGTTTTTCTATCTTTGCTAACATTCCAAACAAATTGCAAATACTAATAACATATATATTGTTATGGCTACGGTAACTTTATGTTAATGTTCCATAATCAAAATATAGATCTACACACTTTTAGCTATTTAGGTTCTCTGAAAAAACCTACAGTAAAATGTAAACATGTACCTTTTCATTGATTTATATATTCTAATAAAATTGGCATCATTATAAGTATCTATATTTTTCTAGCTTTTCTAGACATTCAAATAGAAATTTTCAATCGATAAATACATTTTTTTTTAAATTTTACCAAATCCTTATTGAGCTTGGTCAGATCCTCCCAACCATGAGAAGGGAAATTACATCCACTTCTCCCCATCGAGTTCTCGCTCCTGGGCAGAACACACATTTTCTAAACTGCTCCACACCTGGGTATTAGGACTCCGGTCCAGCCTCTAGTAAACACGTGGAAAAACACTCCACTCGATCTCTGTCCAGCTCAAAAGTATTCACATTTAGCATCCTGCCCTTGACAACTCTCTGTCTCTGGTCTCTTCTAGATCATCATCCTTTATATTAGAACCCTCTAGGAAAAACAAATCCAACCCCTTCTTCTCTTCATATTTCCAATAAATCTATAGAAGGGTAGTTATGATTATGTAACTGCCCCAACTACCCAAGGCTCCATTTCATTACCAACCAACTTTTTTTTTATTGAAAAAAAAATAATATTGATATTAAAAATAAAATAGAATTATATGAAATATTCTCATATTTTATTTGCACATAAACATAAAATAGAAATAATGTATTTAACACAATAAATCCAAGTAACATATAACTTTTAACAGATAGGGGGGTTACATATTCCCCATCTCAGAGTAACACTGTCCTTGTTGTTCATTCCAAGATTTGGAACCGTTTTGGGTAAACTTGTTTCGTCAGCTCTTCATCCTCCCAAGTGGACTCCTTTAGGCTAAAGTTCATCCACTGCACTTTAACCTAGGTGACCACTTGCCTCCGGAACGTGGCTTCTCTCCTGTCGAGAATACGCATGGGTTCTACCCTGAATTCTCCATTTGGTTTGACCTATCAACCTTCATGGTGTTTATCAATACATGTTCTCATAATTTAAACATGTATACTTTTTATAAAGTACTCGATGCACCTACCTGTACATCTTGCCACATAGTTATATTTCAGGGACCGTACACATATTTATTTAATAGATAAATGTGAAACACATTATGGACCTTTACATAACTAGGAAGGGCCAACTGATAGGATACCAAACCTATCATTTCCAGGACCTGGAAGGGTCCGCAGTAACAAGGTGCCAACTTAGCATAACCATTGCACTGCAAGTTACTTTTCCTAGGTTTAATCCTTAAATAAACGTGATATCCCACTTGAAACTCTTTGTGTGTTCTTTTCTTGTCTTCATAGGTCGTTTTCCTGATCTGGGCAGCCTGTAAATTTAGACAATTTTTTTTAACTTCCTGATCCATCTCTCTAAGCATGTTTGGACCCAAAATATTTTTTTCCTGCAGACTGCTCCAATTGGTGGGTGTTCTACACTTCCTACCATACAAAATTTATACAGACTCATTTTAAACGACTCATGGTAGATATTGTTATAAGCGAACTCCACCAGGTGGAGATAGTCTTCCCATTTAGTTGGTTGATTCATTACATACATGTGCACCATGTCCTCCAGTACCTAATTCACTCACTCTATTTGACCATCCATCTAAGGATGATAAGTAGTACTAAAATGTATTTGAGTGCCCAGTCCATTAAGGAGGGCTTTCCAAAAGTCAGATGTAAAATTTACATCTCGGTTAGAGATGAATACTTTGGGTATTCCATGCAATCGAAAATTTTCCCTCATGAAAATCTCTGCTATATCAACCATTTTATAGGTGGATTATAAAGGTATAAAGTGAGCAGTATTGCTCAGTTTTTCCACTACCACAATAATGGAGTCATGATACTTCTTGGTCTTTGGTATTCCAATTATAAAATATAGTGTGATTGTTTCCCATTTCCACTTTGGATTAGGGAGGGGGTTTAACAAACCTGTAGAGTGTTGGTGTTCAGCTTTTACCTGCTGACATTCCAAGAATTTTGATAGATATTCAGTGACATATTTACAAATTTCCAGGTAGAAATATCCCTTTTTCAATGCAGAAAACAATTTTTGATATCTTGGATGAGCTGCGTAAGGACTACGGTGATCCTCATCTAGCAATAATTATTTAATCAATGCTTGGTTAGGGACATGAATCCTTCCTTTTAAGGTCAATTGGGCCTGGCTATTAATTTCATATTCATTGTGTTTACCCACTTTATGTAGCTTTTGGGTGTGCTTCCATAGGTGCTCGTATTTTGGGTCTTCACGAGCTGCTTCAACAAGTGGTCTTGATACATAAAATTCAATGTGGTGGAATTGGATTTCGTACACACACTATATCTTCCTACTTAAGGCATATGTTACATGATTCTATTTTCCCTTCAAGTTCTTTATATCAAAATCGAACTGGCTCAAAATGGCAGTCCATTTGGCTCGTTTAGCATTCAACATTGGCTGACTAAAGAAGTTGGTCATACTACTATGATCCGTTAGTAGCAACAACAAAAAAATTCCCAACAAATAATGATGCCACATTTTTAATGCATGAATTACTGTTGTGAGTTCCAAGTCATAAGCTGAGTACTTTTTTTCGTGCTCCTTTAGCTTGCGAGACTCATATTCCACTAAATTATCTTCTTGCAACAGAACTCCTCCCACTCCTTCTTGACTTGCGTCAATACATAGCACGAACTCATTTTCTGGATCTACCACTTTCGAAATCGAGGCTGAGGTTAGCATTTTTTTTAACAGTTCAAATATTTTATGGAATTCTTTTGTCCACCTAAAGGCCCTTCCCTTCTTCTGTATAGAAGTTATGGGATACATGATTTTAAAAAATTTCTTGATAAAACAATGGTAGTAACCCGCCAAACCCATGAAATATCTAATATCATAAATGTTTTTAGGAAAAATCCATTCCATAATTGTCCATATCTTTTCAGGGTCTATATCTTTTCCTTCATTTGATATTACATGCCCAAAATACTGAATCCGGACCTTGAAGAAATCACACTTACTATATTTGGCATATAATTGATTCTCTCTTAAGGTTTCTAACACTATTTTGAGGTGCTTCTCATGTTCTTCCTTATTTTTGGAGTAAATAAAAATGTCATCAATAAACATGAGTACAAATTTATCTATATAAGGCTAAAAAATGCCATGCATCAGACTCATAAAGGTGGCAGGATCATTGGTAAGGCCGAATGGCAGTACCATGAACTCGTAGCGACCATAATGAGTTCAAAAGGCAGCCTTCCAGATATCTCCGTCCTTGATCCAGATTTGATGATATCCCTATCAGAGATCAATTTTTGAGAATACACTTGCTCCACGAACTTGATAAAAGAGATCTTCGATTCGTGGCAGTGGGTATTTGTTTTTAATAGTTAATTTATTCAAGTGACGGTAATTGATGCATAATCTCATGGTCTCATCTTTCTTCCGCACAAATAATATCGAGGCTCCCCAAGGGGACACGCTCAAGAGGATATATCATTTCTCACGTATCTCATGCAGCTGCATTTTAAGTCTTTTTAATTCGAACACACTCATCCGATAGGGAGTCTTTGATATTGGGGTTGCTCTAGGAATTATTTCAATAATAAAGTAAATATCCATCTTGGGTGGTGTTAGGGTCCTATAATAGTAGGGATCATAATTTTGAATTGGCTATGTTTAATCTTGTAATATTGTACATACCTTTTCTTTTTGAAAAATTTTTCCATATTAAAAAATGAAAAGAGGGTATGTCCTAAAAGGATAATCAAAGGACGAAAAGAAACAAAGACAAAAAAGATATAAAATGTGAACCCCACAAAAAGAAACAAAAATAAATTATGAAAGAGTTGCACATTAAAATTCCACTACTCTTAGTTTACTTTGCTTTTGCAAATAAAATTGTGTGCATCTTGTCCAAAATGCCACAATTCATGATGATCATATAGTCTAATATTGATCATTTATGCCTTTAAATTTCATGTCATGATAGTTAGTGAATAAAGATCTAACCAAACCATTTAATCTTGGCAGATCAGTAGTTAGGTAGAGAATAAAATGAGCTCATAAGTTTAATCTGAGCGATTGGAAGATATTAGGTTATAAATAAGTTAGTTTGTTTATCAAAAGAAAAATAAAAGGGTCAGCAAGCTCAAATACACCCAATAAAGGAAATAAAAAATGTTAGGATGAATAAAAAGGGTAGGTAGGATATTTTTCAAGAGTTATGGAAAGCATCATTTGGTTTATCTCTTATGACTAATATCCCTCTAACATTTCCCCTTATCCTAAAAACCGTTTTCCCCTCCTAAATCCCCTTTCCCTTGTTAAAATCCCTTCTCCACTTGAATAAACTTTATATTTTCATAAAAAACGCAAAAACCCACTTATCCAAAGTTTCAAAGCATGAAATAAATATATTATTGGACCCCACTTTCCTTTTTACTTAGCCACCCCCCCCCCCTCGCTTAATATATTTCATAAACTCCCCAATATCATATTAACCCTTCCTCTTTATTTTATCCCCCGACCCTTTTTCATTTAGCCTCCTGCTTTATATACTTCATAAACCCATTTTTTATTTATTTACCCCTTCGCATATTAATTCCTGACCTCGCCTCTTTGAAAACCCGTCAATCGTCCAATTGGCGCCACCCAGATCTAACGGCCCACAACCTCTTTGGCACTCCCCATAATTTCAATGTTTAAAGCCAAGGGGGGGTGTGAAATGGGTGGTTTTATCCACCCGATCCCATGCCATGTGTCACTACCACATTTTATCACACCCCCATTCCCCAAACCGCCAAACTAATTTTTGTAGTTACCTCTGATATTTCTTTTAAACACTTAAAAAACCTTTTGGAAATTTTAGAATGATAACATATTGGCGACTCCACTGGGGAAATCAGCCCCTAGTTTAAACAGATCTTAAAAGAAAAAATTATTCTCATTTTTTTCATTAATATTTGAAATGGTTGTTTTAATTTATCATTGAAAGTTAAAATTTTGGCTTCTAAAAGAACATATTATACCAGGGCTCATCTTGATCCATAACCTGCTACAATTTTTGATGATTCTAACAGAATTTGAAGAAAACCTAAAAAAGTAGAAAGTCTAGGAAGTAGTATTCAATTAATAAAAGAAAATTCAATTCCTAAGGAATTATTAAGCATAGAGGATATTCAATTTGATTTATCGTTTGAGAATTCTTTATTTCGTACTAAATCTGAAAAATCAGTCCATGATACTATAATAGACCCCAATTTTATTCAATTTACTAAATCAAAGAAGGATATTATACAACTTGATTTAGATCAACAGGTTTTAGATACTTTTGACAAACTTGATGCTTTAACCTCAACTTTGATTAAAGATATAGATGAAGCCTTTCTTCAAAAGTTAGTTGAATTAGCTGCCCTAACTACTGCTACCCCTAAGTGCTCTATATCAGAAACTGTAAATACAACTCCATTCAGTACCACCTCATCTATAGTATCCACCATAGTTTGTTCCACAACACCATTCATACCCAAAATTCCTCTCCAACCTAAAATTTCTAGTCCATCTTCAAGCTTGAGTCCATATTCAAGCTCGGTTCCATCTTCAGGCACCACTAATTTACCTCCCAGTCAAGCTAAAGTCTTAGTCATGGTAGCCAGATATGCCCCTTAGGTCTTACAGGCCCCTTTACATGCCATGTCGTAGGATTACCAAAGTAAAAAAATTCATTTTGATGGTATTGGTCAATATACTGCTCAACAAAATGTAAATAAAATGACAGATTATTTTTAATTACATGAAGTTGATGAGGCTGATGTAAAAATGAGATTATTTGCACAAACACTAGCAAGAGATGTTAAAAAATGGTTTAAATCTTTACCTGCTAACCATATAGCTGATTTACTTGCTTTCCACCAATTGCTTATTAATATATAGGAAAGAAAGAAAAACCCTTTATAGATATTATCTGAATATGAGAACATTAGAATATTTCCTAATGAATCTGTTCAGGGTTACTGTACTAGGTTTAACAACATTTACAATGTAATTCCAACGAATATTAAACCTCCACCATACTTGGCCCTAATTAAATTTCCATATGGTTTTGACACTAATATTTCCTACCAATTAAGAGAAAGAAGCCCTGAAACTTTAGAACAGATGCAGAGTAATGCAATTAGTGTAGAAGCTAACTTATTAGCTAAAAGAGCTAGGATGAGGAATGAAGGGAGAGTGACCATTAAGGAAGAACCTTCCACTTTATATGTTAAGATGAATAGTTTAGCTAAAAGTGTAGAAATAATAATGGATAGACTAGATAACATGGAAAGAAAACCTCAGTGGGAAAATCAACAAGGTCCCCAAATTAGAAACCCCAACTTTAGGAAAAATCCTAATACTGGTAAAGAAAGAGAAGTTGTACCTGATCAACATATTAGACCACCTTTCTAAGAAAATTATGTTGAAAGTTCACAACAGCATGAAGAAGACCAGGATAGCTAGATAAACTTGATGGGAATAAATAATGAAGATGCCATTTTTCTTACCCAAGAAGAACAAGAGTTGTACATGTTACATCAATTACAATTAGAATCTAGAGAATCGTTTGACTACAAAAAAGGTTATGAATCTGCTATCTACGAATTTCATAAACAGTATAGCCTTAGAAGAAAAAAGAACACAGAGGTTCCTATTAAGAAATTAGTCCAAACCCAAACTAAGAAAAAAATAGAAACTCCTATGACCAAAATTCTACAAATTCTCCCTAGAGAAACTCATAAAACTTCCAGCCCAAAGATTGTAGACATCACGTCAACTGCTACTCAAACTTCAACTGCTACTCAAAATGTTCCAGACAAGAAAATTGAAAGCAAAAGACTTGACACACCAACTGAATTACCAAGTGTTGATAAAGAAGACAAAACCACACAAACCACCATTGGTAAAAATGAAATGCTTAAATTAGAAAAAACTCAAATGCCATTCAATATCAAAAGTGAGATAGAAAAATTGAAAATACCAGTTCCTTTAACAAATTTGGTAAAACATGACTCATACAAGGCACACATTACTGAAATATTAAGCATAGTTGAAGATGAAGATGTTGTCAACCTCAACGATGATCAACTTGAGTTATTATTTGGCACTGAAGTAGATGGCAAACATCAACAAGGGGGTGTCCCTCCATTCTATATTAGCATGAAAATTCATGATAAAATATTACATAATGCTATGTTGGATTCAGGAGAATCTCATAACTTAATGCCTAAAGCAGTCATGGAAAAATTAAACCTAGACATCACCAGACCCTACAAGGACCTTTTCTCCTTTGATTCTATTCAAGTTAAATGTCTTGGCCTGATTAAAGATCTGTTTGTAACTCTAGTCCAGTGCCTAGAAAAGAGTATTGTTATGGACATAGTAGTTGTTGATATCTCTCTCAAATATGGTATGTTATTATCTTGATCATGGGGAGAAAAATTACATGGATCACTATAATTATACATGTCATATGCTACCATTTCTGTGTTTGGTCAGCAAAGGAAGTTATATAGATAAATTTTGATGAAATACATGGTAAGTAGTTCAGAAAGACCAAAAAATTTCCCTATCTATTCAATGCATTCTGATATGGACTCATTTATCTTATGTAATTCAGAAAATGAAAAAGATAAAATCACAGTTGTAGAAGAAGAACGCAAAGAAGTTGATTCTGGAAATATAACACATGAATCTTTATGACATTTAGATTTTGATGGCTCTGTGAATAGATTAGGAGTAGGAGTTGGAATATGGATCTACAATTTAGAAAATGATCATTCAGAAGGACATGCTTTCAGATTAAATTTCCAGTGCATGAATAACATGGTAGAATATGAAGCATTAGTGCTAGGCCTTCAAATCGTAATAAAACTTGGAGCTAAAAAAATTTCCATCATGGGATACTCAGAACTCATCATAAAACAAATCAAGGGAGAGTCTCTTGTTAATAATCCTAGACTTAGCCAATACAGAGAAACCATCCTAGATTTGATAAGTTTTTTTCTTGAGACTGACTTTGTTGTTAATCCAAGAAAATAGAATATGCAAGCCCATATCTTGGCCACTTTTGCCAGCACATGCAGGTTACCCTTTCAGCCAAATCATTAGTACACTTCCGAGGTAAGACATAGGCCAACCATACTTGATAATTTGAAGTATTGGAAAATATTTTCACAAGACTCACAAATTTATGATTTTATGAATTGGGAAGGAGAATTTCATAAATGTAATATAGAAACTAATTGTACATTAGATTATACCATGAATAATGAACTAGATGTAAATGATGTAAATAAGATAGAACCAACTAGATTCACTAAAGTAGAAATAGAAAAATTAGAAACATTAGAAATTGAGGAATTAATCAATGATGAATCAGAAGTTTTAAATCTCAAAGAAAATATTTTTCCTAAGGGATTAGCCCCACTAGAAGATGTCTTTGACTCCAATTATGTAGCTAGAAAACCTAAAATGGAGCCTCTAAGGTCAGATATAGAGGAATGCAACATAGGAACAAAGGAAAATTCCAAACTTATCAAAATATCTAAGAAATTACCTCCAGCTGAAAAGTTGAAGTACATTAGCTTGTTTAAAGAGTTCCAAGATATCTTTGCCTGGAGTTATGAAGACCTAAAGTCTTATGATACCAACAGTATCCAACATAAGATACCAATTAAAGAAAATCAAAATCCCTTTAAACAAAAGCTAAGGAGGATTAACCATGTTCTTATGCCATTAATAGAGAAAGAAGTTAAAAGGATGTGCGATGCTCAAATCATAGCACCCATCAAATATTCTGATTGGGTCTCTAATTTAGTCCCCACTAGAAATAAAATAGGAGAAATAAAACTCTGTGTTGATTTTAGAAACTTGAACAAAGTATCACTGAAGGATAACAATCCCCTCCCTAAAATGGACCACATTCTATAGAGGGTAGTAGGGTCATCCAGAATTTCATTACTTGATGGATTTTATGGATACAACCAAATCCTAGTCCAACATAAAGATCAAGCCAATACTGCATTCACAACTCCATGGGGAACTTTCATGTACTTGAAAATTCCCTTTGGACTAATGAATGTTGGAGCAACATTCCAAAGAGCCATGGACATTACCTTTGCAAAGGAAATCCATGAATTTTTAGTCATTTACATGGATGATATCATAGTGTTTTCCAAATTAGATAATGAACACCCAGATCATCTAAGAAGAGTATTCATTAAATGCAGAAAGTTTGGTATATCCTTAAATCCTAAAAAGTCACATTTTGTATTAAAAGAAGGAAAACTCTTGGGACACATTATTTCAAAAGAGGGCATTAGAATTGATCCAACTAGAATAGAAGCCATCCTGAATATCAGTCATCCTAGAAACATTAAAGAGTTACAAGAATTTTTAGGAAAAATGAATTTTCTTAGAAGATTCATCTCTAACTTAGCAGAACTACTTAAAAATTTAAACAACATGTTAAAAAATTATTCAATACTTAAGTGGATAGTAGAGGCTAAGCAGTCTTTTGAAGCAATCAAAGAAGCCCTTACTAAAACACATGTCCTCATAAGTCCTAATTTCAACAGAGATTTCATAATTTTTTTATTTTCTTCGGAACACACCATTGCAGCAGTCTTTTTGCAAAAGAACGATGAGGGTTATGAACAACCCATTGCTTTCTTCAGTAAATCCTTGAGATATGCAACACTAAAGTATAATATCATGGAAAAAAAGCACTTGCTTTAGTGAAAGCCATAAAAGATTTCAGAGTATACATTCTATACTCTCACATAATAGCATATGTTCCAAACTTAGTTGTAAAGGACATTTTAACTCAGAATGGGCCTGATGGAAAGAGAGGCAAATGGATTGCCACAATACTAAAATATGACATTAAAATAAAGCCTACAAAATTAATCAAAGGCCAAGTTTTAGCCAAACTCATGGCTGAATCGAACTTTCAAGCCTTAGACATAAATTTAAATGCTGCATTAGATGATCAGAAAGAGATGGAAACTCCACAAATCAGTGAAGCTTTCATAGATTCACCCTGGTATGCACACATTATATTTGTTTTACTCAAATTAAAAGCTCCTCCTAGTTTATCTAGAACTAAAAGTAGATTCTTAAAAATGAAAGCAATGAAATATTATATCTTAGATAATGTTTTATTTTGGAAAGATCATGGAGGCATTCTATTAAATTGTTTGTTGCAAGATGAAGCTGACAAAGTCATGCAAGAATTTCATGCAGGATATTGTGGAGGACACCTATACTAGAAAAAAACTGCTAACAAAGTTTTGAGGGCATGTTTTTACTGGCCCAATCCTTTTTCAGATGTCAGAAAGTATGTGACCTCTTGTCACAAATGTTAAATATTTGAAGGGAAGAAGAAACTCTTACCATTACCCCTCAAACCTATCTCAATAGAAATTCCATTTAAACAATGGGGTTTAGACTTCATTGGTGAAATTCACCCACCCTCCTTTGCCTAGCATAAATGGATTATGACAACCACTGACTACTTTACCAAGTGGATAGAATCCATTCCTTCTAGACAAGCCACGGAATCTGTCATTATTTCATTTCTTGAGAAAAACATCCTTTCTAGATTTGGATGCCCATAAAAGCTCATTACTGATAATGTTGTTGCCTTCAAAACTAGGAAAATGATAGATTTTTGTAACAGATACCATATCACCCTAGGCCATTCCACTGCCTATTACCCTCAAGGTAATGGACTAGTAGAATCTTCAAACAAAATCCTAGCCAACATCATCAAGAATATATTAGAATATAACAAGAAAACCTGGAATAAAAGGTTAGTCAATGCCTTATGGGCAGACAAACTAACCACTAACAAATTTATTGGTACTTCTCCCTATCAATTAGTATATGGAATGGATGTTGTTTTTCCATCTTGATTAGGAGTGACAGTGATGAAAATGATTCACGCGCTGCAAGTAGAACCAAATGATATCCAAAGGAGGATAAACCAAACAATTCATTTGCAGAAAACCAGGGAAGAAGTTTATAGCAAATCCCATGTAATTCAAGACAAAATCAAGAAGATCTTTGATAAGAAAACTAAAGAAGATGATTTTTAAATAGGTGATCAAGTACTCAAATGGGATTCCATAAAGGAAGAAAAAGGAAAACATGGGAAATTTGACTTTCTCTGGAAGGGCTCATACATTATTTATGGTTACAGAGGAAATAATGCATTTTTCTTGAAAGAGTTAAATGGAACAGATGCACCAGGAGGACCAGTCAATGGTCAAATGCTAAAGCATTATTTTTCACCAGAATAACCAGTAGTTTAATTGATTCTATTCTACTCATTGTAAATATCATAGAAAAGTTTAGATTGGATTGGATGTTTATCTTGCAAAGTTGAAGCCCGAAGAGAAGGCCCTAAGATTTAAAAGATATAACATCATATGTTTGAATAAAGGAGATCACAGAAAGTAGTTCCATGCAAAGCAAAGCCAAAGTTCCAAGGCCACTGATTAGAAATTTCTTGACATCTCACAAGGAGATTCCATCCCCAAGTGGAGCCACTATTAGGGTCCTATAATAATAGGGATCATAATTTTGAATTGGCTATGTTTAGTCTTGTAATATTGTACATACCTTTGATTTCTGCAAATGTTTTCCATATTAAAAAATGAAAAGAGGGTATGTCCTGAAAGAATAATCAAAGGACCAAAAGAAACAAATATCAAAAAAGATATAAAATGTGAACCCCACAAAAAGAAACAAAAATAAATTATGAAAGTTTTGCACATTCAAATGCCACTACTCTTATTTTACTTTACTTTTGCAAATAAAATTTTGTGCAGCTTGTCCAAAATGCCACAATTCATGATCATACAGTTTAATATTGATCATTCATGCATTTAAATTTCATGTCATGATAGTTAGTGAATAAAGATCTGACCAAACCATTTAACCTTGGCAGATGAGTAGTTAGGTAGAGAATAAAATGAGCTCATAAGTTTAATCTGAGCCATTGGAAGATATAAGGTTAGAAATAAGTTAGTTTGCTTATCAAAAGAAAAATAAAAGGATCAGCAAGCTCAAATGCACCCAATAAAGGAAATAAAAAATGTTAGGATGAATAACAAGGGTAGGTAGGATATTTTTCAAGAGTTATGGAAAGCATCATTTGGTTGATCTCTTATCACTAATATCCCTCTAACATTTCCCCTTATCCTAAAAACCCTTTTCCCCTTTGGAAACGATTTCCCCTTGCTAAAACCCCCTTTTTCCCTCCTAAAAACCATTTTCCCCTCCTAAATCCCCTTTCCCATGTTAAAACCCCTTCTCCTCTTGAATAAACTTTGTATTTTCATTAAAAAATGCAAAAACCCACTTATCCAAAGTTTCAAAGCATGAAATATGTAGAAATTTGAATCACTGTTAAATCATTCATCAAGATTATCCTGATCACACACTATTTGAGCTTCATGCATAATACATAACCTCTTCTACTATTGATCATTAATTGCGGAAATATAAACAATCGCATGCGCACATTAAAACCATAAACAATCACACATATAAACACAGTATTTATGGGAAAGCTTAAAGCTAAAAACCCCCAACTATATGTATATTATAATGATAGAGATCATGTAACAATCATTGTACAAACTCCTCACAAGCTCTCAGTACAATCTCCAATTGTTACACACTACACAAGCTCAGATCTAACAAAACACATGCTCCAATCTGCTCCACATGTTAGCCTGCCTCTACTGCGCAATCCAAGATGAATAATGGCCCAATCTGAGTTCGAATCCCTCTGGTATGCACTGCGCAATCCTCATTGGCATCTCCATCAATGTGTGGTGCAAACTCATGCACTAGTATAGTCACAACTGATAGTCACACTGCTCTTTCACCTACCTCTTCATTGGTCTCCACTGAAACTGTCCATGCACTGAAGTTAACTGATGTATTCTTTAGTTGATTAATGAGTTTATAATTAGTGAATTAATTAATAATTAATTCACACCACTCTCACTTATTGTATCAATTAGTTAAACTGAATACAAATAGCTCAACTATGTTTAGATTAGTTAAACTGAATACAACTCCACTAACTTCCTCAATCAACTCCACCAAACTCTGTCACATGAGTTCTAACTGAAGTATCCATGCAATAGCTCCACTTAACCCTAAGGAATAGCATAATTCCTTCTGTCAGCTCCTGTGCCACATCTGTGCACTTAACTGAAGTGCTCCAAGAGAATAAGATAATGTTTAGAGTCCAAATATTATTAAGAGCTAATAATATTCGACATATCTATTTTTAGACTGGCAATCTAAAAATAGATTCCGCCCAGTATGTCTAAAAATAGAAGTCCATCTATTTTCTCCGACTTGACCAACCATCCACAAATAGCATCCTGCAACTCATAGAACATGATCCATATGTCTAAAAATAGACTTTGCGCCAAAAATAGCCTGCGGGCCCACTTAGTGAAGGCGACTTGTTTCCACTAAGCTCATCATCTTGTTGCAATCTCAACACTCCCTCTCAAAAAGATATGGATTATCTGCAACCCCTATCCTGCCTCTGTGGTATTCGAATTTGCTCCTGGTGAGTGCCTTCGTCAACATATCAGCATCCTGATCCTCCGTAGGAATGTATGAAAGTAGCATGATCTTCCGCTGCACACAATCTCTGATATGATGATATTAGATGTCAATGTGTTTAGATCTATCATGAAATACTGGATTAACCGAGAGTTTGATGCAGCTCTGATTATCACAATAAATCACAGTAGGCTCTAAGTGTGAACCGAGCAACCCGACCAGGATCTTCCTCATCCATATAGCCTCGCATGCAGCCAAACTCACAGCCATATACTCATCCTCTACTGAACTGAGTGCCACGGATCTCTGCTTCCTTCTATACCAAGAAACTGTTGTCGAATCGATACTAAAAATCCCTCCAGATGTGCTCTTTCTGTCCGTTGGGCTCCCTGCCCAATATGCATCCGTGAAGCCACATAGCTTCACCTCATCCGACTGTCTGTACCACAATCCATATCTCGATGTGCCTCTGAGATATCTCAATACATGCTTTGCTGCCTTCCAAAAGAGCTTGGTAGGCTTAACCATAGCTTGTGAAAGTTGGTTAACAGCATAGCATATTTCGGGTCGTGTATTGACCAAATACATAAGGGACCCCACCAACTTTCGATAAACAGTGGCATCCACTACCTCCGCCGAAGTAGCATCCTCCTTCCTCCATCCACCAGAAAGAGGAGTATCAACAGGCTTGCAGCCATGCATGTTGAACTTCTCCAGTACCTCCCGGGCATACTTACCCTGAGAAACAAACAGTCCATCACTGCACTGCCAAATCTCCAATCCCAAGAAATAATGAAGGAGGCCCAAGTCCTTCATCTCAAACTCTTTTGCAAGATCCTCCTTGCATGAGAGTATCAATAGCTCATCACCTATCAAAATCAAATCATCTACATAAAGTACAATGATCAGCAGCTTACCCTCCACCACAATCTAGTATAGGTTAGGATCTGCCTCATTCTCGGAGAATCCAAGTCCGGTGAAATAACTGTCTATCTGTGTGTACCAAGCACGAGGTGCTTGTTTCAACCCATACAGCGCTCTCTTGAGCCTGCACACATGTGACTCGTTGCTGAAGATCTCGAAACCTTCGGGCTGCTCTATGTACACCTCCTCCTCAATGACTCCATTGAGGAACGTAGTCTTCACATCCATCTGATGAATGTGCCACCCCATCTGCGCTGAGAGAGCAAGAATCGTCCATATGGAAGAATACCTTGCGACAGGTGCAAAGGTCTCCTCATAATCGATCCCCTCTATCTGTGAAAAGCCTCAGGAAACAAATCTTGCCTTGTACTTCTCCACACTCCCGTCAGCTGCCTGCTTCACTTTGTAGATCCATCTCAAACCCACCACTGATTTCCCTTTCGGCCTTGGGACAATCTCCCATGCACTGTTTCTGACAATCGAATCATACTCTTCCACCATGGCATCTACCCATGCGGGATCCTCCATAGCTTCCTCGAAAGAGGATGGCTCTGTCATGATACACTTGCTCACAAGAGCCATGTATCTAGTATACCGGTTAGGTGACTGTCTCTGTCTGCGCTGTGATGTAGGTGCTCCTACAATCTTCTCTTCATCTTGAGCCAATCGCTCAGCTTCTGTAGTGTCCTTCCGCCCTCTGATGGTTGGCGCTACATGAGTGGTCTCTTCCACTCCATGAACCTCCTCTTGTGGCTGATCCACATCCTGAGGCTCATCCTTATGAACTAATAGCTCCTCATCTGCATGCAAGTGTGGCTCCCTCTCAAGCGAACACTTCATGGCTTTCTCCTCCTGAAATTTGATATCCCATCACACAACAATCTTGCGACTGTCTGGAAAATACACACGATATTTGTGGGGCGTATCAGTGTACCCCACAAATATCCCAACCTCTGCAGTCAGCTCCAGCTTCTTCCTGGCATCCTTCATCACATGAATGTAAACAAGTGAACCAAAAATCCTCAAATGGGAAATATCAGGCTTCTTACCAGAAAACTCCTCCTCAGGTGTACTCATGCCAAGTATCTTGTGAGGACAACGGTTCTGCACATATACTGCAGTATTGCATGACTCCTCCCACAAGTGTATGGGTAGGCCCTGATCATGCAACATCTCCTGTGCGGCACCCACGATCATTCTGTTCTTCCGCTCAGCAACCCCGTTCTGCTGTGGGTTATGAGGTGCTATGAGCTCTCTTCGAATTCCTTTTGCACTGCAAAATTCCTTGAATTCGCCAGAGATGAATTCACCACCATTGTCTCTCCTAAGAGCCTTCACCTGCTTCCCCGATTCTTTCTCAACCAGAGCCTTGAACTCATAGAACTTTGATTATATATCGCTCTTCTTCTGCATGAAGAATATCCAGCACTTCCGAGAAAAATCATCAACAAATATCACATAGTACCTGTGCTTTACTATCGAAGCTACTGAGAAAGGTCCACACACGTCTGTGTGAATTCTCTCAAGGATCGTCGTGGCATGACTATCCTTCTCGTGAAAGGTGGCTTTCACAAATTTTCCCAAGGTACACCCCTTGCACTGATCTAACTACGCAAGATTGCCTTTAGGAAGCCCAGTAGAAATCTGCTGCAGTATCTTCAAAGCTCCATGGTGAAGGTGGCCTAATCTCTGGTGCCACAACTCGCCATCATCCCGGCTCACCACTCCTTCTGCCTTTCCTGCCATTGCTACGCAGCCATCTACCTGCAATTGATAAAGGTTCTTAACTTGAACCCCTATCCTCCAGGTCTCACCAGTTGCCTTACTACGCAAGAAAGCCTTTCCCTCGCTAAAGACAACATTATATCCCTTATCTTCTAACATTGCCACAGAGATAAGATTCTTCTTCAATCCTGGAATATGCATCACTTCCTTCAATACGAAGGGTTTACCAGACTCCCTCTCAAAGGAAATGGTACTGATACCGGTCGCACTGTATCTACCATCATCGCCCATCTCGATCTGCACTCCAAGATCTTTCTCATCCAGATCAGTAAACAAATATCGATCTCCTGTCATGTGAAAAGACGCACCACTGTCCAGAAACCACACTGAACCCATCACACTTGAGACCAAGCATGCGATCAGTGAAAAATCCAGCTCAAACTGCGAGGCTAAGGCCTCTCCAGCTACAGATCCAACACCCTGCTTATTTTTCTTCTTCTGTAGACAATTTGTGGCATAATGTCTGTGTTGGTGACAGTGAAAGCACTTCACTTTGGACATGTCCTGCTTCTTGCCTTTCGCACCGGAATGAGAAGCTTTCTTGCTCTTCCCCTTCTTTTCTTTGGCAGCCAAAGCGCAATTATCTTCATCAGAGTTCTTTGATGAGGATCTGTCCCTGGTACTTCGCCTTATCTCCTCTTGCACAAAATCCGACCAAAGTCACTCCCATCCTGGCAATTTCTCCCGACCATTGACAGAGTCCTGATAGGAATGCCAACTCTTCGAAAGCCCAAGGAGAGCCAAGCTCACCAAGTCCTCATCATCAACATTCACCCCCACACTTCCCATCTCATCCCTGCATTGGGTGAACTTCGTGAGGTACTTGGGCATACTGTCGCCTTTCTCCATCTTTATGTTTCTGAGTTTATCCTTGAGCACCAACTTCCTCTGGTCGCTCTTGCTTTGAAATAAATCTGTCAAAGCTTTCCACATCAAGAATGGAGAAGATTTTCCATGAATTCTGGACACTATGTGATCCTTCACGCCTTCCAATAGAATCCTTTGACACTTTGTTGTCTTCTTTTGCCATGCGTCAAGTACGGCAGCATCACTAGAAGTAGGCTTTGGAATTTCTTCATCTATGAACTCCTTCAACCCATTGTCATCCAGTACCACCTCCATCCTATCCTTCCATGCAATATAATTCAAGCTACCCTCAAGGGCATACTCTAATCGCAATCCATTGAAAGACATCTCAACTTAGACACCAAGAAAACACTGCTGAAAATTCAAATTCCACCAGCACAAAACTCAACCACTTCAATGTTTTGCAATTGCTCCAATGATCAATATAGCTCTGATACCATGTAGAAATTTGAATAAATTTTAAATCATTCACCGAGATTATCCTAATCACACATTATTTGAGCTTCATGCATAATACATAACCTCTTCTACTATTTATCATTAATTGCGGAAATATAAACAATCGCATGCGCACATTAAAACCATAAACAATCACACATATAAACACAGTATTTATGGGAAAGCTTAAAGCTGAAAAACCCCAACTATATGTATATTATAATGATAGATATCATGTAACAATCATTGTACAAACTCCTCACAAGCTCTCAGTACAATCTCCAATTGTTACACAATACACAGGCTCAGATCTCACAAAACACATGCTCCAATCTGCTCCACCTGTTAGCCTACCTCTACTGCGCAATCCAAGATGAATAATAGCCCAATATGAGATTGAATCCCCCTAGTATGCACTGCGCAATCCTCATTGGCATCTCCATCAATGTGTGGTGCAAAATCATGCACCAGTATAGTCACAACTAATAGTCACACTGCTCTTTCACCTACCTCTTCACTGGTCTCCACTGAAACTGTCCATGCAATTTAAGCTGATGTATTATTTAGTTGATTTATGAGTTAATAATTAGTGAATTAATTAATAATTAATTCACACCACTCTCACTAGTGTATCAATCAGTTAGACTAGATACAACTAGCTCAACTGTGTCTAACTGAGTTAAACTGAACACAACTCCACCAACTACCTCAATAACTCCACCAAACTCTGTCACATGAGATCTAACTAAAGTCTCCATGCAATAGCTCCACTTAACCCTCGGGAATAGCGTAATTCCTTCTGTCAGCTCCTGTGCCACATCTGTGCACTTAAATGAAGTGCTCCAAGAGAATAAGATAATGTTTATAGTCCAAATATTATTAAGAGCTAATAATATTCGACATATCTATTTTTGGACTGGAAATCTAAAAATAGATTCTGCCCAGTATGTCTAAAAATAGAAGTCCATCTATTTTTTCCGAATTGACCAACCATCCACAGATAGCATCCTGCAACTCATAGAACATGATCCATATGTCTAAAAATAGACATAGTGTAAAATTAACTTTGCGCCAAAAATAGCCAGCGGGCCCACTTAGTGAAGGCGACTCTTTTCACTAAGCTCATCATCTTGTTGCAATCTCAAAAAAATAAATATATTATCGTGCCCCACTTTCCTTTTTACTTAGCCCCCACCCCACTTAATATATTTCATAAACTCCCCCATATCATATTAACCCTTCCACTTTATTTTATTCCCCGACCTTATTTCATTTAGCCTCCCACTTTATATATTTCATAAACCCATTTTTTTATTTATTTACCCCTTTGCATATTAATTCTAGACCCCACTCAAAACTCTTAACTTCACAAATCGCCCGATCACTGCCGATTAGATCTAACGGCCAATATGCTATTTCACATCCCACAAAATTCAAATGTTTAAAGCCGGTTGGGGGATGGGTGGTTTTACCCACCCGAACCCCTTCCACGCATCACTACCACATTTTATCACAGCCCCCATTCCCCAAACCGTCAAACTACTTTTTGTCGTGCAATAAACCACCCAAGCCGTGAAATAAACCAACATTGTTTGAAATAATAGAACCCTGCACCATGTGACAAACCCCAGTGTTCAAAGGTAATAAAACCCCGCCCTAACTGTTATTTCACTATTTCAGTTGAATTGCGAAAAATACTGAAGCCATCACTCGCCTCCCTGTAAACCTTTGTTTTACTTTACAGTTGTTTTATTTCGCAGGTGATTAACAGAACCAAGAGATGGATAAACAGTTTGATACTAGTTCCAACCTGTTTACTCCAGACCCACAGGATATGAATTCGAAGGCTTTTACTCTGTAGAATATTATGTACAACAATAGAGTAGAAAGAGACAATTGAAACAGAGACAATGATCGTTACCAAGGATAAAACATCTACACCAACAACAAAAAATTTCATACAAAGTGCTCTCCAGGACACTTTTATTTTGCATGAATTTAAACATGTCTTTTTAGTAAAATCCACTTTACCACAGGATAATGAAATTCAAAATCCCAGATGAAGAAACATGGGAAAAATGGTGTGATTTACTAGGACATGTTAAAGAGCAGACAAGTGAAAGAATGCACAAGTGAAAGAAGACAGATAAAAGAAGACAGATGAAAGAATCAGACAACATGAAAAGAAACAAACAGTAAAAACAATCAAAGAAAACAGGGCCAGATATCAGTTAGTTAAAAGGTGGCACTATCTTTTTGCAAAGATATTTTAGTTTCCTAAAATAAATCCTAGTTAGTTGACAAGATATTTTGTAATGTTTTTGTATAAATACTTCATCATTCAAAGTATTAAGGGTCGGTCTAGTGTGGATTTCTGAATACTTTAGTAGCTGACTGATGTCTTGCCAAAGGGTTACTGTACCAATTTCCACTTGACAGACTAATCAAGTAATAAAGAAACTTCTTTATATTATTAATGTGAGCCATCTTAGTGAAGTACAATTTCAATTGTTCATGTTCTTTCTTTAAGTATTCCATAAACTTAAATGTGTTCTGAATTTGAATGTTATAACAGGAGTTTTACTGTAGAATTTGTTTAATTACACTCTTATTTTAACTATTGTACATTTTTATGTTTTCTTCTGATATCTAGTTTAGAGAATTCTTAGTTGCCCTCTGATCCTGATTGACTCCTTCATCCTTCTTCATTATCTGGTTTAAGGAATTCTTAATTGCTCCTTGATCCCGATTGAAAAATCACTTCACCATCTAGCCTTGAGATCTAATATTGCTCGACCATCTTGCCCTGTAACACTTTCCTTATTATTTGATTCAGTTCTATTTCAAAGCACATTGAATCCATAGCCCAATGGAAAGTTGATAGGCACCTATTCATCTAAATAATTCATTCCACCAACCAACCAAAACCAATAAAAAACCAACCCAATCAAGCATACATAACTAGCCTAAAATCTATTAAAATAAAAAAAGTTAAATTATTAAGAGAGAGCCCTCTATGAGCATTATGAAGGCTAGATCCTAATCTCCAAAAGTGGATATTAGTTACCTCTGATATTTCTTTTAAACACTTAGAACGACCTTTTGGAAATTTGAGAGTGATAATAGGTGGTAATACAAGGGATTGCTCTGGATATACATCAGCAAAATCTTGGATAATTAGCAAGTTTTAAAGTGCAGCTATTTTTTCCTTCGAGTTTGTATATCTGACCTGCACAACATAAATTTGGAAACCCTCCTTAATACACTTTCCTAATTGTTTGGCTGTGATAGGTCGCAGTTTGATATTTTTCTTAATACCTCACAGCTTCTACCTTACTCCTTCATTGGTGAGAAAGTTGACACTCTTCCTTGAATTCCACCATAGACCAATTTCTTTCCAGCTAGTTCATTCCAATAAATACATCATATGAACCCAAAGGAAGCATGTTCAAATTCACATGAACCTGTTATCCTAATACTTCAATCGGATACTTTTCTATTTTTGCAATTACCCACCGCTTGGCACTAGTAGCCAACTGGACCAGCCAATGCTTTTGGAATTTAATACTGGGTAGCTAACATATTTTTATAACTTTCAGGCTGATATAACTTAAGCTATAATCAGGGTCCATTAAAATAGGGAGAGGTTGGTTAGCAATCTTGCCTTCGCATTCTATAATTGAGGGTCGATACTCCGCTTGATGGTCCTCCAATGCCACATTAATTTGAGGTATACTCATTGCTACATCTCCCATGGTCGAAGCCTCTTGAAAATTAGTTGCATGCTCAGTTCTTGCTTTATGTGGGTAATTCTAGTAGTAATGAGCTTCATTGCATCCCCAACATTGTAATGGAGGTTTTGGCACTTGACCTATCTATGTTTTTCTACTTGTCTCCGCAGTTCTAGCCCCCTAGCTACCACTTTGCCTTTGATGGTGGTTTGTCCACCCCTCAGTTTACTGAATTTTTATGCAAATTTTTGGGGGTTAACTTAAAATTCCTAAAATTTTTGGAGCTCCTCATTGTTTTCTTCTAGTTCTAGTATTTACTAGTGTCCCTTTGCTTGGTTTGTTGGTAGAAAATTCATGCCCTCTTTATTACCTCATCCATCATTTTAGGAATATTTAACTCAATTCTTTCTTTCATAAAGGTGGGTAAACTACTCAGGAATCGTTGTACCTTGGCTCTTTCCTAATGCAAGTAAGTTACATATCACAACAAGGCAGTAAACTTGGTTATGAACTCATCCATGGTTATTTGTCGCAATTGTAAATCATGGAATTCCCTGGATTTCTAATCATAGAAACACTTTTTCAAAATTTTATTCTTGGAGTATCTTAGGAAATCTTCCCAATTTATTCTTTGTTTATCAAATTTTTGCACAATATTTACTTCCTCCCACCACAGTGTACTGGTAAATGGCCAATAGTGCTCTGAGGTCACTATTATATTCTTACAGCTAAAAGTATTTATTCATTTCAATAATCTAGGCTTCATCCCCCTCCTCATTTTCTCCATCATTTTCTCCTTGTAGTTATGTTTGCTATTTCTTTTTCATTACTAGATGTTGGCCATTATTTGACTCTTCCTCATACTCGCTCCTATGCCTCTCCTGGTGTTAAATGCATTGAGTATGACTCTTTTCTTGGTTATTTTCAACGTGTTGTTGCTCCCTCTCATACTGAATATCACGATCATGATTTGACTGGTATGCCCTGTTATTCTGTTTATCAAAGAGACTTTTAAGAATTTTTTCTTGTTCTTAAATTAACCTTACATTATCATTTCTCATTTGCGCCATCTTCTATAACTGCCCCTCAATTTCCAAAAAAATTTTGCTACTGTTGATCTTCCATTAATCTGCTTAGGTGGTACTACATATTTTCATCCAGTTGTACCCACATTTCGGGGTTAGTCCCTCCATATGATGCTTTGAGTCTTACTAAAGATCTAGATCCTCTCTACATATTTCTTCTAGGTCAGTTTCCCACGTAGCTAGAGTTTTGGAATGTGGCTCTGATACCACTTGTAACGTGTACATCTACACATAACTTATTTACCTATTTTAAATCATAAAAAATAAATTACTTACATACATATATCACAACATCGTAAATACGCAACTGCAATAACTTATAGTTACACATTCGTGATTTATAGCGTGTAATTATATAACCTCGCAATAAAATACATTACTTGTTTGACTTTCAATATTTACAAGCATGGTTACAAAATATATATATTCATTGGTGTTGAAACATTACACTTAGTTATTATCTATGAATTTAATGGTTTGGATACGCTATAACCTCGTGATCTCCATAGTTGTTTGCATGGTATAATAATGCTTTGGACCGGTCAACCCTATCCTAGGTTCATTAATATCATCCCCTCCTCATGCACATATGCAATTAAGAGTTTTGGTACCCATGATCTGCTCAACACTTGGCATTAACTTGGTGATATGTCACCCTTACCCAGGTCTGTCCGCTGGAATCTCAACCCTCCCAGGATGTGATCGAACAACAAAAGAGCAGCATCGTGATTCTCACCTATGATCCTTGGTAAAATCTCCCCTCACATCTAATCGTCAATTTCATATAACAGTAGAGAACGCATCAGTGGAGATTTAACCTAACCACCTATACTATCTGGAATGCTCTCGATCATTTATCATTCCCCTCTGTAGCTCTGCAAGTTTCGCCATTCATGGAAGGTTTTTTTTCTTTGTTTGTGCATTTCACTGGCCTTCTGTGCATTACACTGTCATTGTCCCTTTGCCAAGATGGTTTCAGTGGAACTTTATCATCTTCTCCACCATATTACATGTATCTAAGTATCTATTCTTTATTACCGAATGCATTCCTAACTTTTTTGTGCCCGTTACAGTCTTGCTCTCACTGTATTTACGCTCATTATTTTAGGTTATACTTTTACATATTTCCTTCAGGGTTTTGGGTGGGCCTTTCTCGTAATTTAATGGAATCTTGCACTCACCATGGCACATGTAAGAGGTCGAACGCTCTACCGAACTTGCATCATTTTTTCTCTTCTGGTATCCACATACCAAGTGGTGCTTTGTTTTTGCAGGGTAATATTCTGTGTAACTCATATTTTGAGTAGCTTCCTAGTACCTGATGGCTTGCTCAAGTAGAGACACACGATTCTCAGTTTGACAGTGAAATAAAAGCTTTTTAATTCCTGTTTGAGTTTAAGTTTAGAGGGCTAGCATGCCTCTCCTAAGTTTGTAATTAAAACTGGCATAAGTCCCAAAGATGGAATATATTTACATAGTATATTGTTAGTTTTATTATCATGAATTTGTTATTTTGATTCCAGTCATGGGTCTATATGTTTGCTAATATTAGCACAGCGTTATTTTCCATGCGGCACCTTATTGCATGTATTCAAAATACTTTTCCCATTTTGATGTTTGAATGAAAGTTGAGGTTATCTGTCAATTTGTGTCACATGCTCTAGATGGTTTTACTGACATGCGTTTTCTCTGGTTTCCATGATAAATATGTGTATAAAGATCTGACTGCTGTCATTCTTGGTTATATAATATTTTACTCTTCTTGAAAACATTTGCATGAGAAAGAAATTATGTAGATTTTTAGTTTAAAATCATTATGCTTCTGCAAGATGTTCATCGTTGAGTTAATTCGAATTCTAAGTATCTATTCCCGCTTTTGGGGGTTTGGCACGGTGCTTTTCATAGAAATTACAATTATTATACTATTTTTTTGATATGCGCATTTTTCGCAACCTTTGAGGTTTACTAGCTTATTTATGTGTGTACACTGTGATTTTATATCCTGGCATTGGTGAATAGTTTTTCCTTGGAACCCAAAAGGACAGGCTGGTTCGTTCGTTGGCCAACTGGTTAAAGCCCTTGGTGCATTACTAAATATTGCGCGGAGCTTAATATGGTCCTGGTGCCAATTTCGAGGTTTCACCCTGACTGTTTAAACTACTGATTATGCAATGCTTAGATACTATAACACAACAATGCTTTTTATAATTTGGGTGCTTTTTATGGTTTTGTTTATCACACTATAAGCATGAAACTCTACTGACATATTCTTCTTGCTTTGTTAGAATATTGTAATGATTGACTATAATAAATGCATCACTATTTTCTATCTTTGCTAACATTCCAAACAAATTGCAAATATTATTAACATATATATTGTTCTGGATATGGTAACTTTATGTTAATGTTCTATAGTCAAAATATATATCTGTACATTTTCAGCTATTTAGGTTCTCTCACAAAACCTTCAGTAAAATGTAAATTTGTACCTTTTCATTTATTTCTATATTCTAATAAAATGGGCATCATTATAAGTATCTATAATTTTCTAGCTTTTCTAGACATTCAAATAGAAATTTGCAATCCATAAATACAATTGTTTAAATATTACCAAATCCTTATCGAGCTTGGTCAAATCCTCTCAACCATGAGAAGGGAAATTGCATCCACTTCTCCCCATCGAGCTCCTGCTCCCGGGCAATGCACATAGTTGTTAAACCACTCCATACCTGGGCAACGGGATGCTAGTTCAGCCTCTGGTAAATGGGTGGAAAAATATTCCACTGGCTCTCTGTCCAGCTCAGAAGTATTCACATGCAGCGTCCTACCCTTGACAGTTCTCTGTCTTTAGCATCTTCTAGACCATCTTCCTCTATATCAAAACCCTTTAAGAAAAACAAAGCCAACTCCTTCTTCTCTTCATATTTCCAAAAAATCTGTAGAAGGATGGTTATGATTATACAATTGTTCTCTGCAGAGGGCTCCATCTAATTATTAGCCAACTCTTTTTTTTTTTAAACAAAATAATTTTGATATTAAAAATAAAATAAAATAAGATAAAAGAATATGAAAAAAAATAATTTCACTTAAACATAAAATAAAAATAATGTAGTTACCACATTAAATTTAAGTAACAGATAACTTTTAACACATAAAAGATTACAAATATTTTATTTTACATTTTTAAATATATTTTTTAAAGAGAAAATAATCACTTTATGGTATTTAAATTAATTTATTAAATGTTATCAAAAGTTTTTTTTGTTGAAGTAAAATGTAATCGTAATATTAGTATTAAAAAGGATGTTAATTTTCTCTCACTTTTATTTTATTTGCATATATAATGATAAAAGTGAGGAATGTTTAGAAGTGGAATGTGTATTATTAATTAATTTGTATATAAAGATTAAATGTTATAAAATAGTTTAATTCTTATTTTCGTATGGTAATAATATTTTGACATAGATGTAATTTTAAAAATATCTTAAATCATGAATAATGATTGTCATTTACATTAAAACTATAACATTTATATAAAAATTTTATTAATAATGTTAAAGTGACTTGTCAAGTTATTATTAGTTTTGGGTTATTTTATGAGAATTTGAAATTTTTTCATGATATTTATGTGGATTATAATATATTTTGAAGTTAAAAAATTGAAAGTAATAAAAAACTTATTTTATATTTTGCAATTCTAACAAATAATTAAAAAACTTAATGATATGTCAACATAAATATAGAAATGTCATGGTTTTGAAAATAAATGTAGAAATATCTAATTTTAATTTATTTAATATATATAGAAACAATAATAACATTTTTTAATACTTTAACTATTTCGATTATTTGAAGTAATTGTTAAATTTAATTTTATAACATTTCAAAAAATTCAACAAATCTAAAAATCTTTTATATTAATTAAGTTGTAAAGCATTTTTCTTTGAAAACAACTCTTCTCAACTGCTACTTGTACCATTATGTAATGTTGATTTTGATGTTAGACTATTGGAATAATATCTACCTTAGGATTGAACATTGTTAAAAATAATATAATAATGAAAACCATTTTAGGCCCTCTAAACAACTGCATTTTGCCCATGAAATTGGAGCAGTGAACATAGTCTTTCTTTTGATAAAACTGTTTGAAATTGGAGCAGTGAACATAGTATTTCTTTTCATAAAACTGTTTGGTTGTATATGAGGAACGTTGAGCTTCAAGATTCCCAATTTTCTGCAAAGTTAAATTTCACATGATGTGCAAAATAAAAGTTTGTTAGTAAATTACAGCTAATTTTTTATGTAAATTAAAATTAATTCAACGGACTGTCTACCCAGGTTTCTATTCTCTTATTTGGGTCATTAATGCCCACCTCTGAAAGATCCTACGTGGGCACAAGCTTCCACGTAGGGATTATGGCAGCATCCATAGTATGTTGAGAATCAGGGAGAGAGGTTTTAATTCCTCGGTTATCTATGGTACGTGTAAACGTGGTTAGCTTGAATATAAAACCCTTGACAATGGCGTTCAAACTATTGGATCTTTTTTTTTCATTTATTTTTTCAAAATAAATCTGTTGAGATGGTTATATGCGTGTGATCTAGCAAAGTTTCTCGAGCTTTTTTCTAAAGAAATCTGTTGAGTTGTTTGCAGTTTGGGATCTAGCAGAGACATCCAATAACGACATGATAGAGACAGTCGGGTTGAATATCAAACAAAAATAATTCAAATTATAAATAAGACAAATTTTACAATATGTCCATACTATAAACCATATTTCAATGGAATTAGAGTTATGTGATTATGCATAATTTATATTTCATGCATCTCGAAAAATATTTGTATTTGAGTCTTGAATTTATGTAGATTTTTTTTTTAGATGAAAAAAAAATTGTTTTGAAATAGTTCATAATTCATATAAAAATAAACCCCAGTACATTCTACCAAATATTCTAGCATATGACACAAAGACTGATATATATGGACCCCATATTGTGGCCATGTCATATCCCTCAAAAACGACCCAGACAAAGGCCATCAAGTTCACAACATGTACACATACCATCCCCCATGATCCTTTCTGGTACATAACAGAAAAGCTAAACATTGTGCCCAGAAACTAACTAAGACCCAGAGTGAGTCATCATTCATATGAAACCAGCATAAAGGAAAAAATATAGAATGCTAAAACCAATATAGAAGCTGGAATGTACAAAGAAGATACTAAACTATAAAGCAGCATATGAATATAAAAAGGATCTCTCTCTCTTGAAAAATCGCATTGGCTCGCTTGTAGATGATCATACTCGCTTGAAAATGATTAAGGTATAGAGAGAGATTGAGATTCCAATAGAGAGGAATCCCTGTAATGATTGATTTGTATAGCATTAAATGTGCACTCCAACCCTCTTTTTGAGATAAGGGCATCTCGAGAATTATTTTCCCTATATATGTGTTGTATGTTGTATGCATGAAACTTCCCCAATAGATACCCGATCCTCTGAACCCATCCAACACAGTTACTAATTTTCATTTCACATCTGCCACTAATCCCATCGATTGTGATCTTCGAATCTCCATATATGTGGATAGACGAGAGGCTCAAATGAAAAGCAATGTGTAGCCCACTCCATAAAGCCATAATTTCCGCCTTTATGTAGATGTAGATAGTAGTTTTTTGGAATATCTAGGAATTTGATGTCTTAACCATCAAATTATAGGAATCATCTAGGCAACTTGAATTGTATTTGAATTCTAAATTTATGTGAACTGTAGATTTTAGAAATATCTCAAGATTTAACCATGAAGAAAGGGATCAAACAATTGATCCTCAACCAAATTCTAAAATATTCCTGTAATCTACCATCGACAAAAAGATACCTCACACTATTATAGCTAGAATTATTTGTAGCTAGAATGATTTGTAAGGATAAAAAAGTGACAGAAAAGAAGCCACTCAGAAATCAAACTAGGAATTTTTTAAATTGTGAATGAAATAAACTTTACAATCACTTTATATTGAACAGTAAATTGCAATAACTAAAACAAATTTTACAGTCACTGCATGATGAATTGTATTGTAGTAAACATATCTTAGTTCTACTAAAGCTATGTGAATTATAATTTATACCTTACACATAGTCAGGTTGATTCTGATGGATGAGAAGTGTCACAGCTCCTCCCATTGATTCGCCATAAAGGAACCTCGGTTTCTTTCTATACTCATGGTGCTCTGCAATAATGCAATTACCAAACTGTCTTCTTACTATGCACTGCTACAGACCTCATACAGTTTTCTTAGTGAAAACAAATCACCATAACTTTTAAATATATTGCATGCATAAAAAGATCCCTTTCAAACATACCAGTGGCGCTCTTGCAAAATATTGCACAATCATTTACAAGGTCTTCAAAGCATTTTATGTAACAACGTATTCTAGCAGATTTTTGATGTCCTTCATAATCGGCCTTTGCAAGCCTAACTCTTATGTTAGGATATTATTTTCATTAATAATAATAAAAAAATTCGGTCAATAAACTCCCAAATATGGTTAATCAACTATCATCATGTTCATATTCATTCGATACATGGATCCAGGAAAACCACTGATAGTCACGGTCCAAGTACCTCCCATGAAAATGCTGCACTCTGTGCCAAAGCCTACATTTACGAGAAGGAAAAAAATTATACAATATAACCCCGAAATCCTGAACAAACCTAGTAAGTTTAATAATTGAAAACATGTATTTCCTAATGCCAATCTAAAGAACAAATTACATGATACAAACCTAAAATCCCAAACAAATAACTAGTTTAATAATTAATTGTGTTTAAAAATTAGGAGCTTGAGGATTATACATAAACTTAAAATTCATATATAAAGCATAATAGTTCGAGAAGAACATGAACTAACAAATCTGTTCTATCACTCTTGTTTCATTATAAGGATTTAATCCATATTTATAATATATTCGAAAAAGCCTAGCATTAAAGATAGTGTAATATATTGGAAAAATCCTAGCATTAAAGATGGGTGATTGAGAACTTTATTTATCAATTATTAATAAGTAAATTAGGTAAATTAAAATTTACCTAAATAAATTTAGGCATACATTGTATGTACACCGACATCCCTATAAACTCAACATAAAGAAGTATGAAAAAAATATAAAATTTCAAATATACTTTCCAACTACAACAAAGCCATGATAAATAGTTATATACAAAATTTTGACCAGGATATGTACCCAGGTACAACATGGATCTTAAAAGAGACTAAGACCAATGATTGAAACACTTTAGAGATGACAATGAATAAGACCTCACAAATATGCATTGAAAGAAAATAGCATGAGGTTGTGGTGGTTAAAAGCTCCAATCATAAAGTATTACCAAAACTTTGAAGAGGAGGGTTCAGTAACCTCAAAGAACATCTTTGAACTATGTGTTATCTAGTGTAATTTCTTCCTTTAGCTAGTGTTATCTAGAAAACTTTAGATGAACATTGGTTGTAAAGTAGAATATGTTAATTTAGTTATATATCTATATAATTTCTCTCTAAGAGGATTATTCTTACAATTTTATATAAGAACCTATATGTATAAATGTGTGTTTTATAAGTTAATGAAGTATCATCTTTCAAGGTTAATTATCTTAGTGTGTCCTTGCTCTCTCTAATTTTGTCATGATATCAGACTTGAGTAGATGGTCTACCCAGGTTTCTATATAGTTTTAGATATTTTGATGTCTATATATTCTTTAACCTGTGTTTTTTGGGACCTAGTTTTTTAATTTTGATTGTTCTGTTAATAGGTAGGTTTCTTTTGTAATTTTTTCGGTTAATAGGTTATTTCTGATTCAAACCTTGTTGCCCTGCAAGACACAATGGTTACCCTTTGACTATGCAGATTGAACCGGTTCTTCAATGGCAAATATGATGCAAATGAAAATGCAAGGAGACACACAAATTTTGAATCCTAAACTTCGCCTCGATGCGCCCATCTTTATTCAAATTTTATGGAATGCCAATAACCTTTCTGAATCCAGTTTCTCCAATATTCCTCCCACCTTTTTCATTTCCTCCATTTCCTTCCCACCCCATTCTCTGTTGATGGTGAGATCTTCACCTGCACTTTCATATTTTCTTTTCTGAAACCTGAACAGATAAATCAAAATGAAAATGAAATAATAGCTATGAATATGACAATGGGAGATCAATGATGGGACATTAATTATACTTATTGATATTTTCTGATTTATTTCACTTAGCTTTGATGTAGGTTGAACAGAAGCAAAGATAGAGGCACTGAAGAGAGTGAACGCTAACATTTATTTGGGTGAGAAGATATATTTTTTTATCATCCCACCAAAGTAAAAATAGTGAAACTACTAGTGAAATTATTGATTCCTGAATTAGTTTAGAAATATTGAAAACATGAATTTTACAATTGTCCCTAAAATAAGAAAACAAATCTACTAATTCTCTAAACCAATCCTATACTTAATTCAGAATCTAAGCATACCAGGTGCACCTAAAATTTTACAAATAGGTTCCATTTAAAAAAAAACAATTTCTTTATCCAAACAATTCTCCAAACCTATAAATTCCAAGAATTATCTAAGCAACTAGTATTGTATTTGAATTCTAAATTTATGTGGATTGTAGATTTTAGAAATATCTCAAAATTTAACCATGAAGAGAGAGATCAAACAATTGATCCTCAACCAAATTCTAAAATATTCCTATAATCTACAATCGACAAAACAATACTCACACCCTTATAGGTAGAATGATTTTTAAGTATAAAAAAGTGACAGAAAAGAAGCCACTCAGAAATCAAAATTGGAATTTTTTAAATTGTGAATGAAATAAACTTTACAATCACTTTACATTGAATAGTTGCAACAACTGAAACAAATTTTACAGTCACTGCATGATGAATTGTATTGTAGTAAACATATCTTAGTTCTACTAAAGCTATGTGAATTATAATTTATACCTTACACATAGTCAGGTTAATTTTGATGGATGAGAAGTGTCACAGCTCCTCCCATTGACTTGCCATAAAGGAATCTCGGTCTCTTTCTATACTCAGGGTGCTCTGCAATAATGAAATTACCAAACTGTCTTCTTACTATGCATAGCTACAAACCTCATATAATTTTCTCAGTGAAAACAAATCACCATAACGTTTAAATATATTGCGTGCATAAAAAGATCCCAATCAAACATACCAGCGGCGCCCTTGAAAAATATTGCACAATCATTTACAAGGTCTTCAAAGCTTTTTATGTAACAATGTATTCCAGCAGATTTTCCATGTCCTTCATAATCTATACAAAATACTGCATAGTCGGCCTTTGCAAGCCTAACTCCTGTGTCTATCAATAGCTCCAATAGTTAGGATATTATTTTCATTAATAATAATAAAAAAATTCGGTCAATAAACTCCCAAATATGGTTAATCAACTATCATCCTGTTCATATTCGTTCGATACATGGATCTAGGAAAACCACTGATAGTCACAGTCCAAGTACCTTTCATGAAAATGTTGCATTCTATGCCAAAGCCTACATTTACGAGAAGGAAAAAAATTATACAAGATAACCCCGAAATCCTGAACAAACCTAGTAAGCTTAATAATTGAAAGCATGTATTTCCTAATGCCAATCTAAAGAACAAATTACATGATACAAACCTAAAATCCTGAACAAATAACTAGTTTAATAATTAATTGTGTTTAAAAATTAGGAGCTTGAGGATTATACATAAGCTTAAAATTCATATATAAAGCATAATAGTCTGAGAAGAACATGAATTAACAAATATGTTCTATTACTGTTGTTTCATTATAAGGATTTAATCCATATTTGTAATATATTGGAAAAATCCTAGCATTAAAGATAGTGTAATATATTGGAAAAAACCTAGCATTAAAGATGGGTGATTAGGAACTTTACTTATCAATAGTAAATTAGGTAAACTAACGTTTACCTAAATAAATTTAAGCATACACTGTATATACACCAACATCATTATAAGCTCAACATAAATAAGTATGAAAAACATATAAAATTTCAAATATACGTTCCAACTACAACAAAGCCATGATAGCTAGTTATATACAAAATCTTGACTAGGATATGTACCCATGTACAACACGGATCTTAAAAGAGACTAAGACCAATGATTGAAACACTTTAGAGATGACAATGAAGAAGCCCTCACAAATATGCATTGAAAGAAAACAGCATGAGGTTGCGGTGGTTAAAAGCTCCAATCATAAAGTATTACCAAAACTTTGAAGAGAAGGGTTCAGTAACCTCAAAGAACATCGTTGAACTATGTGTTATCTAGTGTAATTTCTTCTTTTAGCTAGCGTTATCTAGAAAACTTTAGATGAATATTAGTTGTAAAGTAGAATATGTTAATTTAATCATATCTATATAATTTCTCTCTAAGAGGATTAGTCTTACATTTTTATATTAAAACCTATATGTATAGATGTGTGTTTTATGATTTAATGAGGTATCATCTTTCAAGTTAATCATTTTTCTAGATTTCGCATCTTATTGGTTAATTAACTTAGTGTGTCCTTTCTCTCTCTAATTTTTTCATGGTATCAAACTTGAGTAGACGGTTTACCTAGGTTTCTATATACTTTTAGATATTTTGATGTCTATGTATTCTTTAACTTGTGTTTTTTTGGGTTTCCCTAGTTTTTTAATTTTGATTGTTCTGTTAACAGGTAGCTTTCTTTCATAATTTTTTCGGTTGATAGGTTGTTTCTGAATCAAACCTTGTTGCCTTGCGAGACACGATCGGTTGCCCTTTGACTGTGTAGATTGAACCTGTTCTTCAACGGAAAATATGATGCAAATGAAAATGCAAGGAGATCAAAATTTTTAATCCTAAACTTCACCTCGATGCGCCCATCGTTATTCAAATTTTGCGGAATGCCAATAACCTTTCTGAATATTTACATTTTCTCCAATATTCCTCCCACCTTCGCCATTTCCTCCATTTATTTCCCACCCCATTCTCCATTGATGGTGAGATCTTCACTTGCACTTTCATATTTTCTTTTTTGAAACCTGAACAGATAAATCAAAATGAAAATGAAAGAATAGCCATGACTATGACGATGGGAGATCAATGATGGGACATTAATTATATTTATTGATATTTTCAGATTTATTTCACTTAGCTTTGATGTAGGTTGAGCAGATAGAGGCACTGAAGAGAGTGAACGCTAACATTTATTTGGCTGAGAAGATATATTTGTTGATCATCCCACCAAAGTAAAAATAGTGAAACTACTAGTGAAATTATTGATTCCTGAATTAGTTTAAAAATATTGAAAACATGAATTCTACGATTGTCCCTAAAATAAGAAAACAAAGCTAATAATTCTCTAAACCAATCCTATACTTAATTCAGAATCTAAGCATACCAAGTGCACCTACAATTTTACAATTCGGTTCCATTTAAAAAAACCAATTTCTTTATCCAAACAATTCTCCAAACCTATAATTTTTTTTTAAATAAAATCATTCATAATTATAATTTAACTATTGAATTAAATCACATAATATATCACATATTTTTTCCTTTATACTACTCTTTCCTATGTTACTGCTTTACAATGTTTGCTTTGCAACATATAGTGCAATTGCTAGTAACTTTTAATTTTAAATTGAAAACCAATCGTGTTACTCCCATTCTCTTAATTTAATTGAAGTTGAGTTTAGAATACTTTTAAATCATAATTAAATAATATAAACTATAAGTATAAATTACTTGAGGATAGATTAAGTGCTATTGTTTCTGCTATGGGTAATAGTCATTATGCAATTAAAAGTGGTTATACTAGAGTTTCTAAGAGTTGTTTCTGCTCTGAGTAATAGTCACTATGTGATTAAAGGTGGTTATACTAGATTTTCTAAGAGTTAGATTAGGCGTATAAATTATAATAGAGTTTTTGAGATCTAGATTGGTGAGTGTATATTATTATTATTATTATTATTATTATTATTATTATTATTATTATTATATATATATATATATATATAATTTAGAAAAGTAATTGTGTAAATTTATATAATAAATTTAAATGTAATATATATTATGATAATAAAAATTTGAAAAAATAAAAAATAAAATCCTTTTAATTTAGAGAATTAAATAATTATATATACTTATAAGATGAGTTTAAATATAATTGAATTACATTTTTTTAAACATATAATTTGTATTTATTAAAATTTTATAAACAATATTATTTTATTTTTTCAATCTATAAAACATATAATTTTGTTTAAATAAATTAAGATTTAAATAATGACATAAAACATAATTATATATATATATATAATCAAGTTTGAAGCTATATAGGATATATTTATTAAGGATATTTTATAATGGTTTACTAAGAGTGAAATATGTCATATATGGGAATTGAATATCGATGGAGAGAATAATAATATTTGTGAGCTCAACATGTCATATGCTTGTGAAAACCAAAAAATAAAAATAGGGTTTTATTATTTACTTTTCACTAGAGCTCTTTTATATAAGAATGGTTTGGAATGGTTAATGTAAAATGATCACAATTTTTGTTTTAGGATATTATAATAACAATTATTAAATATCATGGATTTTATGGATTTACTAGAACTAGCACTAGTTTGACTAAAATTTATGCACTCTATTAAAATATATCTAATCTACGAACCACATTGGCATCATTGGAAAAATCAAATTATACACATAAAATTATAGTTATATTTTATGTATATATATTTCTCATATGTTCCCAAGAAGAATCTTGGATACCACTTGTAGTAAACCTTGATAGAAAACTTAGAGAATAAACCATTAAGTTTCAAAAATAAACCCTTAAACACTAAACGACATATCCCCACTTAAAGGCCACAAATTCCCTTAAGAGGTCATCTATCGTGTTTTCCATGTACCTTGAAATTTTGTTTTTAAATTAGGGTAAGTATTTCCTTTTTTGACTATTTTTATGGCCCCAACACCCATATATAATGCTCAAAACCTCTTACCAGTTCTCATATTATTGGTCAAATCCCAAAAATCCCTGAGAGAGGTATTATGTGATATTTGATACTTCCCTCATTCTTGAGCCCTAGAAGCTACTTTTAGCCTATAATGCTTAGCTTTCCTACTGATTGTGGTCATGGAATCAAGACCCATTCAAGATTCTCAAATCCCAATGGTATCCATATGCTAGTTGGAGGCTAAATATCACATCCAAATATTATGCGTGGTGGTTTGAGGTGTCATAAATGGCCCTTAAGTCCTTAAATATTCCTTTAGGGCATAAGGCTAGAGTTTCCTCCTCCAACATGTCTAGGGCCACATGTAGAATTTTGACCACTCAATAACCCTAGTTATATAATGCATAGCCATAACACAATATTTTAAATTACGACCCCAATAGACCATAATAATAGATAAACAATCCTCTTAAGAAGTGAAATAATATTAAAATGCAATGGAAATAAAAAAATAATGTAAGATACATTGATGTTGACAGAAAAAAAAAATGAACGTATGTTTTTCATATTCATAAACAATGATAAGGAAGTGATATATTAACTAAAGAGTGTCCAAGAAACTTTCTACATAAGAGTGATTTTCTACCCAATTTTTTTCTCTAGTTCATATGCAATCCCCCAAGATAAGGTATGAGTCTATGAAGGAAAAGGAAACAAGGTACAGGTTTGCATATATATAGCCCAACCTTTTTTTTCTCATGCTTAGTCTATCTACTTACTACAAAATATTAAATGAAACTCATTCAACCATCAAAAAATTAAACCCTCTTCCACTACCCCAAATAACACAAGGAATGTATTCAATACCTCAAAAATCCATGGTAGATTTTATCCTCTATGGCTCTTCAGTATGGAAATAAAGATCCCAATCTATTGTGTGCATTTTGAGAATCGCAAGGAAGATTGATACTTAGCTCACAAGAATCCAAAGGATAGAAATTGATATTGGGTGAAGGTTTCCTAACTTTCCCAACCTCCACACTCACCTACAACCATCACTCATTCATAAATAGTCTGCAATTTTCTCTTAATAATGTCAATTTCATTCAATTTCTAGATGATTCATTGATAGCAATGGAGAACACAACATGAGCACCATACAACATGAACATGTGAGTAATAATTTGAATGTTAGAGTTAATAAGAAATGAGGGTAATGGTAAAATGATAACTAAAATGCATTTTAACTTTTGGAATGGAGGAATCTTACCAGTCACATAAATATTGTCCTAATTCCATGGACCCCATATTAACTACATGAAAGGACTTTCCCATAAGCCTATTACATGCATTGAATGAGTGATTTTAATAAGTAAAAAGAGCTATATGGTTTCATTTAAGGAATATGGTGGAAAGAAATATGAGGTCAAAATAGGGTTTAATTTAACATACGTCCATTAAATTCCTCTTCCCCTCAACTTAAATCATAACCCCTTTCGTGATTATTTTCATGATATTGTACTATTATATATTATATTCCACCATTAGTATTTACTATGAAAAACATAGCACTTGGTTTATATATGCATATCTACCTTATACATGCTTAATCATTCACTAATTGTATCTTGGAATTGAGCTCCCCACTATAATCTATAGTAGAATATTTACAAAAGTTATATAATCTAAATTATTAGATTACACGGAACCAAAGTGAAATTTTACACCATGAGACCTATCCATAGCCCTCAAATATTTAAATGACACTCGTAACCGATTCAAATGCTCAAAATCATATTTTATTGCCTAATTCTATAAATTCCTCAGATTGATTTCAACCATGGGACAACATAAGGATGGGTCACATGACCAGTAAATGAATAGAGGCAAAGTATGGAAAGAAGGATGAAAAAAGTGATTTTTTTTTTTAATTATAAATAAGTTTCCACCTTTTTATATGCTAAAAACATGCCTGCATTCTATTTGCGTATTCAAATTTATGCTAAGAAAATATATGCACATTTCTCACAGAATAGAATGGGAGGGAAGGACAATAGGTAGCAGGGATTTCAAATGTTTTATTATAATCTAAGAAAATGTGTAAACATTTTTGGAAGAGAAATGTAAGTTGAGTTGAGTTGAGCACGAGTATTTTTCCTAATTTACGTGTAAGTTGAGTTGTGAGGCTTCAGCCTACTAGAGCAAAAAGATTCAAATGCAAGTGTGCTTTGGGTTCATTGTAACCAAGTGTACTGTTACAAGCCCTTTCTTTACTTTATAATCTAAAAATAGGGATAAAGGGAGTTCAAATTATAAAATTTGGGGATCATCTGTAATTTGGGAATAAAATATTTAGAAATAGTAATGTTATCTGAATGTTTAGAAATCATTAACGAGGATGCGGTAGAAAAGAATTTTGAAGCCCTTCGTGAGAGTCAAAGAATGGAATATTTATTGACGCTAATGGTAGCATGGAATTTACTCTCTAAATTTGACTTTATTTTCACACCAAAATGTTTAATTACTTTGTTAAATACATTATATTTATGGTATGTTTGATATTAGGGTATGATAATGATGGTATGGCAGATAGTCTTATATTAGTTACTTACATAAGATTTTCTAATCTACAAAGTCTATTTATACTACATTTATTTCAAATCAAATCCATGAGTAATGGTGATGAAGAAAATCACTTTAGGTATCAATCATATTTTGTATATTTGTTTTTGGATAAGCAAGTAGTCTATTTTGAACATTTGGGATTACAAAGACGAAACCAACATGATGAAAATATCTTACTTTTGGGTGGACCAATTGGTGAAGTGTGATAATAAACCAAATGGTTAGAAAGAATTTATTTATCAATTCATATTTGTATTTTATACTTTATTTAATGGCCACCTAACTCCTAGAGCTATAGATGATTACAAGTTTCTCCTACAGATGAAGAGGGCTCTGAGGCTCCTAGGATGGCCAAGACCAAGGAGGGCCCAGAGTCCTATGGAAGAAAACAAACCTTTGAAGCTAAAAATGGCACCAATATTCATTATTGAATCAGTCCAAGTACATCCTTACAAGAAAAGAAAGTGGAGCTGTTAAACAACAAATTTTCTCCACAATAAGACTAAATAATGCATGCCCATAGAGGCCAATTAGAATTTTTACTTATACAAAATTATAAGGAAGCATTCTCCTTGAAAGTAGGAAGCTTTCCCCTCCAAAATCCCTCAAATAGTGGATCCGGTTTCCAATACTAAGAGTTTGCAGTAAATGACAGGGAACACATTCCTAGATTTTCTCAATCATCAAAGTTCCATGATCTCTCCATAATGTTTCAAAAATTTAATGATATTTTGTTAATTTATTCTCCAATATTGATCCTCTAGTAGTAGGAATAAAGTCCCTAAATTATCTCCTTCTTCAAATCTCCATAATCTTCCCAATATTCTAACAATATCCTTCAAAAATAAATAATATTAGGCACAAATATGCAATTATCTCTAAACCTTTCTAAGAAAATATTAAAGCTTAAAAAACAATATTAAGTGTAGAAGGAGAGATTTAATATATCTTTTATGTGCCTAAGAAATGTTAGTTGGGTCTTAATTTATGTCTAATTTAGAGGCCCATCATACCCCCGTACTGAAATTGTTGCTCATCCTTTGAGCAACCCATTCATCCTCCTTGCCTTATGGTTCTTCATGTATGTTGGCTTATTTCATTCTATGTTTATTGGTCCATGTGTTTCTCCTCTTATTGATCTTCTTTCTACTCCTCTATTTGCATTTCTTCTCATATATCAGTTTTCCATTAAACTACTAATGTAGGTTCAGGTTGCTTCTTTCTCTCAAGTGATTCTTCAACTGTAATGGTGTGCAAATTCAGGGACTTCTTTGTACCTGTTGCTAAGGAGTTGCAAACATTATCTGGTGCAGGGAGATGGATTTTGGTGATATCCATGGCTATATTTCTCTTGTTATGTTCTTTTTTAATGTATTTTTTGAGTTAGCGGCTTCTTTCTAAGTGAGTTGCTTAACCTTTTTATTTGTTTTTTTCTTCTTGAAAGTGTTGCATGGAGGTCCTCAGGTTCCTTTTTTGGTGTGTTCATCCTTCTGGAGTCTTCTAGTGGTCCTTTGAAGCCATATTCATCAACTCATCCTCAGATTTTTAACTTGTTGTGCCATATACAAAATTGTTATAGGAAAAATTTCAACTTCCTGTACCAGTCTTCTCTCTACTTCTTGGGGCTCTAGATTGCTTAGATATGAAGGGAAATGGTTTATAAAGGTTAGGGATCGAGTGATGGAGAGGTAAGGGTATAGGTCCCATGCTGAAGTATAGGTGATCTAGCTGTTAATGGTGCAACATAGGGTTTAGGGAGTGAATCCTTGTGCATGGATTGAAGTGAGTGTAAGGAGTGGTAGGTATAGGAAAAAAATAAATTATCATGCTCTTTTTGAAGTTTAGAAACCTTTGAGAGAGATAATTTCCTTATAAATAAGTTTCTTGTAGCATTTTATAGGGTTTCCTATAGCATTACAAGAATCCTGTAGCTATTAGGACTTTCTTGTAGCAATTACAGTCAGGAGTAAAAATGGAGTTTTCTACCTACTTGAAAGGTGAAATGAGTGAATGGGTCCATGTTGGAGTTGTCCATGGAGTGTTTAAGCAAATGAGAGAGAGAAGAGAAGATGAAAACCACCTTTTCTCAACAAAATTTTTCATGGTTAACTTCGTGTAGAAAATTTGTCTTTCTTGTAGTAAATCTCACTTTTTCCTGTAGCAACTTCCTGTAGCAAATTTGGTGCCTGTAGCAGCCCTATTTCGCCTATAGAAACTCTATTTCGCATGGCATGAGGTGGTGGGTCCACCTTTTATTTTTTATTTTCTCTTTCTCTTTTTTCTTTTTTCAATTTTTTTATTTTTTTCAAATTTTCTCTTTTTTCATTACATGCAAAATAAACTCAAAGTTATTTTTTTGTGAACTGAGTTTGCTTTCAGTTACCCCTTGGAATTCCTTGTCTTCCATCACAACTAATTTCTTACTACCCACTTTCTCAAGTCCTCTTTACTTTTGTCTTGTTCCTCTCCCACATGTGTGTGTGTGTTGGTGGAAAAGTGAAGCTAATTGCTAGATAAGTCCGAGGTTGCTCTGCTACTAATTTTGGCTATAAAAAAACATTCCCTCTCACACTTTTAATGTTTTCTTAAGCTAGAATAGATTCGAAGAAAGGTTTATATTATTTCATACCTGACCCTTACCCTTGATGTGTTTTTGTAGGTGATATTGAGGTTGTTGATATGACTGTTGAAGCTGACTTTGGTGGTTCTGAAGCTGCTACTCATGATCTTGAAGTTGCATGTGACAATCTGCTTGAGGCCTATTGTTGATAACCTTGAATATGGAGATACTCTAGGGTTTTTGTTTCTTTTTTCTTGTTGTTGCTTCACATCCCTGTATAAAATGTTGCTGCTGAGATGTTCATGATATGAGTTGTAGTTGATCATTTTGTTTTTGTACAAGTCTTCATAGCATGCTGATTTTTTTTACTAATAAAGTTTTTTGTGTGTGTAGTCTTCTCCCAATGTTCAATATTCTGCTGGTGGAGTGGATGGATGCTTCCTAAGGAGGGTGTGATCTTCTCAATTTCAGAAATGGCTTCATGATGCTCAACATGGTTAGCTCTTCTACTCTATGGGTGAAAAAATAATTGATGTTGAGTTTTGATGTGATTGTACAGGCTGCTCATGAAAACCCCCTTGTAGCAGAAATGATTTAGGCATAGCTCTCAAATGGTAGATTGGATTGACCTGAAATATTTTGACCATATTACTATCATCTTTATGCACCTCCCCATAAAACATATCGGCCATTGGATGTGCGAATCTTGAGAAAAAATAAAAATGGATGTAGGTGATGGAGGTTGATTTATCACAAATTGTGCACCAAAAATTGCTAAAATTAACTTAGCATATTACCATCATATATATGTGTCTCCCCTTGAAACAACCCGGAAAATTTATGCACGGTTTTTGAGATATAATAAAAACAATTTTTTGCTAAAAACTAGGAGTTTCCTGTGGCAAAAACAGGGTTTCCTTTAGCATTTTAGGGCAGTGAAGAAAATGAATGAGAAAAGATTGGAAATTATGGGTGGATGTTGGAGATGGATGAGGGTGATGGATTGGCATGACCTTGGTCCTTTTGGAGCATATGAGAAAAGGAGGAGGAAGTTTAATTTTGACTTCCTTTGACTAGGGTTTTGACCAACTTTTTCTTTTGGTCCCAACTTGATTTTTTTTGCTTGCAAAGGTTGGAGAGCACCTACATTTATTAAAGAGAGATACATGGAGAAAATGCATTTTTTTCTTTTCATTTTTTCACTTTTTTTCTTTTTTATTTAGGCCTACTAGCTACCTTAATGAGTTTTTCAACTAGTAGGTCTTCCTAGGCACCTCGAAGGATATTTTCACCTAGGATCTTCTTATTTTCTCTTTTTTCCAGCCCATTGACCGCCTCATGGAGGTTCTCAATCAGTGAGCCAATATTAGGCGCCTCAAAATAGGTTTTCACCTGAGATTTTATTATTTTTCCTTTTTTCTCTTTTCCCATTTTTTTTTTATTTTATTTTATCCTACTCTACTTTAAAAAAACAAAATCTCTTTCAAGTATATTAATACTTCCAATGGAGCCATCTACACATCAAGATGATAGATAAAATCATGTGTACACTTGAAATACATGCTTTGACATGTACCTGAATATGAGAGATGAATTTCTTTGACTGAGGCTGTACCAAGTATTGTTGAAGAAGAGTGTGTTGTTGCAACTTAATGATTTTCTAGAACCATATTTCAATATAGCTTTGATGCCCTTGGTTTTCTTTCTCATTGGGATCATTCTTCATGTCTTCTTCTACCGTGAAATTAAATTCTTCCTCTCTTTTTTTTATTATTGTCTTGAACACATGGAGTAAATGATGGTAAAAATGAGGGAGCTTTCTCAATATCTGATTCTGATGGTTGCTCTTCATCAAGTGCAGCCCCTGATTCTTTGATCTCCTCACTTGAATATTCTTCTTTTGGATGATTTCCTTCAATGACATCAAGAAAATATATTTTTTGCAATACCTTTCTTGAACTAAGATGAATATCATTTAGATCAAGAGGATATGTTTGGTAGTATTGTACCTCAGCATTGTAAGTGGGTTAATATACTGCATTGTGTGAGTTTGGAAATGGATCTATGAGATGGATGTGGTTTAGGTTGTGGTTGTGGTGGACTTGGATGGGAGGGATAGTATGGAGTTGGGTATGGAGGATATTGAGGAAAATATTAAGGATATTATGGATTTTTCCCATAAGTTCCTTGCCAACCTTTTTTCCAAGATTTGTTTTGGGGTTGAGATGGCCAAGGTTTCCAAGGAGGGAGTGTGTTCCATTAAGTTTGAGACAGATGTGAATAAGCTTGAAATTGTGAAGTAGGTCCTTGCATCATATCAACTTTACTAGGCTGCCATGGTCTTCTTGGAGCTACATAACATAGCTTACGTGGTGATTTCCTTGCTTCATTGTCTTCTTGGTAAACTTCCTTAAACCTTGGTAATGATGGACAATATTTAGTAGCATATGATTCTGCATGGATAACACAAATATCAACATCTTATTTTTTATCATTTTTCATTCTTAAAATTTGTACTTGTTCACTTAGATTGCTAAGAATTTATATTTTAAATTTATCATGCAAATTTTCAAGTTCAACTTGACTTACCAATGTTGATGTTGATTTACTTACTTTTTCCCTTCTTCTTGATATGCGCATGCATGTTTCACAAATTCATTCAAATGATAATTGTTATAAATATCCTTTACTCATGAGATCAAGGAGATCAATTCACTCATCCCTAATTGTTCTAGTAAGAGGGTTTTTAGTTTTTCGAATCGTAAATGATGCAATTTTTCCCTCTTAACATTATACCTGAACCTATCTATTAGATCCTCAAGGCCCTCATATTCTTCTTGATTCATTCTAAAAATTTCTTCTTTAAGATCATGATCTTTATATTTTTCTAGAAATATATTTTATGCATCATTCCATTATCTTAATGAATTAATACCTAAACTCATGAACCATTTAAGAGCTTTATCATTCAATGTTGCTGGAAACAATCTCAATTTTTGAGTATGTGATAAGTAGCCATAAGATCTACAGAGTATTTCAAATTCAACGAGAAAGGCTTATGAATCCTCTGACCTCATACCATGGAATTTGGGAAGGAAAAATGAATGGATTCTCTTCATATGCGCACTGATATCAATATCTTGAATGGGAAACCCAATAGAATCTTCTTCATTATCACCATCTCCATCCATTTCTTCTACCTTCTCCGCCATATCTTCTTCTTCTACTTGCAAAAGTGGATGGTGATGTGGGTCTTACTACACCACGGGATCAAATGGTGGGGGGGGGGAGAGGGGTGGGGTTAGGGTGTGTTGGAGAAGTGTTCTTTAAATAAGAATGCTAATGTAAGGCAATTTTCTGTTTTGAAATGAAATATGCCTAATGCAAAAAAGAAATTTTATTTTATTTTATTTTATTTTATTTTATTTATTTATTTATTTATTTTTGCGGAAAGAAAATAAATCAATCAATTATGGAAGAAAACAATGCATAATTTGACACCTCACTGACAATGGTGCCAAAAAGTGATGAGCCTCAATATTGCAACAAGAATGTTGCAACTCACGAGGGTACCAACTTTAATTATCAACCCGGGGATTGTACAAACTTAAGAGGTATCAGCACTATATGTGTTGCATACAATGTGTCCTTTTTTTGTTGATCTGATGTAATGGAGGGGATTTCATGAAATCAAAGCCTAAAATAATTGCAGAATTGGAAGTGTTTATTTGAAAAGAAATTAATCCTAGGAAAGAACAACAATTTGTAATTGAAATCCTAAGAGCATGAATTCAATAAAAAAGTCCTATTCTAATTTGCAGAATTGAATGTCATATGTGGTTTTTATTATTCCTCAATCATATATTTAGATCCTATGGGTAATGATTAAAGCCTAAGAGAAAAAAACCAACCTTTGGGAGAAAATCTGATTGAGTTTACACATGCTTCAAAAGTGCTACAGGAAACTCTATTTTTTCTAGAGTCAAGTATGTTTTGGAAATAATCACCAAATGAAAAAGTAAATTAAATCGAAATGAGGTGGGATTTTTTTTTTTTTTATGTATGATGTCTTAGGTCTCCATTCCAAGTGGAATCACTCCAAAATACACATGTTCAAACATGTTTAAAAAATAACAAAAAAATACTACTCTAAAATCTGGAAATTCAAGAACTAGTGAGCTACTTAATCTATCAAATGCTTAACATAATAAAGTGAAAATGAAATGGGGTAAATTTGGTTATAAAATTTAATATTCTTATGACCTTATACAAGTGGAAACAATCGAAACATATCTAATTAACCCCTTATAAAAAATATCTGAAATTTACTACTATTTCAGTACAAGGCACTTCTAGAAATCTTATATTCGTGAACTACTAACAAAATAAAAGTAGCTTAATGATTAATATGACTTTACAAAGTTATTATAATGATGAATAATTATTTTGAACCTATAAAAAACTTGCAAAATAACTCACTTAAATCATCGAACTCAATCCTACAAAAAGAAAAGAAACAATACTAAATATAAAAATATGAAAACCATAAATAAGAGATGCATGTGAATAAGAAATCAAAAGAACATAAATAAATTGTGAAAGAGGGCTCTAAGGCTCTTGGGATAGCCAAGCCCAAGGAGGACTTAGAGTCCTATGGAAGAAACCAAGCCTTAGGAGCTAAAAATGGCACAAATCTTCATTATTGAATCAGACCAAGGACATTCATGCAAGAAAAGAAAGTGGAGCCTCTAGAAAACAAATTTTCTCCACAATAAGACTAAAAAATACATGCCCCTAGAGGCCAATTCGAATTTTTACTTATAAAAAATGATGAGGAAGCGTTATCCTTGAAAGGAGGAAGCTTTCCCCTCCAAAATCCCTCAAATAGTGGATCTTGTTCTCAACACTAGGAGTTTGCAGTAAATGAGATGGAACATATTCCTAGATTTTCTCAATCATCGAAGTTCTAGAATATCTCCATAATTTCTTAGTTATTTCATGATATTTTGTTCATTTATCTCCAATATTGATCCTCCAGTAGTAAGAAGAATGTCCCTAGATTATCTCCTTCTCCAAATCTTCATAATTTGCCCAATATTCTCACAATATCCTTCAAAAATAAATAATATTAGGTACAAATATGAAATTATCTCTAAACCTTCCTAAGAACATATTAAAGAATAAAAATAAATTATTAAGTGTAGAAGGAGATATTTAATATATAATTTATGTGCCAAAGAAAGGTTAGATGGGCCTTAATTTATGTCTAATTTAGATGCCCATCAGACCCCCCTAATGAAATTGTTGCTCATCCTCTTATCAACCTATTCATCCCCCTTTCCTTGTGGTTCTTCATGTATGTTGGCCTATTTCATTCTATATTTATTGGTCCATTTGTTGTTCCTCCTGCTGATCTTCTTGTTACTATTATGTTTTCATTTCTTTCCCTATCTCAATTTCCCATTAAACTTCTAATGTAGGTCCAAGTTGCTTCTTTCTCTCAAGTGATTCTTCAACTATAATGGTATGCAAATTCAAGGTCTTGTTTTTAATTTCTCTTGAGGAGCTGAAAAAATTATCTGGTTCAGGGAGCTGGTGTTTCGTGAATCCATGGTTATCTTTCTCTTGCTGTGATTTTTTATGTATTTTTTGAGTTAGCAACTTGTTTCTAAGTGAGATTCTTAGCCTTTTTATTTATTTTTCTTTCTGCAGGTGATACATTTAGGTCCTTAGGTGCCTTTTCTGGTGTGTTCATCCTCATGGAGTCTGTTGGTGGTCATTTGAATCCATATTCATCAACTTATCCTCTGATTTTTACCTTGTTGTGGCATATACAAAATTGCTACAGGAAAGTTTTCAACTTCCTGTAGTAGTCTTCTCTCTACTTCTTGGGGCTCCATATTGATTAGAGATGAATGGAAAAAGTTTATGGAGGTTAGGGATGGAGTGGTGGAGTGATGGAGAGGTAAGGGGAGAGGTCCCATGCCAAGGTATAGGTGATATAGCTACTAGTGGTGCAACATAGGGTTTAGGGAGTGAATCCTTGTGAATGGAGTGAAGTGAGGGTTAGGAGTGGTAGGTATAGGAAAAAAAAAAATTATCATTCTATTTTTGAAGTTTAGAAACCTTTGAGAGAAATATTTTCCTTGTAAATAAGTTTCTTGTAACTTTTAGAGGGTTTCTTGTATTGCTAGAGGAATATTGTCGTTGTTAGTACTTTCCTGCAGCAATTATAGTCAGGAGTAAAAATGGATTTTTATTCCTACTTGAAAGGTGAAATGAGTGAATGGGTGCATGTTGGAGTTGACCATGGAGTGTCTAAGCATAGGACAGAGAGAAGGGAGGAAGAAAATCACTTTTGATCAGAAAATTTTTTCTTGGTTAAATTCCTGTAGCAAATTTGTCTTTCCCGTAAGAGATCTATTTTTTCTTGTAGCAACTTCCTGTAGAAATTTTTTTTCCTATAGAAACTCTATTTAACATGCCAAGAGGTGGTGGTTCCACATTTTCTTTTTTCTTTTTTGTTTTTTCTTTTCTCAAACTTTTCTCTCTTTTTTTCAATTTTTTTTCTTTGTTTTCATTGCATGCAAAATAAACTCAAAATTATTTTTCTGTTAACTAAGTTCAACCTCAGTTACCCCTTGGAACATCTTGCCTTCCATCACAACTAACTGCTACTACCCACTTCCTCAAGTCCTTTTTACTTTTATCTTGTTCCTGTCCACATGTGTGTGTGTCTTGGTGGAAAAGTGAAGCTAATTTCTTGATAAGATCGAGGCTTCTCTACTACTAATTTTGGCTATAAAAAACTTTCCTTCTCACAATTTTAATTTTTTCTTAAGCTAGAATAGATTCGAAGAAATTTTTAGATGATTTTATACCTGAGCCTTACCCTTGATGTGATTTTTTAGGTGATATTGAGGCCGATGATATGAATTTTTAAGCTGCCTTTGGTGGTTATGAAGTTGTTTCTCATGATCCCGAAGCTACATGTGATAATATGCTAGAGGTCCTATTGCTGATAACCTTGGATATCGAGGTCTTATATGTTTTTTTTTTTTTACTGCTTCACATCCCTAGATAAAATGATTTTTTTGAGATTTTCATGATGTGAGTGTTGTAGTTGATGATTATTTTTTTGTACAAGTCTTCATAGCATAATGATTTTTTTTACTGAAAAAGTTTTTTGTGTTTGCAGTCTTCTCCTAAGGTTCAATCTTCTGTTGGTGGAGTAGATGGACTTCTCCTAAGGATGGTGTGCTCTTCTCGATCTCAGAAATGGTTTCATGATGGTCAACATGGCTATATCTTTTGCTCTGTGGGTGAAAAAAGGATTGATGCTTAGTTTTGATGTGACTATACAGTCTGCTCAGGACAACCTCCTTATAGTAGAATTGATTTAGGTATACCTCTCAATTGGTAGATTGGATTGACCTGAAATTTTTTTAGCATATTAATATCATCATTATTCATGGATCTTGAAACAACCAAACTTGCTGAGATTTGTTTACGATCCACCTTCTTCAGCTTCCAAGGTGAGTTCTATGAGCAGGTATTTGGTGTCACAATGGGATCGCCACTCTGAACTATTGTGGCCAACTTATTTATGGAAAATTTCGAAAATAAATACCATGCCTTCTTTCCCTTAATTCCATCTTGGTGGAATATATTTGTAGATGAGACTAACATAAAGTGGTCACATGGTAGGGAGAATCTCGAGAGATTCTTCAATCACCTCAACTCAATTTCCTCAAAAATTAAGTTTACCATGAAGATTGAAGAAAACATGAGCATTCCTTTCTTGGATGTCCTGGTTACCAGAAAAGAAGATGGAACATTAGGGCATCAGGATCTTAGGAAGAAAACCCATACTGACATCTACCTTCACGCTGAGTCTTACCATCATCCTGCTCAAAAATTTGGTGTCCTTAACACTCTTACTGTAAGAGGCCTGAGGATATCCGATGAGGAGCACCTGGAAGAAGAAATCTCTCACCTGAAATTTTTTTTGTTAGGTATAGGGTATAAGGAAAGAAAAATAAAAAAAACCATAAAAAGAGAAAAAGGTACGGTTGTATCCAAGAGATGCCAGGATCCACAAGAGAGCGGTGGAAGGGTTTTTTTGCCATACCTTAAAGTTTTGACAGATAAGATTGCCAGGGTTTTAGAGAGGAGTGACATTTTGCACAATTCTTAGCAGCAGGAACCATTAGACAGAATATGCACTTAGTTAAAGATAACATTAGTCAGGAGCAACTTAAAGGTGTTTACAATATTGACTGCTCATGTGGGAAGAGTTATATTGGTGAAACTGGGCACTCTCTTCAAAAGTGTCTGAAAGAGCATGGTGTTGATATTAAACATGAGCGATCTCAAACCTAGGCTCTTGCTGCTCACTCATCCAAAAAAAAACATCACTTACGTCTTGAGGATGATAAAATCATTGCAAGGGAAGAACACTATGAGAGACGAAATTTTAGAGAAGCGTTGGAGATTATAAAACACCCGCATAACATCAATAGGGATGGAGGATATGAGATTAGTGACAACTGGTGATCTCTAATTAGACAAATTTTCTCCTTAGGTTCATCCTCCTCCTAGGTATAATATCGCAGGTTTGCTTCTTCTCCTTATTAGTAAATAGTTTAGGGTCGTGTTAGCGTAAAACACTTATTATTTAACTCACTCGTAATAATTTTTTTTGTTAATTAATTTTTATTCTATCAATAAAAATTAATTAATTAATAATTTTTATCAGTAAGTGGAAATAAATTATAAATAAAAATTAAATTAATTTAAATTTAACAATGGTATAATAAAATAAAAAAATTTAAATTTAAAAATTTATTAGGATTTAATTAAATTAATAAAATATATTTAATAAAAAATCACTAACAGAATTAATAAATATTAATTAATAACGTTTATTTTTTAACATTTATTTAAATAGTTATATTATTATTATTTAGAATTAAATAAACATAGGTATTCTTCATATTAATGTTATTTATTTAATTAACCCTTGGATTAATAATTTGATTATACTATTTTAGGTTAATCTTTTTAGGTAATAAATTAAAAAATTTAGTAACTCTCAAGGTTTATTTATAGAAAAATTAGACATTATATTAAAAATATTAACAAATTATGAAACTGATATAAAAAATTATAAAAAAAATTAATTTTTTTTTAACAAATAATTAAAATTTTTATAAATATATATTATGAAACTAAATAAAATTTTAAATTAGGGTTATTCTATTATATTTAAAATTAATTTAGTAGCACTTAAGGATTTATAATAACTAAAAAATTTACAAAATTTACAAAATTAAAAAATAAATTAAATTATGAAATTTATTAGTAATATTATATAAGAAATTTTAATAAAAAATTAAAATATTTATTATTTAAATTAAAATTAATTTATAAAAACTTTATAAAATTTTATAAATAATAAAATAAAACTTATTTTAAATAGATTAACAAAATCTATTGTCGGCTCTTCTCATCATCATAATCCTTCACTATTTATACCTTCATCTTTGCGACCTTCTTTCATTCTTCATTCATTTCTCGTCCTGAAGATGGATCCCCGTTGGGACTTGAAACATCAACCATTGTTTTATGATACTGTGGATAATCTAGATTCTACAATTAATGAAAACCACAAAAGTTTGAAAACCATAAAGACTTATAATATTTATGCTTACCTCTTTGAAGTTAAATTTGACTTTCCCTAAAGTTTAAAACAATCTTAGGAAAATAGCATCCTCCTTTCTAATTATATTATCCTGATACATTAGGTATCTATTCATAACCATGCTCTATGTGTTGGAAGATAAACCTCCATAGCTAGGATAGGATGAGGCATAGTAATTTTAATTTCAAGATTATAAATTATAATATGCTTTGGGATTTGTTAAAACTTCGTCCACTATTATCTAGAGATGTTTCAACCCCAAAACATCACATCCATATAATATAATATGAGTAATAATAAAACTTTAAGAAAAAAATATTTTCATTCCACGCTCATAAATTTTTTGATTTACAATTGCTTTCAAGAAAAAAATAGGCTTTAAATTCCTTATTATTCCTCTTTTAAATTGTATAGTTCTAGTTAATATTGTGGTGAATATTGAAGGGGTCAATAAGGGACTAGAATAGGAATGAGTAAAAATTCCTAAACATGGCGAAGTATGGTAAATAAGTGCATTAATCTCTAATGTAACCTTATCAATATAAAGTGTCACGAACAAAACCAGACACATTAACATGATCCCTCACTAGGGGATATTTTCCTTAAGAGTTGAATATGAGTTTCATTAACCTGTTTCATGTACCCTAGATGGGCCTCAATGCCTTGAACATAGCCATGCTAGGAAACAACATCCTTAGGCCCTTATCATTATTTTGGAAAGAGAAAAAAAATCCTCAATACTTTGGCCTTACGCCCTTCTTGTCATTTCTTTGAATCAATCACCATTAAAAACACATGTAAAACTAGAACAACAACTCTCTTGAGGGAAGGTATTGAGTCAAGGGGATATGGAGTACATTAGTATATTTTTCACATAAATGATGGGTCACAAGGAATTAGACATGATTAATGCGAAAAAAAGTTCCCTTGGATATTGTGGAATATTCTTAATTTAAATTTCTTTGAAAAATTCAACATACCAATAGATAAGTTATTTTTAGGGGTTCTTTATAGGAATTAAAGTGGGATATGGGTGTTGTAGGTAGCTATTTTTCATTACAAATTGGGAATAAATTTTGAAATTATAAAGGGTATAAGTATGGGACCGAGGCCCTAATTGAAAATTATCAAGATCAAGCAACATAAAGAAACTCTAGACACTATAACCATAACCGTCACCGGTGGGAATTTACCTAGAAGTTGAATAAAATTTACATTAATATGTTTCATCAACCATGGATGGGTCTCGAGGCCTTAACCATAATTTTGGTATGGAAAACAAAATCATCGTGAACATATCATTGGTTGGAGGAGGTAAACAACATTTTTGATCCCTAAACATACCTTATTTATCTCAAGTTCAATGAACATGTTCTTAGACCACTACACAAGAATGTGGATTATGGCCTTGACCATCATGGTGGGCTAGAAACTAGTGTCTTGAGATCTTATTGAAGCTTTCAGATATTAATATCATTGAGTAAGTAATTGGAAAAGTTTCAAGGAATAAATAAGGTTAGGGAAGACATTATAATCATAGGCCCTATTGAACCTCCTCAACATCGAGTACCATGAAAATACCAAGAAACTATGACATGTGCCATATTTAAGGAGACCTTAACTTTTGAGTTGAATATCGACACCATTATTCTATATTATATCATGGATGTGCGTTATCTCTATGATAATAATAAAGAGAGACAAACAATACCTTTTATTCCTAAACCTTTATTATTAGGCTCAAATTTCATGAAGGAGACCTAGAACCTCCACATTTAACCTTTAATAATTAATTCTCACCTCGAGGGTTTCTTGGGTTCCATCACTATGTTAGTTGTTTACTAGAAATTATCTATAAGTATATTAAATGTCACAAGAAAATAATGGATCTTATGCACTAAGTGAAACTTTTTGGTTTCAATCAATATGAATACCAGCACATCTTCAAAAATTCACACCAAAGCCTGTATAGTTCCCTTTTTGTACTACAGGTATATGAGTGCCCTTCTTAAACCACAATAAATGCCTTGAATGACAATATATATCGATCTGACACCTTGAATCATCCTCGATATCATAGTTGTGGTTATTTACATTAAACTAAGATACAAAACCCCTGAATGTGTTTTGTACAGTAGAAATGATCTTTGAGGTATATACATGGTTAAAGGGGAAAATAAATGGATTTATGTCTAAATGGAGGTATTTTAAATATTTAGAGCTATGGTTAGGGGAATAAAAAAACAATTTGGTCTTAGATTCTATATATCACTTGTCTATATCAAACATCATGAATGTTAGCTACAAAATTAGAACACAACCCTTCTACAAGGGTTGTTTCATGTGAAAATTGGATTTCAACACCATTAGGAGGTTTTACAAAATGAGGATGGTTCACAGGCCCTTGAATATTATCGTTGATGAAAAATGGTGACTTAAAATATTTTTAAATCATTTTGAGTTCAAGAGCCTTAAATGAGTCATTGCACTAACACATGAGTCCTTTTTAGGGCCTCTTTACATAAATTCAAGTTTTATATAGATGTTAATGGGTAGCTTGTATGCATCACTATAAGAATAAGGGTCATTTAGCCTCACATTAGCACCAATATCTGTAAAGGATTTGAGAAATATTCACTTTTCAAATAGTGGTACAAAAGTGGTGATAATATGGCGACAAACAAGTGGTGCTATGTTTTCTAGTGCAAAAGTGGAGTTAGTAAAAAATGTTAAATTTGGTGTTAAATTAATATATGGCATTCGAGGGTGTATGGTGCAAACCACCAAAAACCAATCTGACGTGTGATGCAAAGCACCAAAACCAATTTTACAAAAATTGAAAAGTTATCATAAAAACATCAAAATTATTATTATTATAATAAATTGTATATGGTGCAAAGCACCATAAACTAAAAATGGTGCAAAAAGAAACATTTATTATTATTATTATTATTATTATTAGTATTATTATAAAATTGTATATGGTGCAATGCACCATAAAATATGAAATGGTGCAAAAAACAAATAACCTCATTTATTTAGAAAGGTAACATATTGCCAAGGTTTAAATATAGAGGAAGAAGTTGTATTTGATCATTTAGAAGCTACGTGTCCATGAGTTTGGATCCTAGGAAGAGTTTAATTTTAGTACCAAAGAAAAAAAATTGACCATTTTCTTATGCTTAAATCCAAGTACCATAAATATATTTAATTTATATAAAATGTAACAACACAATTTAAGTATCCCATATTTGCATCCAAAAATGTTAATTCATTGTGCACAATAAGACTATGGTAGTTTTTTTGTGCTTGGCTACATTATGGCAAGTATCAATTACAAGTAATGGAACAGTCTCTCCATTGAAGCATTCCCATAATTCCATGTTGATAGGCATAATAAATTTACATACATAATATCACTACTGATCATTTTGGTCAACATGGTATTTGTTAGGTCCCCATATTACTAGTGTAGTCCCTTATTGATATTTGTGTAGCCCCCTTATTGTTATTGTTGTACCCCTGTAACCCCCATATTGTTATTATTGTTTCTTTACATTATTATTGTTTGGTCGGCTAGGATTATATTGTGACCCCATGGACCCCTATATATAGAAGGAGGTTTTGTCATTTGTATCATCCAAGAATTGTTCATTTATGTAATTTATTGGAGGCTTCCCCCTCGAAGTGGCTGATTTCTAAGGCGTTGATCTCTCTTTTCTTCTATTTTTTGAGCTAGTTTCATAACATTTGGTATTAGAGCTTTGGGTTCTAGGGTTTCACTGCTCCAAACAGGTCATCATGGGATTTTCACTATAAATTTTTTTCTATGAAGGTTCCAAAGCTGAAATTATTACAGCGCGAAGCTGAAATCCTGAGGAACGTCGTGAAACAAATTCAGATCCTGGTTCACAACATTTTCGGAGATATGATCTGTGGAAGTTAGTGCTTTTTATAGGGTCCTGAATTTGACCTAAACAGGCCATCGTGACATTTTCGCTATCATTATTTTTCTACGTGGGTTCAAAATATGAAATTTTTATAGAGCGAAGCCGAAATCCTAAGGAACGTCATGGAAAACTTTTAGAGCTTGATTCAAATTTTTTTTGGAGATATCATCTGTGGAAGCTAGGCTTGTTTCAGGCTCCCGAATTCAATCTCAAAGAGGTGACCATGGGAAACTCGTCATAAATATCTGTCTGAGCATCGCATTAGAATTCTATAAAAAGAAGCTGCAAGTAAATGGAATTTAGTTTCCTGTGTAGAAATTGCAGAGCCAAAAGAGGAAAAAGTGACATGTGGCACGCCGTACAAGTTTGCTCTACTGAACCATTCCATAATTAGGTCATTGTGGGAGATTGGGAATAACTTTGCCTTGAAGTATTTAAATCAGGTCAAACCTATGAAATTTGAAAGAATATTTTTAGGGCTATTACAGGACAGAATTTTAGATATTGAATATCCACAATTATGAAGATAATTCAGTTTCAATATCAAGCTCCTCAAAATCAAGAAAAAAGTGTGTATTTTTTTCAAATTGCATAAGTCTTGTTTGAAAAACTATTTTTAAGTGATTCCAAGGACCTATTGAGCATAGATATCAGTATTGGGTTCTAATATGCCTCCTCAAAATAATTCAACACCTATTAAGCCCTCAGAATACTCAATTATGACTCATGAAGATGAAGAATTACAACATGATATATCAAAATTACAAGAGCAAGTGCACCAAATTTTTCTCTCGCAAAGAGCAACAAAAAATGAAATGGAAGTTTTAAAGAAAGGCATCGAAGCGAAGATGGATGTTTTGAAGAATAATATCGATGGTTTGAAGAAAAGTGTGGAATCTAAGATGGATGACATGAAAGACAACATGGAGAACATGTAGAATGATCTAAAAGTAGACTTGGAAGGTTTGACAAAGTTGATACAATAATTTTTTCCTAATGCCGAAAAGATAGTAGAGGAAACTCATGATGAGGACAAAATAAATGTTAATCGTGATTTCATAAAATCTAATGTTGGTTGGAATAACCACCATATTCCAAATATGGATATGAGGAAGTTTGATGGCAAGGATCTCGTAAAATGGATACTACAGATGGAGCAATATTTTGATGTCAATAATGTGCAAAACACACAAAAGGTACGCATTGCAACTTTACATTTAGAATAAAATACATTTTTATGGTATCGATGGATTTTCTCCCATAAAAAATTTATCACTTGGTAAATTTTTACGGAGGAAATGATAGCACATTATGAGGATACAAAGAGCAACACCTTCTTTAGCCAATTGATAAATCTCAAAGAAAAGGGTTCAATGGTGGAGCACATTGAGGACTTCCAAAAATTGAATATAAGGGTAATTGATATTCCAGAGGAACATAGGATTGATGTCTTCAGAGGGACTTTAAAGGATAACATCCAACATGAAGTTCGAGTTTGGGAACCTAATTCATTAGAGAAGGAATTCAGGTTGGCAAGAAAAATTGAATGTAAAATTATGATGACAAGGAAGCCTACCACTCACATCTATAAAGATGGAAGTGTTGCTACTCCTAGACTTCCACAACCTACAAGGTTGACGCCACAGCAATTGGAAGAAAAAATAGCAAAAGGGATTTTCTACAATTGTGATAACAAATACACTAAAGGTCATAATTATGTTGAGAAGAAATTATTTTACATAGATTGTGAACAGGAGGAAGAAAATGAAGAAGAAACTTCAAAAGAAGAGGATATAGACCAGGAACCAACCCTAGAAGAAGAGGAAATGAGTTTGACCATATCGTGTAATTCATTGGCAGGAGTTACCACCCCTCAAACTCTCAATATAGAAGGACATATCAAGAAGAAAAAAGTAATAGTGTTGATTGATTTGGGTAGTACCCATAATTTTATTCATTGTAAGGTAGCCAAGGAATTGAATTGTTTCCTATACCCAGCAACAGAATGTCAAGTGATGGTTGCAAATGGAGGAACTATAAATTTCTCCATAAAATGACATAATATCAAGCTAACCATGGGGAAATATGTATTGAATAGTCCATTTTTTTCCATTCCAATGGGAGGTGCTGATGTTGTACTAGGAGTATAATGGTTGCAATCTTTGGGGACGGTAGCTTTTAATTTTCATGAAATTTTATTGAAATGTTTTTCGGAAGGAGAGGAAATAAAATTATGGGGTATCACAAGGAAGCCTAGAAATATAATAAGCTCTAATGTCACGACAAAGATTCTGAAGAAAGAACAACGAGGCGTAATTGCACAATTATGCTCACTAGAAGTTCCAACATCAAAATCATCTATTTCTCCAAATCTCCAAAAATTCTTGGACAATCATTCCAAGGTGTTTGATACTCCGAAAGGACTCCCACCTATTCATGATCATGATCATGATATTCATTTGGTTCCATGAAGTGTTCCTCCAAACATCAGGCCTTACAGATATCCTTATGTCTAAAAGAGCGAAATTGAATGTATGATTGCAGAAATGTTAGAGGCTAGTATAATTCAACCAAGTCAACGTTCTTTCTCTACCCTAGTAGTGTTGGTGCACAAGCAGGATGGATCGTGGTGCATGTGTCTATATTATAGGGAGCTAAATGATGTCACTACTAAAGATAAATTTCCCATTTCTGTGATTGATGAATTATTGGATGAATTACATGGCACAATTTATTTTACCAAGTTGGATCTTCATTCAGGATATCATAAAATTAGAATGAAGACTAAATATATTCCGAAAACAACATTTCAAACTCATGAGGGTCATTATGAATTCTTGGTTATGCCTTATGGACTTACCAATGCACCTTCTACATTTCAAGGGTTTATGAATTCCATTTTCAAACCCTTCCTTATAAAATTTGTTCTAGTATTTTTTGATGACACACTAATCTACAACAAGTCTTGGAAGGATCGTGTTCAACATGTTGACAGGGTGCTCAAACTATTGGAGGAGAAACAGTTATATGAAAAAACATCCAATTTTTCTTTTGAGTATAAGAGGTGGAATATCTGGGTCATATTGTATCTCACAAGGGTGTTAAGGTATACCCTAACAAAATTAAAGTCATTAAGGAATGGAAAGTCTCCACAACCATAAAGAAGTTGCGAGGATTTCTCAAATTAATAGGGTATTATCGTAAGTTTGTTAAGAATTATGGGAGAATAGCAGCACCTCTAACAACATTATTGAAGAAAAATGCATTTTCATGGACTCCTGGAGCAACTAAGGCCTTTTAACATCTTAAAGAGGAAGTGTGCCTAGCACCAATCTTAGGTAGGCTAGACTTCACAAAAACCTTTATTGTGGAATGTGATGCCTCAAGAAATGGAATTGGTGTTGTTTTAATGCAAGAAGGAAGACCCATTTCTTTTCAAAGTCATCCAATCAAAGGAAGGTATTTACAGAAAGCTATTTATAAGAATAAAATGTTGGCAATACTACATGCACTAAAGAAATGCAGACCTTAGCTAATGGGAAGGCACTTCAAGGTAAAAACTGATCATGATAGTCTAAAACACTTTTTGGAAAAAAATACTATCTTCAAAAGAGCAGCAAAAATGCGTCATAAAGATGTTGGGTTATGACTTTGAAATCATCTACAAAAAGGTGAAGATAAATGTTGTTGCAGATGCACTCTCAAGAAAGGATGAAGAGGTGGAAGCATTGCTTTGTTCAATTTCTATTATCCAACCAGATTGGATAATCGAAGAAAGTGATGAATGGAAGAAGGACGAAGAAGTGTGGATACTCATTCAAAAGTTGAAGCAAGATCATAGTACATCTGACACATTTAGTTGGAAAAATGATTCCTTATGGTACAAAGTTCGCTTATATCTTTGTAAGAATTCCTAACTAACACAAAATATTCTTTTGGAATTGCACACTTCTCCTTTAAGAGGACACTTAGGATTTTCAAAAATTTACCAGAGGGTGAAGAAATAATTTTTTTCAGATGGCCTTAAATTTGATATTCAAAATTTTGTGGCAGAATGTTTGGTTTGTCAGCAAAATAAAGTTGAGACAATTAAGACCCCCATTCTTCTACAACCTTTATCCATTCCATGTCAATGTTGGGAGGAGATTTCAATGGATTTTATCACAGGTTTACCTAAGTATGAAGGAAAGAGTGTCATCATGGTGGTAGTTGATAGACTTAACAAGTATGCACACTTTTGTGCATTATCTCATCCGTTTAAAGCAAGTACAATTGCTACTGCATTTATGGAAACAATTCAAAAGCTACATGGAAACCCAAATATTATGGTAAGCGATAGAGATCCCATTTTTACTGGAAAATTCTGGATGGAATTATTTTCTTGTTTGGGTACTCAACTAGCTCATAGCTCATCTTATCATCCTCAATATGATGGTCAAACTAAGATAGTGAACATATGTTTGGAAGGATATCTTCATTTTTTTTGTATCTGATAAACAAAAAAAATGGGTCAAGAGGTTACCTCTAGTTGAATGGTGGTATAACACTTCCTTCCATACTGCAGCAAAAACGACCCCATTTATGTCACGTTATGGATATCATCCACCGTCCATCACATCATCTTTAAGAGAAAATTCTAAGGTGCAAGCAGTGGGAGATCACATCGAGCATCAACGGCAAGTTCTCCAACTCTTAAAGGATAACCTCAATTTGGTACAAAATCGAATGAAACAAAAGGCAGATCAACATCGCAGCGAGAGAAGTTTTGATGTAGGAGACTAGGCATTTTTACAGCTACAACCGTAAAAACAAATGTCCCTCATGCAAGCTAGGAAGGATAGTAAATTATCGCCAAAATACTATGGTCCTTACAAGGTGTTGCAAAAGATTGGTACTATGGCATACAAATTGGAGCTTCCTGCTTCTTCACGAGTGCATTTAGTTTTCCATGTTTCATGCTTAAATAAGTTTATATGCCAAAAAATTCCAGTTCAAACAATATTTCCAGAACTTTATGTGGAAGGAAAAATCATATTGGAACCTGAAACAGTCACGGAAACAAGAACTCGACAACTACGAAATCGATTAATTTCAGAGTATCTCATTAAGTAGAAGAACTTACCCACTGAAGATTCTACATGGGAGGATGAGAATTTTATACATAAGCATTTAGAGCTACTCAATCGTTGAGGACACCACTTTTTTGAAGGATAGGGGCATGTTGGGTCCCCATATTACTAGTGTAGTCCCTTATTTTTATTTGCGTATCCCCCTTATTGTTATCGTTGTACCCCTGTAACCCCCATATTGTTATTATTGTTCCCTTACGTTATTATTTTTAGGTTGGATAGGATTATATTGTGACCCCATGGACCCTTATATATAAAAGGAGGTTTTGTCATTTTTATCATGCAAGAATTGTTCATTTATGTAATAAATTAGAGGTTTCCCCCTCAAAGTGGCTGATTTCTAAGGCGTTGATCTATCTTTTCTTCTATTTTTGGAGTTGGTTTCATAATAGTATTGATCATGTAGATGAATCATTTCAATCTTTTATAATTAAAATAAATAAATAAATAAAAGTTCTGAGTAGTGTCATTTCAATTCGAAGCCTCAAAGACTTCTATTTAAGTGAAAACTTCAAGATGGCATGATATTTCAAAAACCTTAGTTTTTCTAATCTATTATATATCTTTCTAGTTATGAAAAAATATATTAAATGGATATCTTTCACATTAAATTAATAATTACAAAGTAATAACAATATCTACATATAATGAAATTTTAAATAAATTATACAACAACCAAAACGATAAGTATATAAAGAAGAGATAATTTAATGAAACAGAAGAAAAGTTATACATATGTTCCAACATTGATTATCAAAAAATCACTCTGCATTTATTAATATAATGAAATGTATTAGGTCTTGAAATTTGTTTATTTATGAAAAAATGAAACTAATAATTCGTTTGAAATCATCTGTATTGTTCATCCTTAAATATTTTTTAGAATTTCTTTCGCCGTCTGTATGGAAAAATCATGAAAAGAAAATTATAAACATAATTTTGTGAATAAAAATACATAAATGAAACAAACTGAGAAAAACACAAAAAATAACTTCAATTGAATTGAAATAAACCATAAAAAGAGTATGAATTTAATGGTATTTCATAACGAAAGTATCCTATTGATTTAAAAAATAACTGAAGTGAACTAATCAAGCATATGGTAAGGTCGAAGCATGATTCAAAGTTCAGCTTTATCTTCACTTTCAACATATTGAACAGTTACCTAAGACACATATAAGATACGATAAAAAAAACTATAAATTGTATTATTTTAAACTTTCATTTGCATATATTTATTTCATATTATGAAACTCTATCTAGAAAAAAAATATTATAGGTGAAAAAATACCTTATAATCGGTAATAGGATGAAATCCATCTTTACTATTTTGATGAATGAGAGAAGATACACCATAGCATGAAGAAAAATCTTTGTCATCTTCACACATTTTAGTATTGAACACCTGCAACTATATTTCAAATAACAATGAAATAGTTAGAAATCTGATTATATAAAAAATAAAATTTCCTTGAGATGCATAATAGTGTATTAAGCTTACAATTTTTTCCTTTGAAGATAACTTCCACCTTTCCCCAAACGATGGCATGTCGACAACCTAGAGGCTTGTAAAGTATGTGCATATTTTTCTTTTCCAACCAAAGTTCCATTTTTCCTATTTTTTCTTAATAGCCATCTCATCCAATAAATTCTTTCACTCTTCTTCAATAAAACTTTCCCATTTTCATTTAATGTTATTATGAATGGCATACCATTAGTTGCCTCTCCTTTAACAGATTCATTTGGATTTTTTAAGAGAGGTTGAAAAGATGCACCAATAGATGGTATAGTTTTTTCATCTGATGGAGGATATTGATTTTGTTGTCAATTGGTGTTAGTGTCTTCTTCGAGAACATTGATGTTACTCCTGAACATTGAAATATAATATATTATTAATAATCATATTTTATGTAATTACAAAACTAAAGTTTATATGTAAAACATAAATGACTATTTACCTTAGTAGATCGTCAACAATTGTTTATGTATATGTTGCATTCTTTGTGTCAGAGATAGTTGTTTTTCATGCTGCATGAATTGCATCTCTTATGATTGGGTCAATATCATCCTTCATCAACCACTCTCTATATGATTGAAATATATCAATTTCAAATCCAGTTTCAAGTGTAGGCTCCATGTAATCACAAGTATCAGTTACTACTGGGACATATAAATCATTTGTAAAATATAAATGGGAAGATGGAATTGTAGATAAATTACTTCCTCTAGAAGGTATCTTATTAATATCTATGACTCTAGAAGGTGTGTCCTTTGTAAATTCATTTAAGATATTTGTCTGAATAATACAATTTACTCTTTTTTTTGTTCACATATTGAATCAATATACCTAATTCAATATTACACATTTCCCAAGTTAGAATTAGTTTTATATACTTCATTGCATTAGTCCAATAATGAAGCAAGTCAAATATTTATATCATAAAAGCATAGACATTTCATTATATGAAGTGGAATAATGACTATATTATAAAATTAAATGTATACAAATGAATTAAAATACATACAAGTAACAAGAAAAAATAGTAACTCTTAATCAAATGAAACATTTTGAAAATGTTTTAATCATAAAATATCATTTTGGAGGGTAAAAGATTCTTAAAAAATACTCTAATATCTAACTTTCCCTTGTAAAAAATAATTTTTCAATTCTATAAGATAGAAATTATTTAATTATTAAGTTTTCTAAGAAAATAATGAGAAAAAAAAAATTCTAAATGTACATAATGATAATATATATATAATTGTTATCATGTTATAGTTCCCTGATATGTTTGACTTTGAAATACTATTAATTTTTAGATTATGATAGGTTTTATTATTTTAAACAAATCCATATAATAGATTTAAATGAAAATACAACTCTAATATAGGACTACTAACATTTACATTTTCTTTAGTATAATTATTTATATAATTTTCCATTAATAATAAAAATAATTTGAATAGGAATTGTACAATATTTCAATCATATCTTCTTGCCCATTAACTTCATCATCTGAGCTACCATTAGATGAAATTTCTGCTGAGATAGGTTACTCTTCATGTGAAGGTTTGAAGACTCTTATTGATCTAGGATTATACTCAATGATGAATGACTTTGATCATTCTGTAGGATGGAAACATAAAAATATTTTCTCACATTGGTCAAGAAAAACATATGGTTCATTTGTTTGATCAAACCTGGTATGATTGATGGCGCAAAAACCATTCTCATGCATATATGTTGTTGGATTATTTCCAACTACAATATTTCTAAACCAATTAGCTACAAATAATACCACCTTGAAATATATGAAGTTAAGCTCTAAGATATCTTAGATTAATCCATAGTATATCAAGGAAATAATACCACCTTGAAAGATATGAAGTTAAGCTCTAAGATATCTTAGATTAATCCATAGTATCTTAAGGTGTTGGTTTTTAAGTTTCCATCATGAGCATGTGACTAAAACTCTACTATAAAATATACAGCGATTCCAAAGTCAAATGTTTTCGATTTTCATCTAGCTTCTGAACACGGTAATAATGAACCTTGCACCACAACCCCTTATAATGAGTCACCTTATTCTCTTCTAGTCATTTTATAATGTCCAATACATGTGTTGTAATTCTTTCATCATTATTTCTACATGCCCTTGCTACTCTATCCCTCAAACATTTTAAACTCATATCTGGAGGCCAATCCGTTTCAATTTTTCTCATTATTTTTGAATTTAAAGAAGAATTACGACCACCTCGAGATACAGATGACAAACAATGCCTTTTTTCGGCATCACGATGCCTTTGATATTCCTCCCTCCATACTTTTGTGTCTTCACTATTTCTGGCAACATATAATAATAAAGCCTCCATTTCAAAAACATTTGCAATCATAAACACAGAACACATTATACCATCATAGTCAAAAATAAAAATGTTTAACCATATGTAAATATAAGTTTAATAAAATTTAATTTCCCTATTTTTTCCCATCCTGTGAATACATGTCCTTCAAAAATTTCACTTTATTTTGAGTCCCATAGTCACGACCCTTCAATATTTAATTATTTGTACAATTCGATGAGATAAATTGTGGATTTGAACAAGATGTACCCTTGAAGCATTGTTTCTTCAAGATGAGTCTTTTTATTTATGAACTTTTTCAAAACCTTTAAATAGCGCTGAATAGGAAACATTGTCCTTGTTTGAGCTGATCCACAATACTCAATTTCATGTAAGAGGTGCACAATGTAGTGTCATGTGCATTGAATAAACTTGTTGGGAAGTATTTTTGCATGTCACACATCAAAATGAGGAGTTCTTTATTCCACATCTTTAACTCTTTGTTTTGTATCTTTGTTGAAGTGACCCACCCAGAATAGAATTAATTAAGCTAAGCCCACAATTTTTGTAAAGAAAAAAAAATATATGAACAATTTTCTAGTATATTACATTTTACTTGAAGAGAATTGTTTCCTTATATAGGCCATGCATCCTACCAAAAAATATCTGCTTAGCTTTCAGATTTTCCTCCTAATGTTGTCATCGAGATTATTTGGAATTCTGGCAGGTAATAGATACTACAATTAGAATGTTAAAATTAATCAATTACTCATGATATATAATTATTTTTTAAATAAAATAATTTTAAAATCACATAATAGATAATATAGTTAATGTCGATCAATGTGCACATACCCTAATGAAATTATTCCAATCATGGGTATTCATTCCAACAATTTCATTTCCTTTTGGGAATGTATTCTTAAAAGTTACTCCAAAACATGCTGGGAATCTTAATGGTTTTATGGATTTATTCATTTTCTCTTTCCCCTCCTTTTTGAGAGACCATGGATCAGCTACAAATTTACCATCATCATTTGGTCGAAGATGAGGTATTCTTCCTACTTCTTTGGGTTCCTTCCTCACTTGAAGCTTATTTATTTTCCTCCCATGTATTGAACTCTTCTCAAATAGCATATTATATAATAATAATAAATACACTCTTCCCTGCGTGCATTATGTCGAACATGTGAACAATAGGTAGGTTTTCATAATATGGAAACTCTAAAAATATTGTCTTTTGAGTCATTCCTGGAGGAAGGGATCCTACCAAAAATAAAAATCATAATAAATTTACCAAATCAATGTTTTAGGAATGTAATCATATCTCATTTAAAAGGAAATAATGAAAATTACCATGTGTGTTTCTATATGCATGCATCCATCTCCTAGGATTCATATTTGAAGGTTCTCTAAGAAGGCACTCTTTTCCACAAAAACCATCCTTATCTTGTACAAGATATGGATGATCAGGCTTTAGAACATTCTATACTCATCATATATAGTCTTTCCCAAATGATTCGATATTCTAGATGAGGTGCAAGGCCCACATGTTGGGCATCCATAAGATCCCTTAGTCTGAATGTCTTTCATTTTTATATGCAAGATCAAGTAATAATTTAGGATTTAATCATGAAATAAATGAAATCAATAAATACAATATGAGGTTTTTAACACCAACTATAACTCACCACAACACATTGATAGCCCTGGAGCATCATGAATTGTGAAAGAAGCATTGTGTGAAATTGAAATATCCTTGAATAAATAGGATGAGATACATCATTCATATTCATTCCTTGCCAAAGCATTAGTAACTAGTTTATTAAAGGCTCTAAGTATTTTTCCATACTTTTTAGTTGATTCGGACCTGTAAAGACATCAAATTCAATTTGTCATTTGCACCATGAAATTTGTTACTGTTACCAGGTAGACTCAATATTAAGAATTTCCATAAAGTATAACCTGGTATGATAAGTGTCCACATAGAATTTTCCTTTCTGGTTCATAACCATGGGTGTAGGTTCTTGTTGATAGCAATTACTGGACATGTAGACCATTGTGTTGATTGATTTCAATAAGGATTCACACTGTCACACCACTCCATAAACCGACATCCTCATAACACCATATGTGCTCCTTCCCCTCACATAAAAATCCATGAGCTATGAAATTTCCTTACATTCAAATAACCTCTGAAATTGTCGGGCTAAAGGTATGTGACATAGTACCTTTATTCCTACCTTTTTTGATGATGGACTTATATTGTACCTTTTATCACCACATTCTAGACACTCATCTAAGGATTCCTTCTCATCTCCATAATATAGGATGCAATCATTGGGACATGCATCATACGTATTGTAAGCATCCATACCTAAATCTTTTGTCAATGACATGATCTCATTTTTTATTTAGACAATTTGTTATTAATTGGGAGTAGACCTGATAACGGCCTCTGAAAGTACCATTAAAAAGTATAAGATATAGTTTAGAGTGGAATTATATTTTTGGAAAAATATATTAAAAAAACTTGAAATTTCCTTTTTGTATAAAAACACTTACTGCAAAATATCATTGAAACTATTGTTTGTCCATCCATGGAAAAATTATAAGTTAAGAAGGGGTAACACAGCTTGCAATATGGAGCATCTTGCACCAGGGTATAGTGGTGTCCTTGCCATATGTATAATATCATTATCATGAGGTTGTCCATCAGCGTGTATATTAATTGAATCTAGAATCTCTCTTGCATTGGATTCAATAGTTATTTGTTCTTCTATATGTGCATGGTCATCGTTATAACCATCCATGTAATCATTGTGTATATTGTCATTATTGGGGCTATGATTAAAATTATCTTCACCAATGATTTTGGGTAAACCACTACCACTTTCAATTATTAAATCATTATTTTGAATTCTTGCAGACATTTACATATTCATTTCTTCGTAATCCTCCAAAAATCCTTTCATGGAACCATTTAATGATAAATGTTCCCTCTCAACATGTCTTTTTTGGAATCTTCTACCATATTAGCGATTGCATGAGAAGTAGACATCCATTTTCCACCATTCATATGTGCCATATTCAGGATTTTCATTTCTTACATTGAAACCTTAAAAAAAATCAACAAATAAGCTTACTCATATTGGTCTCATAATGAAATATATAAATATGTGGTCTCAAAGGTTTTCAATTAAATAAAATAGTGTAATAAATACCTAAAACTACAATTTCTTATAGACAATTAGACCTCATATAATATCAAACTATTTCATCTCTCATGAGATACATTTAAGAGTTCTCTCCCATAAAATAATTGGCTTTCTCTCAAAGCATATAGAAAATTCTCCATCTTCCATCTCTCTCATTAAATTATATAGATCACATTTAAATATCTATGGAATTAAATTTTACACCTAATGCATTAACTAAAATCTATATATGTTGTTGAGTAAAACAAACCTATCCACCAAATCCTGATTTAACCTTTCCTTTATCAGATTTCTCAGGTGTTGTATTCTTTATTATTTTTAATAAAATAAAATCTTTAATAAAATAGAATAATACTTATCAAAATAAATAAAATAAGTTATCATTTATCAACTTGTAACCTTATATCAATAAAACAACCAACCTTTTATATCATAACTATGGTGCTTTAACAAAAATAAAAGAACTATTTTTTTTTTACAAATCTGGTAGCCATGTTACAGCCTTTTCCATTTTTTCCATAAAAAAAAGACAATGAATTATCTTGCGCCAAAACAAAGGTCGTGTGAACTAATTAACGTTCACTCTGACTCAGATTCTAGGAAACAAAAAAGAAAACAGAGACATTTTTTTGATGAGAGTCAGTGTCCATTGCAATAGTGAAAATTCCATTTCCCTTCCTATCTGCATTTCTATTCTGAGACCTATAATCTTGTAAAGAACCAAGAGGTTATGAAAATAAAAATTCGACATATAATCTAGCAACTGGTTGTTATTATGAGATAATCCATCAATCTAAAAGAAATGATTAAAATTCATGAATACTCATTACTTCAAATCAAATATGTGACACCCATGATTTTTACTAAGCATATTTAAATCCAATAGGATAAATCTATTATTGTCTCTTCTCCTCTGATGATTAAATTAAAATGTCTCCTGAACCTATCTCTTTATGTGTAATTATATTTTACATCACACCTAAACTAATGTTATGTTCATGTCCTGAGAACGTTTTTTAATCATGCCCAATTCAATCCAATGAGCTTCGATGATTTTTACCAAGGATTTTAATGATTGTTATCCGTGATTTTTTTTGTCAATTTTTTTCATAGGATTTTAATGTGTGAGAGCATCATGGGATCTTGATCATATCCCCTCAGGTGAAACAACATCCTCCCCCTTTTCACAACTCACATCTTTCCAAGAAGACTACAACATTTGTAGGTTTAAACATGATTGTACTATTTTTATGTTTCACTCCCTTAGCATTATTGCACTTGGACTGATTTTTGGTCATTATTTAGACTTCATAAATTTATATGATTTTATATACAAACCCTAATATATCAAATTTATCAACAATTCTATATCCTCTAATAAAAATCCACCTTGAAATCATCTGGCCATGGGGTTTTCCTTAAAAAGAAGGCTACATGATATAACCTAGATTGCATATACAAGTTGGTCGCACTAAATTTTGATAGCTTAGCTCACCATTATATATACCAACACCTAAATTGTGTATATACAATTTCACTTGTTCCCATTCAATACCAATTTTTCTATCCTTCGCAATTAAGTTCACTTGAAACTTTGTTTCTGGTTTAGCCTTCTAATTTAATATTGTTTTGTCCATATAAATTGTTTTTTTGCAGTATATACCTAGAGCTTAATTATATTACCAACAACGGTGGTATGATGGGCTTAAATTGTTGCAATGGGAATCAATTGTTTCATCTATTTCATCAAATAGGCTACAAAGTAGTATCATATGCAAGGAACAATTCTCTTCAAGAAAAAGTACAGATTTCATGAAATAATTCTTGGTGGTTTTTTTGGTATAGAAATAAGCTAAAGTACCATCTGTGGTAGCGCTCTCTTCAAGCAAGGATGAACATAAGATAAATGTCAGAAGATCATTCAAGGAGAATTCCCAAATCTGACCTATACTAGCAATCAAAGTTTCACCCTAGATCAACATCTACACCACTGAAATAGCCCATGAAAATCAATTGAAAATGCATCTTATAAAGTCCACTAGTTGTGAATAGTATCATATGCTTGTTGAATAAGTTTATTATTTGTTCTATGATCGCTGTTGACAAATATAGTTTTGTAAATCTAACAACACTTCCTATATATTGGATTCACATGTCCCTGAGACATGTAAAGGGTTCTCTAAGGCTACAAAGTTTTTAACAGTTACACTAGAAATGTAATAAACTCATGTATAAGTCACTAGAATCCAATCCTTCAATCGAATCCAATCATTGCTTAAGGTAATACATTAATTTTCATACTTATGCATAGTGTTTATGCGCAATATACTATGAATCAAAATATCAAGCATTCATCCATCAGCTTAATTTTTCAAATTGTTGGAGCTTTATTCACTTATAGTGGACAAGGAAGGACAATAATAACAATGGAAAATCAATCAAAGTAGTAGATCCCACTGATAAAAACTTATAAATTGGGCCCCTTGAGATTTCAACCTTCTAATATCTCTTTCCTCATTAGTTTTCTACACGTTTTGACAATTACATAGTTTGATTTTGCTAGTCATGGATATGGGTTTGGTAGAGTGGTTTTGGCACTGGTGAGCAGATAGAGATCCTACAATTTCATACCCTAACCGCATGCAATCCTATACTATTCATAGAGAAGCAGCCTTTGAGGTCTTCTCATTGCAAAATTTGTTGGCATATGCTTTCAAGAACAACATAGTGAAACAAGGAAGAGTGATTTTGGAAATTTATATTATGATGAGGGAATTGAGTGGAATTAAAAGTTTTATAGAGAATCCCTAGAGTGATGCCAAAAACCTAGATAAAATTACTATTGACCCATTGGCATTTGGTTCAAAGGAACTCATATTTGTGTCGAAAAAGTCTCATAAAGAAATGGTGATATTTGAGGACAATAGTGGTCAAGATCCATCACATAGCCCAACCAAACCTAAAAGGACTTGCAATGTCCATATTTTAAGCTCATTGTGGCTCGTACCTTGTTCTTTGACAACTTACTAGATTCAGAGGACAATAATAACAACATGGGCCTGAATGCCAACACTGTACATAATTCAACAAATACAAATCAATGTGAAATTGTAGTTTTTTCTAAAGCTCTTAATTTGTATTCCTAGTGAAGATCACGTGTAGTGAATGTATTTTATTTGTATTGTGAGAAACACTCTACTTTGGAAGCACATAGCACCGATGGTCCAATGCTACGTCGAACGAGGAATAATGTGGATAATGGGAGTGTGTGGGTCATCATTCAATTCATAGTGCATGCAACTCTTTTCTCCCCAAAAAACTTGGAAATCGTCAAACCAATCTACTTTCCATAATTCTCATATTATACTTCCTCACAGGCGGCCATTCGAAATGCACATGCTATTGCTGAGAATAATTCCCCTTATTATTATATGAAGATGGAGGGACTTCATTTCTGAGAACGATTCTCCTTATTGGTAGCTGAGGACGGAGGAAGGAACTATTGAAAATGATAATAATGATCCTAAAAACTGTGCAAGAATGACCCAAGAACTGATTCCACTATTAATTTAAGAGGCCTCTTCCACTAAGGTTTTCTTGGATAGATGGAAAACGATCAGAATGAAGTTAGACATTCTAAACTGAACCATAACAAACATTACTACCAATTTTTCATGTCATTGGCCTGAGAATTCATTATCGAAGGAGATTTTTCCTAATGTTGTATTAACATTGAAAGAGGCAAGCGAACATGAAAAGAGATGCAGATAGATTTCATATAGTGGGAAAGTTGTGATGTAGAGCGACCTAGATTGCTCGTCAATGAAATAAATTTTCAGCAGCACGATTTGGATATTCTCATAAAGAGTGGAGTGTTGAGGGAATCCAACAATGCTATCGTGGTTTCAAGGCTGGGCAAGAAGGGAAAAAAGGATCAGTATGTGGCCTTCTTTGTTAGTGGATTTGCTTGCAAGGCTTCAGATTGGTAATGCCCAAGTGAAGGAGAAGGCCTTGATACCTCTGTTACAACTTCTTCAAGAGGATGAAAATAATATCATTGTTGTGGTGGATGAAGTGCTAGATATTGGATACTTGGTGCATTTTTTGGATTCAAATGTTGTACTTATTAGAGAATATTCAATAGTTGCAGTTTTGATTCTCGTGCAGTTGGAGACCCGCAAGGCTCGTCTTATTGGAGAAATTTTTTTATTATCACACCATTGATTAGATTGTTGGAATCTAGAAGTTCTGTGGGTAAGGAGAAGGCTTCTGAGGCTCTACTTGATTTGATTGTTGTGAACAAGGAACTAGTTCAGATAGATACCAAGAATGAATGGGTGATTTCTTCACATGGCGGGCTCTTAGCTCTTTGCAAAACATTTCGACATGGGTCTTTAGAATTGTAGGCTATTGGGTCAGCAATGTTGAGGAACTTGGTCTTTGTGGAGGAAATTAGAGATCTCATGGAAGAGGAGGGAACAATCCTAGTGTTAATTAATCTTGTGAATTCTGGTACAGCCCCTACACAAGAATCTTATGGAGCATGTTTCAATTATTTGGATTCTAGTCATGAAAAATTGAGGTAGATGATCTACAGAGAAGGTGGGCTTGAATCCCTTGTTCTCTTGTTGGAAAGAGCATTGAATCCTCAAGTCCAAGAGATTTCATCGAGCGCAATCTACAAGCCCTCTGCATCCATCTGCTCCACAAGGATTTTGATGTCCTCACAATTTTTTAAGAAATTAACACTTCTTCTCAAAAGTGGGACTTCTGCAATTCAAGAGTTGGCAGCGCTGGTCATGTGAAATGTATCAGAGTCAGAAAAATCAAAGAGAGCACTGGGGGAAGCAGGGTGCATTGGTCTGCTTGAAAAGTTATTGGATGGAAAACTTACCTTATCTCAGGAAACTGTTTCATGGGCACTCTCTAGTATATTTGTTGTAGAGAGCAATGGAAAATAATTCATTAAAATAGAAGAGAATGTGTCTTGTCTGGTGCAGTTATTAGATTGCTAAAATGAAACAATGGCCAAGGCAGTGCCCATTTCAGCACTCTTGGCCCTCTCCCACAACAACAATGGCAGGAGGAAGATCAAATATACGAGAGATTGCTTACATCTTGAGAAACTGGCAGATATGGAAGTGGGTGGAGCAAAGAAGATTCTCGGTAAAATAGTAGGGAGCGGACTTAAAAAAAAAATTTAGTGCCAAATGGTGAGACTAATCTAATCTTCAAGTAATATTTACAAAACCCATGCCATATTATAGACACAGAAAATAGGTAAAAAACTGAAAACCCCATTTAAACAACGTAATAAACATAGATTTTGAGTTGATAATGTCATGCAGAATTTTCCTTCTTACCTATTATATCTCTTGAGAGCTCAACCGATTATTTGTTCAAATAGATCAACCTTGTGTTGAACATCCTTATAACCTTTTTAGTTTTTCTTTCTCCCAATAACTTTTCTTAATGTCTACAAACCTCCAAGAAACTAAAAATTTAACATATTAATGTAGATAGAGTCTGCCCCGGGGGTTTTCTCATCCTCAAAAGCCAGTTTGAGATCCTCCAACATGCCTTCCATCCTCTCCTCTATTTAGCATGGAGACTTGCACTTGCCACTTTTATATCTCTTTGGAACCTAAACTTACTTATACTTTGTACTAAGATTTTTAGCTTTTAGTTAGCTAATCAGTGTTTGTTTTCAATATTGATATTGGAGTTCTTTCACACTCCCACATTTTATTTATATTGGATTTCCTCTTTACTTTCGTTGACCTATATTTCTTTGGTAATATGATTGGAATTAATAAATTTATTCTATTAGATACATACATTTCTTTTTATCAATACAAACCGAAAAACAATTTATCAAAGACATGACAAGACTCTCTAAAAATGACGTTGTTTTTCAGTTTCAGTGATTAGTTTCCATTTTCTTGTACAAATCACAATCAACATATATTTAACTGCGTGTAGAAAAAAAAATAGAGCATATATTTTTGCACCTATCCCTAAAATGGTTTAAGAAAAAAATTTCCCAAATTAATCAGTGATGTTATATTATATTTTCATTATTTTGTTACCTATAGATCAATTACACCATGAGTTTCTATTTTCAAACATTACCTATAATGGAAGGTTTAATCACTTAAAAAGGAGATTTAAAAATGTCACACTCATTTTAATAGAGGAAAGAATCTAGGAAGAAAATTAATAAAAATTTCTCAAGGAAAAAGACCACTAATACAGAAATTCCCTACTTTAGTCCTAACATATTTGGATGGAACATTGTTTTGTTTAAAGATCGAATTGCATTGGGCCCATTTTTAGTGTATTTTGGAATGAAAAATTTCTAGTAAACAATCCCATTTATAGCATATCCAATTTGATGTAGCTTGGGTAGTTGGGAGAAATGTTCGAATCTTTATCATTTGGGCTCGATGTGTTGAGACATGTGCTCATAATTAGTATATTCTAGTAATGGCATTGAGCTTTGTTGTCTAAAAGTCTCTTAAAGGTTGAAACATATATATTTATCATGTAGAATATAAAAAATTCTTAAATTATCCATTTGAAACATGCGTATTTCTCATATATAAGATAAAAAAGTCTTAAATTATCCATTAATTTTCAAGTTATTTTTTTCTTGTCACCCATTATTGTGAAAGAAATTCTCTGTAATTCTAAGAAAAGCTAACTACCCATGTATTTTATGTTTTCCTTTACTAATTTTTGCTATGGAAGGTTTAGAATGTATTTCTGAAATGGATTCAGGTTGTTGCACAAGAGCTCATGTGCTTAAAAAAAATTGGTAGTCGTTACTCTGTCACACCAGAATGTTTCTACGTTTTTCATGGGGAACTAATTCTGTGAACATTTACAACTCTACCTCATTTTTTAATTCTATCCTTAGGATTTTTTATTCTTAATTCTAAATTATGCTTTAGTTTTATGTTGGGAAACTAGACTCGTGGCGGATACCCTTTCTTTTCATAAATTGTTATCACAAACTTTCAACCGTATCTAATAAATGAATTTTTTGAATTTTTTCAAACTTATTTTTAGTTTCATAAATATTTTTTATTTACCATTGTTATGTTGTTGTCTCTTCTATTTTTACCTCTATTTTACTCCCAGCGAGAAAAAATTATTTTCTTTCTCAAGAAGCCGATTGACAAAAAAATCGGTCTTCTGGAAATTATTATTTCTTCCTACCACTCTACACTAGATTTTTAAAATTTCCATAAAAAATGTAGGTGCTTCTTTGAATTTGAGCATAATGTACTTTTAGAAATTTGTATCTATATATTCATACTGAAATTATTTGGAAATGACCTTAGCCATTATAGTTTATTTAAAAAAGTGGTTAGGAAAAACAAACCTCCCACCTCTCCCTTAAATACCTATACAATTTTCTTGCATGAATATTATTTATGGCCTTGATCAGGTTGTCTCTTTATTTCTGCAGATAAGCTTGGTCGGATAAGATTGAGAGAAAGAATATGATAGCTGCTCTTATATTTACATAGAGACGACTCAACTTTTAAATAGGAATAATTGAAGCTGAGCTATTCTATTTACATTGAAACTTCTTAGCTTCTAAATAGGAATAAGTGAAGTTGAACTAGACCAACAAATTACATGGTATAACCACAATTACAGTGGGTTTTGGCATGTTGTTGCAGATTGAAAATTTTAAGGGGCATAGGGAATAGACATACCTCATGTTATGTGGTCTTTAAAATTACATCGACAGTTCCAATGGTTATGGGATTTGAAAAGTATGATTAGAAGCAATATTCAATTTCAAAAAAAAAATGAAATTCTCTTTCCATTGTTAGCATTTACCATGTGTAGGATCACCTTAAATGAACATTTCCCTCCAAATAAACACATATGAAGAAGATAATACTCAAATAACGCACTCCCTTCACATTTACTATGAGTAAGGTCACCTTAAATGAAGACTAACCCCTGAAGAAAAACATCTATAAAGAAGATAATTCCCAAAGGACATATTCTCTATAAAAGTAATGGAGAGAAAAATCACAAATTAAAATACTAAAGGGAATACGTTTTTCATTTTAAATGGATAACCAAAGGCAATATATTATCTATATTTTTCAAACAGAGCATAAAGCATTATCATTTCATGTTGTCTTTAAAATATAACTAATAATTTATTTTACCATTGTGAATTGGCAATTCATTGGAGTAATTTGGGTGTGGTCGGAGAATATATCCAACTGTTAGAAATATAACTATACTGAGTAGGGTGTGAATCTATATAATTCCCAATCTCAACCAATTAAAACACTTTCAAGATAGACAAAAAGATGCACATTAACTGAAAGAGTGTAATATTCCAAAATTTGCATTCTGCAAATTGGAATATTAGATTTTTTTGATCTCACTTTGGAGATGAATAAATGGGTAAGGAGGCCCATGCATAATAAAAATATGAATAAAATCCCTCATGGTGTGAAAAGGGATCAAGGTAGCAGCTGGATTTTACACTCTTGTGTGTGAACAGGGACAAATGCATGTGGACAAGGTCAAGTTTGACCAAGTCAACAACACAGGTATGGGAGGAGGAGATCATCCATAGAGACAGTGCACTGCAAGTGGGAGGAAGATTCCTTGGTGAAGGAAACCCTAATGAGTGGGGACCAAGGCAAGAAGGCTCACACATGTTTAAAAGGAGGTCAAGGCAGCTATAAAAAGTTTATGCTTATGATTTGATTTTGGTATAGAATATTATTTTTCTTTCTGCAACTGTTTAGTTGAGATTGTTATGCTGCTTAGCACAAGGATTTCCTCTTTAGGAATCCTTATCGTTTCTTCAGAGGCCTCTTGAAGGAGTGTACTGATTTGCCTCACATCCAGGCTTGAGGCCAAGCATACTCCTTCAGCTACAGCATTATTTCTACAGCAGTATAATGTTGTGTTGCAGGGTGTTGCAGTGAGGGTTCACAACACCACTTCCAGCACTTGTTTGTCAGAGGAAGGGGCTCTCTTTCCTCTGAGAGATCAGTGAGGAAGCATTCCAGAGCAGTATTGCACATATTTTCACTTGGCCAAAGTACTCCCAACATCTGCGGTGTAGTCCCTTGCAGGAACTGCGTCATTTCTTGCAGTGTTGTAGTGTGAGGGTCAATCCCCTCAATCTTGAGCTTGTTTCTCAGGGAAAGGGCCAACCCTTCTCTCGGAAACCTTATAAGAAGGAATCTCCTTCATTTCCTATATTTTTCAGCTTTGTGTATTTAGAGCTTTAGTTAGACTGTGTTTTTTAGATCCATATTTGTAGATCTGACATTTTTCACTTGTACCTTCATGAAACCCTTGCCGATTCATTTCTATAATGTGTAAAAGAGGCTTGTTCTCCATTTTTCTCCATGATCTGATGTAATACACTACATATTTGTTATTTCTGTTATATTGCATCATAAACCCTCATAAAATCATGTTGTGTATGCTTCGATAAATTTTTCATAAGCTAAGTCATGGGGTTTGGGCCTTTTTGAGCCATACCGGGACCGGGAGACCTGTTTAAGCAAGCAGAAGAGATTTTTTTTTTTCTGAATATTTTCTGGGTGTGAGTCCCCTATAACATAATATAAGGTATCCAACCATCATTTTTGCCTATTATTACGTAATTTTCTGGGAATAACATTTTTAGGGCCTAAAATGTTGCTTTTCCCCAATTTTTGGATCATGAAATGAAGTATAGTTTGTTGTTGTAGCTTTAATTGATGGCTATGTTTTTAACACATCATATGAGTCTATTTATCATTGAACATCCATTATCGTGTTCAAGTATGACTGCATCCCTATTTTGGAATATTACAGTGGTATCAGAGCATAGTCTTGGCTCAGCCTATGAGTTTCAGCCATAAGAAGATAAAAGAGAAGGAGAAGAGATCAAGATGATGAAAAGAATGAGCTTGATGTCATCACCCTTCAGATCCAGGAATAAACTCTCTGAGGAGGTTAATCATAAAAAGAAGAAGAGTTGCAGTGAAACTCATAGAGTGTTTCAAGAATAGGAAGAGCCATGCACTTCCTATTCTCAGAGAGGAAAATACCAGAGGCATGAAGGACACTTGGAATCTGAAATTCTAAGTAAATACCTTGCTGAATACAAAGGTAAATCTAGAGCCTTCAAGGAGACTCTAGCTTTACCACAATTCATTCAGCTGGAGGAAGGAAAGAGACCCTATAACTATGGGATGATGAGAGGCAATAGATTTCTATTGTCCAATTTTGATGGATCACTCACATGTGTAGCAGAGGCTTGGGTGATGAAGCTAGAATCAGTCTTCCTACTACATCCAGTAGTAGAGAGAGAGGCTGTAGAAATTGTAGCACTGCACCTTGAAGGTGAATCAAGCACTTGGTGGTTCATCCATATGGGACATGCAAGAGTATCTACTTTTGCAGATTTCACTCAAAGGGTGATCAGGAGATTTGGTGAAGAAAAATCAGAGAAAGAGAAGCCCTCACCACCACTTGAGGAAGCATGTACTAGCACCATCACAACCTTGGAGGAGCAACCTTCATGATCAGCAATGGGGGAAGCCATCCTATTTGAGGAAGGAACTCTTGCTTCCACATTTCACCAAGGTATGCTTAAGTTTCCATATCTTGTCATTTCAGCAAATCTTATGGAGGGATCTACATTATAATTTGCATATTGTTGATTTATAGCAAAAGAGTTTCACTGCACTGTATAAGATCAATGATGAAGAAAAGGGGACCCATTCCTCATGGGAGCATTCAAATGGCATCTTAATTCATGAAGCAATGGAGGAAGAAGTGATAGATTATAGACATCTTGAAGTGAGAAAATTTTTCTCCTTTCTAGATCACCCTTTCTCAATGAGAACTCCCCAGCTCAAAGAGAAACTTATGCGTGCAGTAGATCCAAAACCTTATTTTTTTTGGAAGGCCATTGATGAGAAGAAGGTCTCATGGAGAGATCTCATGGGAGGTGCACTTCAACACATCATGGAGTGCAGGCTTCTTCAATAGTTTGAGGAGGTTTTTCCCTCATCACACTTGGATCTTTATGGATTAAAGGGGGACATTGATGAGAGTCTTCTCTAGAATATCTCCAAGGAGTTTCATTTCAACATCCCATGAAATGCAAGGGGAGAAATCTGATTTGGGAGGATGGTAGTCTTCCTTGGGAGAGTGCTAAGGAAGGACATGACAGAAGGCACCTACATGTGGATGGATGGGTGTGGATGATGAGCAAGAAGCTGGAAAGCTACTTGCAAATCTATGGTACTAGGCAGCAGGAGGCTTGGCTGCATTGGCTACTCTTGAAAGAGTTTGGCCATCATCCTGTTTCTAAGGGTATGTGGCAGGATACTTGCATCATTGGGCATCTAGGAGTATGGACACATTGTGTTGATATGACATTATTTATATCAATAACCATGTTTTCACTACATGATTTGTATGATGGAGGTATGAGGAGGGAGCAAAACCTTTTGTTTCTTTGGTTTTTCTTGGGAGAGCAAGGGCATATTTTCTCTCACACTTTGTGTGATGTTGCAGGAGTAGGAGATGGCACTATCATGGTGCAAAGGGGCTACTCCTTCGCCTTAGATGATCAATAGGTACTTCCACTTTTGGAGGAACTTCTTATGTGTAGCAGCATTATGGGAGATGTCTTTGAAAAGGAGCATGTCAAAGGATGGAGCTATGAGTTGGCAGGAACTTATTTGCATGGGCCAACAACGTTGTCACTTGGGAGCTTGGGGTTATTAATGGAGTTTCCCCAAGATCACTTCACCATTTATGCACTTGTGATCAATGATGAAGTGAGATTGATGGAGTAATGGATGAAAACATCTATTAGAGAGATATGATCCTATTAACTTGGATTTCCAAGTATAAGAAGGGTGATCTTCATGTAGCATATGGCTCATTCCTCTTCATGGGAGTGTGTCATACCACTATGGAGGAATTATTCATATACATATGCATCATATTACTCTCAACACATAGTAAGAATTATCTTTTTTCATCCATTGATTGTCTAACACAGTATTTTCACATTCTTACCATTCCTATTTAGTGCATTGCTCCACAAGAGCACAAGCTTTTCATTGAGCTCCATGGTCAACATTGGGCCAAATTGTATGATGGAGACAACCATCTCTTATATGGCCTTGGGCAAGTGTTTTATTTCATGTATGTTTAGTTGATGTACCCATCCATTTTCTATTTATCAGTAGATGTCATGACATACATAATTATCCATGTAACAAAAAAAAACTTTCCATGTCATTTTCGGAAGCAGCAGTTTGGAAAATTGCGCTGTCGCTATTGGGAAAACTATTGGTACCTTCTTGCACCACATGAAACCTTTATAATTTTCCTCATTTTGATGCTAATCATGATTTTATTTGCTGATATTGATCGTATTTGTATTGGAAGCATGATTGGGAGAGAGACACATGAGTTGGATGTGTCCTTTGAAGAAGGGGGTTCCCACACTTTTTTCATTGCATGTTCTAATGGGAGCATGAGAGGAGATATGGCCACCACAACCAAACACTTGTTTCCTTTTTTTGAGGTGGGACATGTGATTGATGGGATGCCATATGGTGATGATTTCCTATCCATCACATATGGGATGATTTGGTCCAACTTGATTCATAACGTTGGAGAGGAGATCCTTAGAGGTCTAGTCTTCATCTTGTCACTTGAGGGCAACTTTATTGCTGCCCAAGATCAGCAAACACTCTACACTTATCATAAGTGGAGAGGAGGACAGCATGGGGTAGGCTATATTGCCTACCATGATAATATTTTTAGCCCACCTACATTACCGGAGCTCAAGGTGGAGGATGATTTGCATGAGTTACCATTTTGGAGGGTGGCTCATTTTCATGGATGATTTCTTGGGGATGGAGGATCCACATGGGAATGATAGTTCCCAACACTTTCTAGATTCCATTCCTCGAGGGAACCTCTGGACAATACCTTATTTCCTTCTTGGTTACTCTACTTACTCATGATGATAGCTATTTAGCTAACTTTCATGCTTGGGAGGGGCAGTATGGAGATTCATTGTTGAAACAACATCTCATTCCCTGGAGGAGTTCATCATATGTGGATGTTTTTAGCACCTGAATTGGACCCTAGGCTGCAAAGGAAAAACAGGGTAACAACTAAACCACGCTTAGCCTTATAGCTAGCCCTACAAGAACAGGAGAGGGCTCTCTCCGTGAAAGAATATTCAATGGAACACAATAAATGGACTGATATTAGGCTAGGTAAAAATGATGGGAAAATGGTTTAATAGAATGAATGAATGAATTAATTAATTTCAGGGATGTGTGGGGTAAACAGGGACAGATAAAACCGGGAATTAAATCAGGACACAGGGTATTTCATGGGGCAATATAGGTAGGAAACTTAGCAATTAAAATTTAATGAGGATAGAATGGAAGGACTGGTGAGGAGCTGAAGAGGGAACAATAAATGGATCCTTTTCAAACAGAAGAAAAAACACAGAGAATGAATGATTTCCCAAGACAGAGCATATAAAATGGATTCTACCTTTCTATCTTGAAATCATTCACAAGAAAATGTTTATGAATGAATGAAACACATAACAATTCACATATGAAACAAAAGAGAAAAACAAATGCTAACTCTCATACCACATGGATCCCACAAATCAAAGCTGCATCTCTTATTAATTCCTGTCAAACTGTACAATGTAGGGTAGACATGTTTCTTCCACACTATTCCCCTACTTTCTCCAACTCAGCCTTAGACTCCTTACAAATGATTTACAATTACATTAAATAGGCTGAAATGTGGAACACAGATCCACAAGAAGAGGGAGTTGTTCTAATAGCTGAAGAACTAAAATAAAATAATAGTAAAGAAATACAAAATCTGCCCCTGAAAATGAGGGACAACATTACATTGACTGCTTTGGAGATTTTGTTGTTAGGTTGTATGAACGAAAATAGATAATCTAATGAGCAGATCTCCTATTTTGCTGCTGTTGTAGATATCTTTCATTTTATTTTAAGCTCTCGGTCCTTGACTCTTTCCTTTGCTTTCCTTTATTTTCTGACTTTTTAATAAACTGCTGTTGAAAAAAGACAGAATGAAATTCCATGCCTTTGTGAAGGGAAAAACCGTGAATAGGAAGGAGGGAGAGGAGGCAGGACCCGCATATAAATCACAATCCGAATGGATGGGCAGAGGGACATAATATATTAAAATAAGTGTAATCGCAATCAGAATCGGGGAGTGGGGGCAGGCGGAGTAACACATTTACCAATATGCGATGCGATTGGGGAGAGAACCTTTGTATAAATAATACGAATGAACTTTAACTTTACAATGAAAAAAAGGGGTTTAAGTTATGAATGGCGGAAAGACCGTATGGTGGGACCCAAGGGTCAATCACAATCGCAATATCGGAAGGGAGCAGAGAAATATATATATGAAACAATATTTCTAATGCCATTGGGGGAAAACCCTTTGCATACAACTTAAAACTAAATTTTGGGTTTAACAAAGGAGAAGGCCTTTTGGTAATACAAATGAGCAGATATATTATAGTGGGCCATGTAGGTCAATCGCAATCGGAGATCGGGAGCAGGGAGTAATCGAAATCGCGGTATTTGCGATGCGATCAATCGGAGGGGAAAAGCGATCGGAGGAAGGACTTGCGATCGGGCGGATCGGAGTTAAGTTGCGATTGCGATGATCAGAGTTTTGTGCGATCGATCGCATCGCAAATATTTGCGATGAACTGATCGGAACACTTTATATAAATGTTGCGATTGAAAACATTTTGCGATTGCGATTTAAAAGCGGCGGGGTTTATGTAATATAAAACTTTGTTTCTAAAGTTTACAGGGTATGGTCGGGGAAGTGCTTAAGGGGCAAAAACTTATAATAAACTTTGATTTTTGTTTATTATAAAGTCCTACAAGGTATGGTCGGGGAAGTGGTTTTATAATTAAATCGCATATGTATTAAAATAATTTATAATGCGATTTTGTAATCGGAAAGGAGGAAAAGGGGTTTTTAAAAGGAATATCAAAACTTTAAACATAAAGTTAAGAGGGAAACATGGGAAATAGGGGAGGTTTAGGGAATTTTACTTCACTTAAGCATAAAATTCAATCCAGAAGTCAGTTTTGAGAGTGTAGTATACCGTTTGAAATCTCTTTTCGGGCTCTTTCTGATGGATTTGCTTGGAATATTATCTGGCACTGAGCATGCTACAGAAAACTTCTCTAAAGGCAGGAACATCACTTTGTGGAGATAACATCTTCTGAATTGTGACTTATTACATATGATGATACAAAATTACGTAATGAATGACAGTAAAGGAAAAATATCACGTTTTCACCTCAAAACATGGTTTTGAGGTGAAAATTACATCAAACTGAATAAAATGTCTCTTTGATCTTCCTGGTGCTGTGAATTTGATTTTATTGACTTCCTCATGACCTTGCTGATATTATTGACATTTGACTCACTAATTTGACCATGGTGAGACCCTAGGAACTAATGAGACCCATCCTATGACCTGCTGACATGATTTTGAGAATAAAAGTGAATAATGACTAAAGACCATAGAAAGGAGAATCAGTGAGTTTCACATGAGGGAAAACTGATGAAGAATTACTACCATCAATGAATCCATGACCTAGCGGAATGGTGAAATTGATTATTATGGGACTCCTAATATGAAAATGCAAAGAGAAATTTTGATCACTGATGGCAGTATGACTAGACTAACACTAACATTGGCTCCAATGGGGATGGTAGCTCCTTGGAAGTGCCAAGAACATCGTAGACCAAGTAGCCTTATCCATTGGGCATGGAATCAAATAGCTAAAAACCAAACTGATCACTGAAAGAAACTTGACTCAACAAAATAGCTCAAAAGTGACTCAAAACTAACCTAGACAAACTTAACATTTGTAGCTTGATGGCAGTATATGACCAAGACTTGAGGTTTCAAATCTTGATGATAACCACCAATGTTTCTTGAAGGCCAATGTGCCATCAGGCTATATCAAAATGCAAATGTAACCAATCAAGTAGATGCCTCCTTGATTGATTCTCCTGATCAGATCCTCTGGTCAACAATAGATACTTGCAACTGGGCATCCAAAAACATAGTTGACCATGATCTCCTTCATCACTGAATACTGCAATAATTACCTTCACTGCTGACTGCAATAGATTTTCCACTGGATCCTGAAAAACAAGAAGATTTTCCTCCTGCTGAAGAAACAAGGTGTCTTTTTTCTTTTGATTGTGATCTTTCTTCATAATGTACCTCAGTAAGAGTGTGTTCTTGGTCTTCAAAAAATTCTAAACAAGTGGATGAGAAAATTTCCTCTTGAAAAAACATTTCAAAGCATGAGACATAGGAAGAAGAATCTAAATGGCATTCCTGAATGTTCTGATCTTCTGTAGTCTGAATATATTGTAGGTCATATTCATACGATATGACAGCCAGATTATCATGTTTCTCATTACATTCATCAATCATGAGAAAAGAAACTTCAGATGATTCTTGAAACCCAAAAATGACATTTCTATCATCTACCAACGATTCATCCAAGGAAACTTTTTCACTTACTTGAACGAAGATCTCGTCTTGTTTTTCATAGAGGGAATGGACTACCTCTTCGTGAAGATCTAGTTCTGGTGGGATGAGAGCATTTAGGTCTGTAACTCAGTTTTCTTCATTTTAGGTGGCCTCAACCATATAACTCTCCTTTATGAGATCTGGAACAACATGTTTTTCCTCATCACATTTTATCTCATCTCATTTATCGTCATCACTATCTGAGATTGGAACATCATTTTCCTGCATATCATCCTTTATTTCAACCAGATCTGAAATAAAACACTGTCTTTCATAATTTTTAGCCGTACAAAGATCTTCAACCTGTTGATCTTGATAAGTATCCTCTAAGATTTCTGTGTGCTGCTGAAACGGATTTTCATAGAACGATTCCATGATTTCTTTGTCCATGAATTCATCGTCTCCATAAAAATTATCAAGATTTTCAATGAAACTATTAACATGTTTGCAACAATTCTGCACTAATATTAAGGATGGACAAGATTCTTTATATCTTTCGAAGAATATGGTATGAAAATCCTTTAAACAATAAATACAAGCAGGTGTCAAAATTTCATACCAAGATCGAGCTTCATCTTCCAGCGTAGCCATAAAAATTTTCATCAAACAATATTCAGGAAAATCAATCTTTAATTTATGCACATGGATGTGAAATTTCACCAAATGAAGAGTTGCGTCATTACCTTCCACATTTCTGAACATAGGCAAATTCTGAAGCCAATCCACCCTGGGCATTTTATTTGGGAAACCTGGAATATGATCTCGGCTCATGGGAGCATACCTTCTTGAAATACGGTCCATCTTAAAACAAAGATTTTAAAGCTACTGATCTTCCTGTAGTGGAGTCACCTTGAAGGATTTTATTTTCTGGATCTTTCAGTGAATGGAGTCGCCAGGTGAATGTTTTCAGCCTTTATATGAATCTGATTGTTGTTCACCATCAACAATCAAATCTAAACTTTGTTAATCTTTACCGGGGAGGATATGATCTACTATTTTCAAATAAATTAGTTCCCCAGTATGGTCGCTAGAGATGTTAGCACATGAATTGGACCCCAGGCTACAAAGGCAAAACAGGGTAACAACTAAACCATGCTCAGCCTTGTGGCTAGCCCTACAACGACAGGAG